>CM055273.1:33403276-33593729 GCA_029237695.1 Conchocele bisecta
GTCCGATGCGAGTCATATGTCTTCGTTCTTAATATGTTGTGAATGCTCATTTCAGAACGCAGAGGCTCTCCTTCGCAAAGAAGACACCACAACAGTGGACCAGGACTACGTCGCCCCCTACCGCCTGTATGTACGTGACCGGTTGATAGAAGCGGGCGTGCCATACCATGACCGAGTGTGCTCCTTCCCCCACTGCAACACCAAGACGACCAAGAAGTCGGCATTCAGTCAATGCGAATACTGCAGCAGGTGGATGCATACTGCCTGTTGTAGCCTAACCGACTCAGTGTTTCGGTGCTGTTTCTGCACATGTGAACCATAAACTGTGTATACCCCCATCAACATTGGCTAGCAAGTTATGAGTGCCTAAGCATCGTTGAAATGAATTGCCAATTTCAGTGCTAAATTGAAATGGTACCATGAATAGTTTCAGTTAGAAACATAGCTCTGGTTCAAGGAAATATGTGCAATCTGATCAGTATGGAAGCATGAATTGACCATCGAGATGACGAGATGACGAGATATTTTATCTAAACATGTCGACATAAATATCATATGTACATGGACATAAGTGATACGATTAGAATAGACTGTTTTTATTTGGGCAGGTGCTAGGGTGGTGTGCAAACTTGCAAAGCAATACGTTCTGATTGCATGTAGAGGAGGCCCTGTCACTGGCGAGCTCGTGTATTGGATCCTTTTTATATACATAACCTCAACATATGCGACCAGCGTAGACCCCAGATTAGCCTGCGCATATGGACCAGCGTAGACCCCATATCATCCTGCGCATATGTGCTATCTGATCAGGGGCTATCTGTACGATGTTCTTTATTCATACATCAGGGTAGCTTCACACTATGAACATGTAATTGGATAATGTAGCTGACTCATTTATCAAACTTTCAGTAAACTAATTCCTTACTCGCAAGCTCGTTTGGAATTAATTTACTAAAAGTTCGATAAATGAACAATGACTGAATAAATGGAGGAGACTACTGTTCTTATTGAATGTTGTATTTCCGAAATGAATGATCTTCATAGGTAGCGAAAATCGGCGCACTTAACAGCCGTAAAATAGCTAGCCGTTTGTATGTCTGGTCATACATTTCAAATCTACGCAATGCTAGTTATAGCACGGTGTTACTTAACCCTCCCCTTAAATGGCGTTCAGATATTGCAGATACGGATGTGTGTATATATTATTGCTAGGGACTTGTCTTTCTTACAAGAATATTGATACGGGCCAATTTGCTTATACATTTGTGAAGTCCGTTCTCACATGTAGTGTTACTGTTATGGTATGCACCTATCAATGAGTTTCCCCAGGGGGGAGCGGCGGGCACACAGGGGACATTAGACAGCCAGATGATTCCCGGGGGTGGGATTTAGATATGCCAAACGTTTTGCACATTTTATAGCAATTGTGTATGAATTTAGACACCCCAAAACTGAAATTGTCTAATTCCCCTGGGTCAGCCCGCCGCTCCCCCCTTGGGGCAAAACATTGATAGGTGCATTAGTCTTGCTCATTGTCCCTCTAGGGGTTATTTGTTTTTTGGTATTTGGGTTTGCAAAGATATTGGGTACTAAAATAGAATAATAAATTGGGCAGGACAGAAACGAAACAACCATGTTAACAAACTATGACAATAGTCAGCGGCGGTTACATAGCCTTCTACATGGCAAAAACTGCACTGCAATGTACATATAATTCCTAATAAACTCAATATTTAGATGAACAAGAATCAGAATATCCCGACCTGGTGCAAGGCCCAGTCCTCACCAGAGTTATTCAGCTCTAGCCCAAAATCAATATGATTAGTACATGTATTATCCATTTTAATGGGCATGATATGATTTAACTCTTTAGTTTAGTACTAGATGTAAAAAAATATCATGGGATGTATGTCGGTGTCCATAAACATATCTAAACTAGATAAGGGATGTTTACGTAATTTTTTCTGCAAAAATGTATATGTTGCGACTCCCAAAGGGTCGCGAAATATACTTTTTTGTGGAGAAAAAAGAAAAAAATCAAAATCTTGCGGATTTGCAATTTTAGAACTTTTGGCCACCCTGCAACTTCAATTTGATCCACTGTATGCAGGGCTATGATGAAAAACATTTTTCATTGTCTTTTTTTTAAATATTTTCCCCAAAAACTCCTGTTATGCCCCTTTAATATGGCAATCAAGGACAATAGACCAAACATACATGTCAACAGTATTATATGTATCTTGTGAAAATTGATCAATGATTACCTGACTTTATTTATATTACATGTTGTTCCGATGTTTCATTACACCATATTCAGCTGGCTATACATTTTGTTCTTTATTACACCACCAAATACATGTATTTTCAAACTGACATGAATAATATATGCCCAGAATTTGACCCGTGGTTTGCGAACTTCTGGTATATGCTGGTCCAATATGGCGATTAAGCCATAGCCACACTAAACTAAACACAAGGAATATATCGACGGGAAATTGCTTGAAATTGGACAACTACACTATTAACAGCCACTGCACCACCCCTTCCAACAGACATGCAAGCGCGCTAGTATCAATACATTTCCGTTGAAAAAAATGTTATATTGTATGAGCCAACTTGTGATTTAGTGGATTTAGTGGAAGTTTCCCGTGCTGTCACTCGGAATACTTCATTCCAACACAATTTTTACAACTGATGCATTCACAAATGATCAAACTTCATTTTCCGTACAGGTTGTAGTACCACCATCCTTACCGATTTCCAGCAATCTATCCATGAACATGGTGGGACGTTTCTACTATTTGGCAGTATAATTATATACATACTATTATTATACAGTCAACTCGTGATAGTTTGGAAAACATAATGATGGCACTGGTGCGTAGATTAATCACAAAATCATTTATTATACCGCAGTCACATTTGCCACGGCGGCCGTACGGTCTTTCAATTTCTACGGCCAATATCAATTCTACGGCCATCGCAAAAGATAGGTATGATGACCCTGCGGCAACCGCAGTTTTTCTACGCTCACACCTTTATAATTCCAGGGGAGTCGTTTGAAAATGGCAGTTAAACCATTTTCAAACTACTCCCGTCTGTGTACCAGAGGGGAGTCGTTTGAAAATGGCAGTTAAACCATTTTCAAACTACTCCCGTCTGTGTACCAGAGGGGAGTCGTTTGAAAATGGCAGTTAAACCATTTTCAAACGAATCCCGTCTGTGTACTAAAGGGGAGTCATTTGAAAATGGCAGTTAAACCATTTTCAAACGACTCCCGTCTGTGTACTAGAGGGGAGTCGTTTGAAAATGGGGAGTACTTTGAAATTCCTACACCGGTGCACCCGGTGTATCGACACATTATCGGAAGCTGTGAGATCTACCAAGTATAATACACAAATAGTGGTTAACTTCCGATTTTTCCCCTCAGGAATAATGTTTTAGTAGGATTAATAGTTGTTTTTCACGTTAAATATTGCCTGTTTAACATGGATTATTTCCTACGTGCATGTAGTGTAGTGTTTATGCATTCATAGTGTTGAATGTCAAATCAATCCGCGTCTTTTATTCGCTCGTTTCTCTGTTGTTGCAAACTCCATCTCGCTGACACGTTTGAACTACAATCCTTACTTGTACCTTTATAAAAGGAGCGAATGACTGAATAATGGAGATGAATAATAGACAGTTAGTCTTGAAAGCTTACTATTTCTGTGAAGCGAAGTATTTCGTTGCTAGGCAAACTTTTTGTTGGTTTTGCAAGTGTGCAATCCCATTTTGTTATCTTATATTTGGTTTTACTTAAATACGGCGAACTACGGTGAACTCTCCTTGTTAAATTTTGACTCAGATTCTGAGTTCCTAGTTAAAATACAAAACTCGATTTTCTTCGCCGAGTCGCTGGAGGTGTGTCAGCTTTCGAGAGTTCTGATTGGTTGACGGTAATTTTCTGAAATCCGCAGTCTGAATAATGGATATTTTCCTATTTTCCGCTTTTATGAGAAACTCCGGTTTTCTCCTTTCCTGCATCTGACACTTTATCAGAAGCGGAGTAAAAGGAGCGAAAGTCCGGCCGACCGGAGTTTCTATCGTGTAGTGTTCCAAGTTCGTGAAGTCTCCATCTTCGTGTTTTCCGATACCTCGGTCCTTTCTCGCGTTTTTTGACGTGTGCATGAAAACCAGGATGTAAATATTGACAGCTGATCTTATGCTATCAAAAACTGCTCAGTTCAGACAAAAGTGCGTGTGAAACAGGTAAAGTAACACATATTGTTACTTAAAATTGATAAAATTCACTGTTCCCATATATCGATGACCACAAAAGTCAAAATTCTTGTATTAGTACTTCGTATGATCGTCCAGTAAACTTTTTAGGAAATGTTCACCCCTACACTGCGTGTAACAACCTTTGTTTTCGTTCTCGTTGTATTTTTATTGTCAATTTGTTTACCTTCAATTTCTACAAAAAATATGCATGAAATGTTTGCTAACTGTATCAATTATGTATGACATAGTGTGTGTATTTTCCCTATTAAATTGTTATTTAAATTAACAAAAATCCACCAAAAAGGTAGTGTATATGAAAGACACATGACCAGTGTCGGTGTGTGTGTATAATTATAGGCAAAGACAATGACATCAATGGTGAAGTACAGGCAATACCCTCATTCTGCCTTCAACGATGCGTATATTGCGGTGAAGGAATGGGATATTGTGGTTGCCAAGGCATCAAACCTTGAAGGGTCTACCAAATCCCAATGCAGACCCTTAGAGATCGTGTAATTGAGAAAATTGATGCCGACTGTGTGACGACTGGACGCACACCTCTATTATCTTTAGCTGAAGAAGCAGCTCTGGTATGTAGAGCTCCAGTGGTATTTATTTGTAATAAAGTACAACTTTATTCTGTCTGAATTATAAACCATCGACTTAACACCAACAGAATATATTAGTATGGTTTCTCCATTGTCTGCTAAAGTACTGAGCAATAACAATTACTTTTCATATGATCATATGTGCATTAATGAAAGTGTTGCGTCTCAAATCAGAGATGGTGCATATTTTAAAGTAGTACACTCAAAGTGAACATACATATACATATACTAGTATATGGCAATATACATCGCATACAGGGTCAGCCATGTTGATTTTCTTTGCGACAGGTAGAGCATTTGAAGACTGTAGCCAATTATGGATACGGCTACAGCCGGCAAGAGGTTGTTGATATAGCCAATGATTATGCTGTCCAGCTTGGCGAACGATGTAAGGATACCCCGTTTACTTTGAGTTGGTTCAGAAAGTTCAAAGACAGGTGACCTGAATTGAGTGTTGTCAAACAAAGAGGGTTAGAACTGGCGAGAGCCGAAGCAACTTCTGAACAAACAATTTCAGCGTACTTAGATGAACTCGAGAGTGTAATAAAAGAAAATGACTTGAACGATAAACCACATTTGATTTTTAGATGAAAATGGCACACACCTCCGCATAAAGTCATGATTCTGGATGGTCTACCGCAGATGTTTTTCGGAAGTACTTAAAGGAACATTTTCTAAAGCACATTCCACAGAGACCAGCATACCAGAAGCTACTTTTGATTGTGGAAGGTCATAAGTGTCATATAGCTGTAGACATTGTCGAGTGGGTCAATGACAACATTATTGAAATGTTTGTTTTACCCGCCCATACTTCCCATATACTCCAACCGCTTGACGTAGGATGTTATGGACCTTTTCAGAGACTATATCCTGACAGTTGCCATAAATGTATGAGCAAAACGTCTACTGCCATCACGCGCTATGACATATGTCGTCTGGCATGTGGAGTGTACTACAATGCGCTGTCAGCTGACGACCTCCATTCGGAATTTCGTCGCACAGGAATATTTCCTTTCAACCGCTTGGTGATCAGCAAGGAGGCGACTATGCCATCAGAGGTGTTCATGGAACCTGATGTTCCAATTTTTCAAGATGAGCCAACACCAGAAGAGGCGGACACAAACCCTTCTGTAGCTGACCAGGAGGACGTGTTAGCGAATAGACTTGACGCTTTACTGAAGGTGACGCCAGAACGTGAAGAAAAATAGAAACACTATCAGTCGAATTGTTTCTGGTAAAAGTATTGCAAATCCAGTAATTGAAAAACAAATTGCAGAACATGGAATTTGTCAGACATCAAAACCAGTCAAAAAGGCTAAAACAGTTAAAGCATTTAAAAAAACGCACAGGTAACCTTAGCGGAGCATTAAAGCCGAATAATCAGCCTGGCCCTTCTCAGATTAATTTGGCCCTTTCTGATTCTGAAATCATGGAAGCAGATAACGAGTCAGATAAATGCTGTGAATGTCTTCTCAGTATTCCTGTTGCAGTATCCAACAATACTACATGTTTCTTGTAAACTGGGCCAAGTGTGATGGTATTGGCTGCACTCACAGGGTCCACTTACGATAATATACGCAGTTGTGTGCTGTTAGGCGAGGAGTTCAGTTGTATTGATCCTACTGTTCCAGTCCTAGCCTTTCTGATTAAATTGTTACAGAGACACATTCCGTGTTTTTCTTGAATGTGATATATAAATTAATATTCTAACGGTTGACTTGGTAACCACAAAGTTTAGCTAGAGAGCAAGCATTGCCAATGTAAATACAGGTTATAGTATCAAATCACTACATGATTAATTGGTATTATAGTAATCTGCATGCACACATTTGTTCACATACCATGTTTATATGTCCCATAAAATGTGTGATAATGAAGCAGTTTTTGGTAGTTTATATTTTTAATACATCCCATTAAAATGATTAATTAATAGCAAATAAGAATAATTTTAAAAATAAAATGTGATTTCATTATCAAAAGTGGGACTATAAACCAACATTAAATTCATCTTGACCTATTTCCATGAATTCCGGTGTAAACACAAACGAATTGCATGCTGGGAAATGTCTATTACGAAATGTGGGTACATTCACTGATGGCCGCCTGTTTGCTATGCAGTGTTATTTCAGCAATCTTTTGTGAGTATGCGCATCTTAGACACATTGGACGATAAAAGAAATGGTAAGTATGTTTGAATTTGATGTTGTGTTTATGGTATAGTTATTAATGCGTTATATATGCTTAGGTTCACGATTATCGGACACGCAAGGATAGTTAGAATACTATTAACTGTTTTATGAACACACCGTAGGAAATTATCCAATGTTCCAGTGTTTTCATTGGTGAATAGCCATCACGTTTTACTCTCAGATGTCTATAAACGAACGGCGCAAGGCCAGTTTCAGCATCTAATCGTAGTTACTACATAGTTACATAGGCGAAAAATCAATACCCGACAAAACCAATAACCGGCTTTATTTGAGTCAATACTGATACTTGTGCACTTACCTGCTTCTATCAAACTCATTGTAAGTGTCAAATACAGATACGCAAGATTACCCACTGATATTGTATTAATTATTACCAAAGGCACGGTTAATCCACACTGTGCTAAGTTAACACTGAACGCTCAGTGGAGTGTCTAATACACAAAACAGGACTGAATCTAGTTGGAGTGCTTAAACCCCTGATGCTTTAGCAACGTTATTTATATTAGCGCAGTGGCTAATGCACAAACGTACTATATTTTACGAATTAGTCGAGTGCCTACACTGAAAATAGTGATTTCTAGCGGGGTGTTTGATACCTAAATCACTTTCACAAGAGAATAAGGCATTGTGTTTTACCTTTACATTCCATATTAAATTAAGTATTGGTTCACGATCCGTTGTAGTTGAGACGCGTGTGCGAACATGATCGGCATTGCTCTGCTTTCATTTATAGGTATCAACACGAGTAACACATCGGATATCCTGACAAAATAACCGCTGTACATAATATTAGGCTGTAAAGAATACTTTGTTGTTACATGTTAGTTAAGCTTTATTAAATGTGTTGAATTGACATTCGTTCTCGTATTCTATTATCAGCCAATATTTAGTTCATAGTGTACATCCTTGTTGGTGCGGAGCTACCAAACCCGATATCTGGATAATCATCCTGACAAAAACCAGATTGCAATATATTATATGTTAAAACATTTGTATGTGAAAATATATTCCAAAATATTCCAAAATTCCTGAATGATGAAAAATGTGAAGAAAATAAGATTATAAAAGTATTAACTGACACACAACTAATTAACAAGGTACGTGTTTTCCATGTTCTGTTTCAATATGTTGTGCTATAATTATCACTGAAAAACAGCGACATACAACATGTATCAGGTATGAAAATAACCCAAGGTACAAGACATAATTCTGAAAACCAGCCTAGCTCGAAATGAGATATGCTAGTTTGAATTTTAAAATTGCATAAGGTACATTTTAACGTGAACCGTAACTGTTCAATTAATTGGAAAATGTACCTTATGAAGAACATTCTTAAAACCAGCATAGCTGAAAATGAGCTATGCTGGATTGAATTTTGAAATTTCGTAAGGTACATTTTCTCGTGAACCATCACTGGTAAATTCGCGGGAAAATGTATTTTATGAACAAATGCTTGAAACCAGCCTAGCTCATTTTTAGAAATATCTAACACACACTGATCGGGTTTGTTGAAAACTTAAATTAATTTTCTTTTGTCCACGTGGCGAGAAACTGGCCACTGACCGATTACCACAACCTGGGTTTTCTAACGCCCCAATGGTAGTACGTGATAAAACAATAGAGAAATTCCATCTAACAAGGGGGGTGGGGTGGAACAAAACCCTTAATCAATCCCCCTATATACCACATGACATGCGCGCATCGGTGGTCGATGAGCCTTCAACGCGGTACAAACGTGCATCCCAGCGATGTGTGGTTCAAAATGGAAAGTAACAGTACGTGAAATATTATATATAAACCAAATGCATGGAAAGACCCAGGGCAAGTATTCCCAAATGAACTAACGAGATAATATAATTGAACAGGGCCATCTCTTCACCAACGTGTGCACTACCCTCCCTCTTAACCACACCAACCCTCTCCGGATCACACTTCACCTACACTCCTTAGCCACCTCGTGTAGGTATTGTATTAAGTTACATGCCTGTGTATAGAGTTAAATTATATAGTACAGTCTCCGCGAAACTGCCAAAATTTTACAGGACATTCGGTCTGGTAAACAAAACTTTACAAGACCGATTTTTTTTTACAAAAAATAAAATTGATTTTGTGTGATATTTAAGAGCTTTTTAGCTTTCATTGAAGCTTGGAATAGAAATAAATTTTTTATTTTATAGTTGGACATTCGTTCCGGCGACTTCCGGTTTAAAGTCGGACCGGCGGCAATTTTAACGGACATGTCCGACGGACCGACGACTTTCGCGGAGATTGATAGTACTATGAATATTTAATTATTACAACATACGAATTACACCAAATCATCTACCATTAGTTTCAAATATTAATAATAAAAAGATCAATAACTAGTCATAGCATGCATGACAGTAATATACGTATTCTGGTCCATATAATTTGTTAATGTAGATAGTATACAGTATATAGTACTGTTAATTTACATGACTTTCACCTCAGTGAATATCGTTTAAACCAAATACGGGGTACAACATACATCACCTGCACTCTGGTGGTGGCGGACTTTCCGAAGAACTGGTCCGATTTAACGGTCTGGTATTCGTCGGAAAATTTACCGCTGATCGAGTAATGCGAAAGACTGAGCCCGGCGTCAACGTTGATTGACCGCGAGAACGTCGAAGTGTAGTCGTCCCAATTTTCAATAAGCTCCGCAAACGTATCGACGTCGCTGGACTTTATCGGGATGGTGTAGATTCCATCGGGGAGTAGAAACCGGCCGTCATCCGTCGTTCGGCATAGCGAGTAGCTTCGAGCGTGAATCAACCCTGCATGCACGTTCCGTAGGTTGTCCCATCCACCTCCGGGCAGGACTTCGAATCTAAGTATGTCGCTGTTTCCAGACGTCAAGCATTTCCCGGGCTCTCCGGCCGGTAAGCTGTCTCGCATGGTCGTCAAATTCTCATCGACCGCATGAAGAAACGAACACAGACACGCCACAAAGATCACGAATCTGTTGACATACATTTTGTTGTTTATACGAAATTTGTATGTTAATGAATAAATTAACCATCCAAACGTGGACAATGTTTCAATGTTATATATACGTCGCTGTTTACCGAGTTCAACAATTTGCTGCGGTCCCACCTCTGAACAAAACTAATTGATCAACGAATGTATCGTAATGCATGCATCACCCGATTACATGCTAACTGAACATTTGAAGTGCGCTTCGCGTTTAAATACACTACCAATGCACCGACCAAACAAACAGAAAGAGAAAGCGATAATACCTGGAAAATAATTACTATCCATTGTTCGATAACACACATTACGCAACCCTGCTACCTTTGGACCGCTTCAGCTGACATTTGTCATGCCACTATTCAGATTCATTTTCGAAGTAATTGCTGGAGACATGTTGGTGCATTGTAGAGGTTATGTTGAATTCCTCGTGATCAGAATATGTCGTCAGAAATTCGGCAAAGCCTCGTTTCCGACGACATATTCTGACACTCGGGTGAAATATCCTTGTCCCACACCAGTGCATATGATATATTAAGAGTATCCTTCATATGCACTGGTGTGGGACTAAGAGTATTACATATATACTCCAGTGTGTGACAAGGATATGCCACCCGAGTGGTCAGAATATGTTGTCAGAAACGAGGCTTTCTGACGAAATATTCTGACCACGAGGGTGGAATATCCTTAGTCACACACCGGAGTATATCTGGAATACTTGTTCTCGCATACCTACTAAGTCCAGAATAATGTTTAGCCATAGTACGCCATCAACGAATCACCATGGAATATTATTCTAACTTTTTTTCTTTATATGCTATCTCCAATACAACCACTCAATCGCATTACCCGTATCAACAAATGGGTGTAAACAAAGTTTACACCAACAAATTAGAGTCTCCTACATTGGATCGAAACATTTAACACATAACGGCCCACTAATAATACGGTCTGGAGACGTCCGTGACATCATGTGTAAACCCAATTACTACATACACAAACTAAATAGGACGCAGTACGAGACAAACTCATTTTAAATATTGAAAATAGACCATATATCCTCGATTCAAATTTGCACAATAATGTTTACAGAATAATTTTATGTTTTTATTTTGAATATTTATTGCAATTCCGGGACGCTGTCTTCATTTACGCAAATATCAGTCCGCCGAAAGTTTCATTTCGACGGACATTTGTTATTTCAACACGTTGCCGTTTTCAAGAAATTCTTGCTCACTGGATTATTAAATAACTATTCCAATCACTATCAACTATCACTATACATATGTTTGGGGAACAATCAGCAACATACGAGGTAAATATTTTGCTGTCAATTACATGTGTTATTTTTTAATAATAATCATGTATTCAGTATTCGGCCAACTGATTTACAGACGCCCCTTACACAACTCGTCCCACAAATTTACGCACATTTGATAATACTGGATAAAACATGAAATACTGGCCAAGACAGAGTTATCTAGGCTGTCTCACATATGTGAGATTTCCTTGTCTCACCCTACACGCGCTTGTCTCACATCTAGCAACGACAAATTGTCTAATAGCGCAATAGTACGGCTAATGTGTCTTACAATTACACCATACAATAATTAATACGTTTTGATGTTTATGTATTTCAATGGTTGTTGACGTGTTTATTATCACGTCATAGCGTTATGACGTCGTTTTAAGTTTGATGACGTCAGTAGTGTGCGATGTACATTTTGGCGTTCTTAGGGCTGAATGGTGATGGCATTGAAGATTACTTTGACAATAACTTGTAAACGATCCACTGAACTGGCATTAGCGTCCAATTCGTGGGTGAAAACTTTGTTTTAACTCATTTGTTGATATGGCAAACCCGTTGGACGTATCAAAAGTCGCATAAAATCAGAGAATAAAAAGTTGAGTCTTATTCTGGGTCAGATAAATATTCGCAAATATGTTATATAAAGGGGCGAGAAAAAGTATCCATCATATACACTGGTGTGGGACAAGGATATTCCACCCTTGTGGCCAGAAAATGTCGTCAGAAACTCGGCAAGCCTCGTTTCTGACAACATTTGCTGGCCACTCGGGTGGAATATCCTTTTCTCGCATACCCAGAGTCCATTTCAATCGTATTTCCGAAGCCACGCCCATGTGGGATTTTTCTGTCTCACACCGCTGTCTCACACGGCCGACCTGTCACACACTGCCGGAACTACTTTGTGTGTATTAGCTTCCAAACGTCGTCTGCATTGTTTACAAACACACGCTCTCTGCACAGTGCTGTCAGTAGACAACAATGTCAACAACGTCGCGATTTGGCGATTTCGAAGTCGAAGAATTTGTGGAGAAGAGTGAAAACAGGTCCACATTGAGGAAGACTCTTGGTCACATTAAACTTGTTGAAGAGTACTTGTTGTCCAAAGGAGAAAATAGACAACTCTGGTTCATCCCGTCGCAAGAACTTGACCCGCTCCTCGCCTCTTTCTTCGTCAATGTGCGAACGAAAGATGGAAATGAGTACGAGCCGACATCAATCCGTGGTGAGCTATCAAAAAAAGGCTCAAATGCATTATATTATCAGAATGGACCACTCATTTTTGTTATTTTTCCATGAAAGTTTGCTTCATCCACAAACTGATGAACAGTGCAGACCCTGATCCAGACAGCGTGTCTCATACATGTATGAGCTAGCGCACAGGACAGAGGATATGATCCAAGGGTCGTGGGTTCGAGCCTGACTAGCGGCGTGCGTTGTGTCCTTGAACAAGACACTTTATCCACACTGCTCAAGTTCACCCAGCTGTAAATGGGTACCGATAATTCGTAGTTGCTCTGTAAATACGAATTACCGGCTTCTCTCAAAAAACTCTACCTCCGTTCTTTCTCCCATTCTTGGGAGACGGCATGCAAGGTCCTAGAGCCAGTGCCGCCGTTAAATATAAGCTAAAGAAAACAAAAACAAACAGAGGATATTGCATGAGTGATGATGTAATATGGTATTTATTGAACATGTTTAGTCTACTGATTTCATAAGGAGCAAGGCTTTGCCGAGTTGCTTACCAAATCATTAAACAAGTTTACTAAATACCATATTAAAGGTACATGCCCATTCAGTAGGCACACAATTTTGTTTATATCAGAGACATCATCTGGAACATTTTCTAGCAAAATAAACATTCATTCCCCATTACCCCATGTATTGATTGGCATTATTATTCATTTTATATCAGACGTAAATTTACATACTGATATCAGGGGTGATAACCGTGTTTCCTTAAAATGCTAACGGACATTACTATTTATTTTCCCTGTACTTATTTTTTGATGTGCAATGATACTTTATAATCTGTCGAAAATGTTATTTTTTCAAGCGACACATTTAATTAGTATAAATAATTAAAACATATCATGCCTCATTTGCATATGAAAATAGCCTGATACCACCGCGCGTCACTCTCAGTAAAAGAACTATTACTAAATGATTATATCTGTATAGCGGGCACTCGTAATTTTTAGAACTGGTGGAAGAGTGACACAATTATACACTTGTTTAATTCCTATGAAGAACAGTTTGTGCCTACTGAGTTGGCATGTACCTTTAAACATGTTAAACCGCCACAAATGTTAAGAAATTCTATTTACGGCTTTCAGGTATGCTGTGTAGCATTTAACGCCATGTAAGGCGGCATAACTACGGAACATCCGTGATCACGAGTTTTCCAAAAGCCAAGGAGGCCATGGTAGCCAAACAAAAACAGCTGAAGACATTGGGTAAAGGCAGCAAGCCTCATACAGCAGCAGCACTGACCGGCAGCGATGTAGACCGCCTGTACGAGTGCCACCAGCTGGGACCCGAAACACCAACAAGTGCATTGAACACTGTTTGGTTTAACAACACGATGCACTTCGGCATGCGTGCAGCCAGTGAACATCGAGCCATGCTGTGGGGCGACGCCAAATTGAAACACGACTGGACAAAGATTTCGTAGAGTTCCATGAAAGAGCCACGAAAACACGTACTGGGGGAAACATTCGTGACAACAGAGCTTGTCCACCAAGGATGTATGCAACACCCGAACATGTTGAACGCTGCCCGGTTGTAGGTTATAAGTTTTACGCAGCACGACGGCCAGTGGATTATTCCAATGCTAGCGATCCTTTTTATATTTCGCCAGTCAGCAATAACACTTCGCCCAATTGGTAGGAACAATGGTACATTCGAGGTCCAGTAGGGATAAATCAACTGTGCGGATTAATGAAAGGTATGGCGCAGAATTTGTGCCTGACAATTTGCAGGTTTACGTGACTGGTCATAAGAGGGCCGAATCATTAAACAACTACAGACAGCTGGCAAATAGACACAAGCAACAAATTAGTAGCCTCCTAACATCAAACTCCGCCATCGCAACATGTTCCCGTGACAGTGGATTTCCCACAGCAGCACTGTGTCAACCACCACAGATCCATGTCCAGTTCCGTTCATTGCCCCACCTACTGACATTGTCACTGAGTCGGAGACTGGGGATCAGGTCGTGGCCACCCAGTCTGAGACTCGGACTCAGATCCTTGCCACAAAGTCTGAGGCTCGGACTTAGTTCGCGAGTCAGTCAAAGAACACAGTCTCCTCCCTTGGGAACCAGCCATCAGAAACATTGTTTCTGGGGAGTACAATCCGTGGCAATGTAACTGTAAACTTTAATAAAAATTATTGTCATGACACCTGTTTTGGGGCAAAAAGGCGAAGAATCCGTGGGCCTTTAATTGAAAGTGACAGCGAGGTGTGAAGAATTTCAGAGCTCTAGTTAAGGTGCGTTATTTTATCAAATTTGGGGGGAATTTTCCTCTTTCTTCATCAAAAATTGCAAATTGGGATTGCTTTAGAATCGTCTCATTGAGACGATTCTAAAGTAAATAACTGTAAACTTGCCATTTTTGGTGAGGAAATTAAAGAAATCAACCTAAATTACGCACCTTAACTGGAGCTCTGAATCTGTTATGTAGGCTATTATTTATTTCATGTTTTCATCAAATTTGCGTAAATTTGTGGGACGAGTTGTGTAAGGGGCGTCTGTAAATCAGTTGGCCGAATACTGAATACATG
The DNA here is from genome assembly GCA_029237695.1 of Conchocele bisecta. Lineage (NCBI taxonomy): Eukaryota > Metazoa > Mollusca > Bivalvia > Lucinida > Thyasiridae > Conchocele > Conchocele bisecta. Next base: position 33,418,444 of record CM055273.1, read on the forward strand.
ATTATTATTAAAAAAACACAAGTAATTTACTGCAAAATATTTACCTTGTATGTTGTTGATTCTTCCCCAAACATATGCATAGTGACAGTTGATAGTGATTGGAATATTTGTTTAATAATCCAGTGAGCAAGAATTTCTTGAAAACGGCAACGTGTTGAAATGACAAATGTCCGTCGGAGTGAAACTTTCGGCGGACTGATATTTGCGTAATTGAAGACAGCGTCTCGGAATTGTAATACACACTCAAAATAAAAACTTAAAATGATTCTGTAAACGTTATTGTACAAATTTGAACCGAGGATATATGGTCTATTTTCAATATTTATATGAGTTTGTCTCGTACTGCGTCCTATTTATTTTATGTATGTAGTAATTGCGTTTACTAAGGATATTCCACCCTCGTGGTCAGAATATGTCGTCAGAAGCACGGCAATGCCTCGTTTCTGACAACATATTCTGACCACTCGGGTGGAATATCCTTGTCACACACCGGAGTATATATGGAATACTCTTAGTCCCACGCCAGTGCATATGAAGGATACTCTTATTCTAGCCCACCAGGTGCCCCGAAACAAGAATATCCGTATAATCAGGCCCAGGTGAGATTTCCTTGAGTAGTATATAGGGTATCACTTCGTTACCGCGACCCGGGGTAAGAGAATTAGCCCAAGCCTGGGACACCAAGAGGGTAAAATTGGGTAATAATTTCCCATAATTAAGCACGAAAAAACTACCTCCCACCTATGACAGAGGTTGTCATAAATTTGTGACAAAATTATGATAAAATTATGAGAATATATTTGAATTCCTATTGAACAAAGTAAACATAATATTTAAATATATTAAAAACTTCCAACCTTGGGAAAGTATATTTTAATAATATATAAGAACCAAAAAATGTCACACGCTAAACAAAAACTATCACAAAAAGTTATGAAAACGGCACACCCTAAATTAACTCACACAATGATTGGTGAAAATGGGGGTATAAATGCCACGAAAATTCCACAAAATTCTTCTCCTAAAATTAGGGAATTAAGAGCGGAATTAAAATCCTTTGGGGTGTCGTTTTCATCAAGATTAAGAGAAACGGGTTTAAATAAGCTTATAAAGGAAGCAAAAAATAAAGAATATATGAAAAGGATGAGCCGCGCGTTCAAGCGCGGCGTGTTCAAGGGAATAGAAAATAAGGATTACGAAAAGATAGCACAACAGATCGCAGATGAGTCCGTATTATCACTTAGAAGTAAAAATATTGGCCAACCTAAAAACAGGTTGCCCAAAACGGGTTTACTAAAACAGTTGATAGGGGAAGGGGATGAACTATTAGATGGGCATAAGGAAAATAAAGAAACCACAGTGAAAGGACGCCGGTTAACTACACTAACCATAAAAACCAAACTTCAGGTAGATAAGACCCAACAATTGATGACCTTATTGCAACCTCTGCTGACTGGTAGCTGCTACCTTAGATATTCTTTTTCTTACAGATTAGTCCACCAAGATGAGAAAGATTTTCGAGGAAGGCCTAAAAGTTTGGTTTTTTATAAAAACCTTTTAAAAATTTTCGGTAGTCCCTGGTTCAGAGAATACACAGAAGTGCACAATTGGATTAAAAAGCAAGAGGAAGAACGATTAAATATAGATAAAATAGATCGACCAAACACGAAATGGAGGTTTGTAAGGTGGACAACCACTAGTGTTAAAATAATTTACGGAACGGCAACAAGAGATGTCGGAAGGGCATCAGATCAAGTGGCCGGAGGGCACTTGCCTGACTGGTTGCGATATAAAAAAGGACTGAAACCACTAGATAGTTTTACCGATGATCTCTGTTTATTCAGGTGTTTAGCACTTCATACCTCAAAATTACGCACTGACAGATGTTTATCATTAACAAAAGATCTATCAGAAAAATATTTAAAATTTTGTTCCTCAAAAAAGTTTGATATTTCAAGCGGACCTGTTTTATTCGACGATCTGAATAAAATAGAAGAATGTTTTAAGATAGGTATTGATGCGTACGAACCTGCAGAAGATGGAACATGGTTTTTACGAAAAAAAGTTGCCGCGAACTACGAAGAACTTGGTACCAAGAAGATGAAAATAGGTATTTTTAATGATCACGCATTTCTTATTACAGATATGAACACAGTTTGTAAAACGTATTGTTGTTCTGAGTGTAATCAACGATTTACACAATCGCACTGCTTGACAAGACACGCAAAAACGTGTACGAGAGGAGAAACAAATGTAGTGTGCAAAGCAGATAAAATAGATAGACCAACATCTGCGTTTGAAAAAGCGTTTTATCCAATACCTAAATGCAGCAAAAAAGCAATTACGTGGATAAACTCTTTTGAAGGACCACATATCCACACAGCTGTATGTGGTCACGGTGGAGAAAGAATGGTAGCCGGTGCTCCTGTAGATGGATTTTGTTCAGAAACGGAAACCGTTTATCAATTTCACAGGTGCTATTGGCACGGATGTCCAAAACACTGTCTTAAAGATGCCAAAGAAAAATTTAAAAAATCTAGGACACGAGATGAATTGATCAGAGCAGAGTTTGAGTTAGTAGTTATTTGGGAATGTGAATATGATACTATTTTGGAACAAAATTCTAAAAGTAATTTGGAAGAAATTAATGAAAACCCTCCAACAACAATTTATCCATACCACATTGTATACGATTTTGAAGCGTATTTGGATCCTTCCTCCAAAAACCCTGTTACTAAAGATTTATAATATATAAATGAACACGTTCCAATAAGTGTAAGTGTTGGAGATACACTGTCTAGAGTTATTACACACATATGTGATACTTCTCCTAAAAAATTAGTACAACTTTTTGTTGAAGATATTAGTAAGCGAGCGCAAGCAATTCGTAATATTGTCGGTGCAGATAAAAACATACGGATTTCCCACGATATGGACCGACTTTCTCTACAGAGTGGTGAGATAAAGCGGTGGATAAACCAAGTGCCGGTAATTGGTTTTAATTCCAGCAACTATGATATTAATTTAATAAAGAAACACTTAGTAGAGGCTTTAACTGATACTGTTAAAAAGGTGTTAGTAGGAAAGAAAGCAAATACGACAATCTTCCTATTTACCCCAGAATTTAGATTTTTGATGTAAAATTATATCTTGCTCCGGGTATTGATTACGACCGATGGGTAAGAGCGTATGGATGTGAAGCAACAAAGTCTTTCTTTCCATACGAATGGTTTGATTCCCCCGATAAACTTAATTACGAGGGATTACCACCACTTAAAAACTGGGGAAATAAATTAAATCCAAGTAAAATTATAACCCAAAACCAACTAAATGAGTGCAACAACATTTATGAAAACATGAAAATGAAGAGTTTCAAAGATTGGTTAGAATATTATAAACAACTTGGACGTTGAAACCTTTCCTAGCAGCTATTGGTAAAATGACTACATTTTATAAAACAAAAGATGTAGATATATTTAAGGACGCGGTTACCCTTCCGGGGGTTGCGTTACAATATATTCTAAAAGGAACTATAAAACATCACGTAAAAAGTTACAAAACTAAAGAGAGTATAGCGGCAGACGCGATCTGTCCACCCCTTTACGCACCCGACGAAGAAAGTTATGAAATGTTAAAAGGAGCATTAGTTGGAGGTCCATCAATTGTGTTTACAAGATATGCGGAAGCCGGAGTTTCTAGAATTAGATCAACTCCTGATGGAAACGGAAAACTCTGCAAAGCGGTGTTAGGATTTGATGCGAACGCTTTGTATTTGTCCACACTTGCAAAAACAATGCCCTGCGGAAAGGGAAAATTATACAACGTATTTGCACCAAATAATCCGAAAAAACTTGCCGCCTTTTCAAAAACAGTATTATCCAACGATTGGTTTGGGTTTGCTGAGGTTGATATAGAAGTTACACAGAAATTAAAAGAAAAGTTTTCAGAAATGTCCCCTATATTTATAAACAGAGTTGTAGAAGAGGAAGAAGTTCCGGACCATATGCTCAGTTATTTGAAACAAACCAACCGTGAAAAAGGAAAATGCAAGAAGTTGGTAGGAGCAATGTCTGGTAAAAAAGTTTTATTATTCACACCATTATTAAAATGGTATTTACAACATGGATTACATAACAGGTCTATACAGGATTATAGACTATGAACCAGGAAAACCCTTTGAGTGGTTTGTTAAGGAAGTTACTGCCGCTAGAAGAGCCGGAGATGAGATATATCAAAGTCCCCAATTGCAGATATTATGAAATTATTAGGAAATTCGTGTTGTGGGAAAATGATAGAATCTCCAGAAAAACATCTTAACACAACCTATACAAAAGATGAAAAATGTGTAGACAGAGCATTAAGATCCGCGTATTTTCACGATTTGGAAGAGATAGGAGATGCGTACGAAATATCATCAAGAAAAGTAAACGCTCGCATGACGCGTCCATTTCATTGTGGGATTGCTGTATACCAATATGCAAAACTAAGAATGTTAGAGTTTTATTATGACTTTATGGATAAGTACGTAGATCGGTCTGATTTGAGTTAATACAGATGGATACTGACAGTTTATATATGGCAGTTAGTAAAAAAACAGGAGGATTAGATGGAATGATAAAACCACACTTACTTCAGGATTTCAACAAACATAAAAATGAATGGTTGGCATGGGATAAATGGAGTAATAGAGAGCCTGGATTATTTAAAACAGAGTTTCAGGGAGACCGCGCAATAGCTCTATCCAGCAAGTGTTATTTAGTTGAGAAATTTGAAAATGCAGAATTAAAACATTCCGCAAAAGGTTTATCCGCACGCCAAAACAACCTTTCTTGGTTAAGATACAAAGAAGCACTTCACCCAACTGATATTGATAGGGGGACAAACAGAGGTTTTAGAATGAATTCCGGTGTTATGAAAACTTATACACAATGCAAATTAGGTCTTTCCGCTTACTATGATAAAAGGAGAGTTTTATCAGACGGAATCCATACAGAACCTCTATAGTTAATTTCTTCAAATTATAAGAAAAAAAAAACGTAATTGACCACCCACTTAACCAGCTGCAGTCACCGTTTGAACCTTTTTTGGTCTTCCAACCGGTCCTTTTACGCGACGTTCCGGGTTTTTTTTCCAATCTTCTCTAGATAATCCGCTTATAAATTGGTCATTTTCCCACAAATCTGTAAGGCGTTTTGTCCCAATATGATATTTTTTCTTGATTTCCGTAGCAGGAACATGTCCCCGAGATCGAAGAATATCCAACAGAGCGTCTCGATTAAGAACAGACTTCATAAATCTTCTTTATATATAAAACACCACATATTAATGTTTAACATAAACTCATAATTGGGAAAATTTTAGGAATTATTTTTAATCATGAAGTTAAGACAGAAAAACGTTTCACGCACCTTTTTTGTAAAATAATGGAAGGATTTTTTTAAAAAGATATATAGAGGTGGTTCACTTTTCATATTGTTATTTAAACCATAGCTCGCCGCCCCAATAATCCTGTCGTTTACGATCGTTGTGACTCCATTTATCGGTTACGGTACTATTGTTTTTACCAATCGGAGGAGTAACGTAATTATAATACGGAGGTATTATAGCAAGGGACAAAACCGCCAGAGCCGCCGCTGAATAAGACCAAGAAGAATCTTCCTCTTCTTGTTTTAACGTTTGTGCGAACCCAGAAACCTCACATTGGAGAGTTTCTTTTTTATTATCAATAATTTTTTCCAAATTTTTAACGAATTGATCATTGACACCCATCCCCTTGCTTAACTTTTTAAGCTCATTTGTCCCCCCCACCGGTTACCCGCGTAATCCTTTTTTCTTTCGCAGGTAAATCCGTAGGAGGTAATACTGGAGGTAAATACAATCCAGGGGATGGGTTATTATCCCACAGTTTTTTAAGTCGCGCACTACCGATTCCAAACTTCTTTTTAAGTTGATCCGCAGTTACCTTTCCGCGGGATGAAACTATTTCTTCGATACTTTCGTTAGATAAGTACGACTTTGGCATTATTAATAGTTTATAATAAGGCACAGAAAATATGTTCAAAATGCCCAAAATATTTTATAAAATGGGATAACTCTTACAAATCAACTATTCGTTTACGGAAGAAATTAGTGGTTTATTTGAAACAATTATAACTAACTCTAACTGAATAATTACTGAGTAATAGTAGGTAATACTTAACAATACTGAGTAGTTACTTACCAATGTTGACTAACTGATGAGCAGATAATGCCCAGAATATCCAAAATGGTGAACAAATGTTTAAAAAGTTTATAATTATTGACAAAAAATCAGTTATTTGTTCCAAGTACTTATAAATTACTAAGAATGTACTAATAGATTACTTTAGTTGTACAGACTGATTTTTTGACTGAAGAGGAAGATTCTTCTTGGTCTTATTCAGCGGCGGCTCTGGCGGTTTTGTCCCTTGCTATAATACCTCTGTATTATAATTACGTTACTCCTCCGATTGGTAAAAACAATAGTACCGTAACCGATAAATGGAGTCACAACGAACAGAACGTCGCGTAAAAGGACCGGTTGGAAGACCAAAAAAGGTTCAAACGGTGACTGCAGCTGGTTAAGTGGGTGGTCAATTACGTTTTTTTTTCTTATAATTTGAAGAAATTAACTATAGAGGTTCTGTATGGATTCCGTCTGATAAAACTCTTCTTTTATCATAGTAAGCGGAAAGACCTAATTTGCATTATGTATAAGTTTTCATAACACCGGAATTCATTCTAAAACCTCTGTTTGTCCCCCTATCAATATCAATTTGGTGAAGTGCTTCTTTGTATCTTAACCAAGAAAGGTTGTTTTGGCGTGCGGATAAACCTTTTGCGGAATGTTTTAATTCTGCATTTTCAAATTTCTCAACTAAATAACACTTGCTGGATAGAGCTATTGCGCGGTCTCCCTGAAACTCTGTTTTAAATAATCCAGTCTCTCTATTACTCCATTTATCCCATGCCAACCATTCATTTTTATGTTTGTTGAAATCCTGAAGTAAGTGTGGTTTTATCATTCCATCTAATCCTCCTGTTTTTTTACTAACTACCATATATAAACTGTCAGTATCCATCTGTATTAACTCAAAATCAGACCGATCTACGTACTTATCCATAAAGTCATAATAAAACTCTAACATTCTTAGTTTTGCATATTGGTATACAGCAATCCCACAATGAAATGGACGCGTCATGCGAGCGTTTACTTTTCTTGATGATATTTCGTACGCATCTCCTATCTCTTCCAAATCCTCAAAATACGCGGATCTTAATGCTCTGTCTACACATTTTTCATCTTTTGCATAGGTTGTGTTAAGATGTTTTTCTGGAGATTCTATCATTTTCCCACAACACGAATTTCCTAATAATTTCATAATATCTGCAATTGGGGACTTTGATATATCAACATCTCCGGCTCTTCTAGCGGCAGTAACTTCCTTAACAAACCACTCAAAGGGGATTTCCTGGTTCATAGTCTATAATCCTGTATAGACCTGTTATTTGTAATCCATGTTGTAAATACCATTTTAATAATGGTGTGAATAATAAAACTTTTTTACCAGACATTGCTCCTACCAACTTCTTGCATTTTCCTTTTTCACGGTTGGTTTGTTTCAAATAACTGAGCATATGGTCCGGACCTTCTTCCTCTTCTACAACTCTGTTTATAAATATAGGGGACATTTCTGAAAACTTTTCTTTTAATTTCTGTGGAACTTCTATATCAACCTCAGCAAACCCAAACCAATCGTTGGATAATACTGTTTTTGAAAAGGCGGCAAGTTTTTTCGGATTATTTAGTGCAAATACTTTGTATAATTTTCCCTTTCCGCAGGGCATTGTTTTTGCAAGTGTGGACAAATACAAAGCGTTCGCATCAAATCCTAACACCGCTTTGCAGAGTTTTCCGTTTCCATCAGGAGTTGATCTAATTCTAGAAACTCCGGCTTCCGCATATCTTGTAAACACAATTGATGGACCTCCAACTAATGCTCCTTTTAACATTTCATAACTTTCTTCGTCGGGTGCGTAAAGGGGTGGACAGATCGCGTCTGCCGCTATACTCTCTTTAGTTTTGTAACTTTTTACGTGATGTTTTATAGTTCCTTTTATAATATATTGTAACGCAACCCCCGGAAGGGTACCGCGTCCTTAAATATATCTACATCTTTTGTTTTATAAAATGTAGTCATTTTACCAATAGCTTCTAGGAAAGGTTCAACGTCCAAGTTGTTATAATATTCTAACCAATCTTTGAAACTCTTCATTTTCATGTTTTTATAAATGTTGTTGCACTCATTTAGTTGGTTTTGGGTTATAATTTTACTGGGATTTAATTTATTTCCCCAGTTTTTAAGTGGTGGTAATCCCTCGTAATTAAGTTTATCGGGGGAATCAAACCATTCGTATGGAAAGAAAGACTTTATTGCTTCACATCCATACGCTCTTACCCATCGGTCGTAATCAATACCCGGAGCAAGATATAATTTTACATCCAAAAATCTAAATTCTGGGGTAAATAGGAAGATTGTCGTATTTTCTTTCTTTCCTACTAACACCTTTTTAACAGTATCAGTTAAAGCCTCTACTAAGTGTTTCTTTATTAAATTAATATCATAGTTGCTGGAATTAAAACCAATTACCGGCACTTGGTTTATCTACCGCTTTATCTCACCACTCTGTGAAGAGAAAAGTCGGTCCATATCGGTGGGAAATCCGTATGTTTTATCTGCACCGACAACATTACGAATTGCTTGCGCTCGCTTACTAATATCTTCAACAAAAAGTTGTACTAATTTTTTAGGAGAAGTATCACATATGTGTGTAATAACTCTAGACAGTGTATCTCCAACACTTACACTTATTGGAACGTGTTCATTTATATATTCTAAATCTTTAGTAACAGGGTTTTTGGAGGAAGGATCCAAATACGCTTCAAAATCGTATACAATGTGGTATGGATAAATTGTTGTTGGAGGGTTTTCATTAATTTCTTCCAAATTACTTTTAGAATTTTGTTCCAAAATAGTATCATATTCACATTCCCAAATAACTACTAACTCAAACTCTGCTCTGATCAATTCATCTCGTGTCCTAGATTTTTTAAATTTTTCTTTGGCATCTTTAAGACAGTGTTTTGGACATCCGTGCCAATAGCACCCGTGAAATTGATAAACGGTTTCCGTTTCTGAACAAAATCCATCTACAGGAGCACCGGCTACCATTTCTTTCTCCACCGTGACCACATACAGCTGTGTGGATATGTGGTCCTTCAAAAGAGTTTATCCACGTAATTGCTTTTTTGCTGCATTTAGGTATTGGATAAAACGCTTTTTCAAACGCAGATGTTGGTCTATCTATTTTATCTGCTTTGCACACTACATTTGTTTCTCCTCTCATACACGTTTTTGCGTGTCTTGTCAAGCAGTGCGATTGTGTAAATCGTTGATTACACTCAGAACAACAATACGTTTTACAAACTTTGTTCATATCTGTAATAAGAAATGCGTGATCATTAAAAATACCTATTTTCATCTTCTTGGTACCAAGTTCTTCGTAGTTCGCGGCAACTTTTCGTAAAAACCATGTTCCATCTTCTGCAGGTTCGTACGCATCAATACCTATCTTAAAACATTCTTCTATTTTATTCAGATCGTCGAATAAAACAGGTCCGCTTGAAATATCAAACTTTTTTGAGGAACAAAATTTTAAATATTTTTCTGATAGATCTTTTGTTAATGATAAACATCTGTCAGTGCGTAATTTTGAGGTATGAAGTGCTAAACACCTGAATAAACAGAGATCATCGGTAAAACTATCTAGTGGTTTCAGTCCTTTTTTATATCGCAACCAGTCAGGCAAGTGCCCTCTGGCCACTTGATCTGACGCCCTTCCGACATCTCTTGTTGCCGTTCCGTGAATTATTTTAACACTAGTGGTTGTCCACCTTACAAACCTCCATTTCGTGTTTGGTCGATCTATTTTATCTATATTTAATCTTTCTTCCTCTTGCTTTTTAATCCAATTGTGCACTTCTGTGTATTCTCTGAACCAGGGACTACCGAAAAGGTTTTTATAAAAAAAAAAACTTTTAGGCCTTCCTCGAAAATCTTTCTCATCTTGGTGGACTAATCTGTAAGAAAAAGAATATCTAAGGTAGAAGCTACCAGTCAGCAGAGGTTGCAATAAGGTCATCAATTGTTGGGTCTTATCTACCTGAAGTTTGGTTTTTATGGTTAGTGTAGTTAACCGGCGTCCTTTCACTGTGGTTTCTTTATTTTCCTTATACCCATCTAATAGTTCATCCCCTTCCCCTATCAACTGTTTTAGTAAACCCGTTTTGGGCAACCTGTTTTTAGGTTGGCCAATATTTTTACTTCTAAGTGATAATACGGACTCATCTGCGATCTGTTGTGCTATCTTTTCGTAATCCTTATTTTCTATTCCCTTGAACACGCCGCGCTTGAACGCGCGGCTCATCCTTTTCATATATTCTTTATTTTTTGTTTCCTTTATAAGCTTATTTAAACCCGTTTCTCTTAATCTTGATGAAAACGACACCACAAAGGATTTTAATTCCGCTCTTAATTTCCTAATTTTAGGAGAAGAATTTTGTGGAATTTTCGTGGCATTTATACCCCCATTTTCACCAATCATTGTGTGAGTTAATTTAGGGTGTGCCGTTTTCATAACTTTTTGTGATAGTTTTTGTTTAGCGTGTGACATTTTTTGGTTCTTATATATTATTAAAATATACTTTCCCAAGGTTGGAAGTTTTTAATATATTTAAATATTATGTTTACTTTGTTCAATAGGAATTCAAATATATTCTCTTAATTTTATCATAATTTTGTCACAAATTTATGACAACCTCTGTCATAGGTGGGAGGTAGTTTTTTCGTGCTTAATTATGGGAAATTATGACCCAATTTTACCCTCTTGGTGTCCCAGGCTTGGGCTAATTCTCTTACCCCGGGTCGCGGTAACGAAGTGATACCCTATATACTACTCCTTGTCTCACAATGCACGTGCTTGTCTTACATCTAGCAACGATAACATTTCTAAAACGGCAACATTACGGCTATGAGTCTTACAATTACCCCATAAAATAATGATATATGTCTATTGTTTGCAATTGTTGTTGACGTGTTTATTATTACGTCATAGCGTCATGACGTCGTATTAAGTTTGATGACATCAGTAATGTGCGATGTACATTTTGGCGTCGCCAGAGCTGAATGGTGATGACATTGAATATTACTTTGATACAAATTTGTAAACGATCCACTGAACTGACATTAACATCCAATTCGTGGGTATTACTGTTTTAACCCATTGGTTCACATTGCGAGTACGTTGGACGCATCAAATGTCGCGTAAATTCAGAGAATTGAAAGTTCAGTCTTATTCCGAGTCTGATACATATTTTGAGATTCGCAAATAGGTTCTATGTAGGGGCAAGAAAAAAGTATCCATCATATACACTAGAACAGGTCTGGCTCGAACACCATGGAAAACTCGAACTGGTTCGACAGTCCCGGCAAATTTCCTATATAATTCATGTAATAAAACACCTTAAACTCGAACTATGAATTACTCGAACAGTCGAACCTGTGGATTAGTCCCGTGAACGGTCAAACAGTGGTAATTACCGCTAATAACTCGAACAGGTAAGTCTGTGATCAGCTGTTTGTCTAACGAGGTGCGAATTCCACCATTGCGGGCGGTCGCGTTGAGTAGTTTCCCTTGACGCGGGATGACATTAAATCACGAATCGCAAACAATAGCAGCGTGAATTACGGGCGTTATGATGTCCACGCTAATAATAGTGATTTGAACAAAATTCATTTTATGTAATGTTTAATTGGCTGTTGAGCGACTATTGACACATTTCTATGTCTATCGAGTGAATAATGCGTGCTTAGTTTGTGAATAAAACAAGACGAATTCGAGCAATCGTCATTCTATGACACTTATGTCTGAGAGTTAATTTATAGTGTTTATAATTGTATACTGACATTGTTTCGTTTATATTTTCCGTTTGTATATTTATTCCAACCACTGTGCTATGTGCTATTTTTAGACACTGGGAATACCAGTATTATGTATAGACGCAAAGCGGAACATAGCGGTTTATTTGACGTATAATTACATGTAAATATTGAATAAAACAGCAACTTTACAATTGTATTTGTTATTTTTCATTTCTCCCTCCAAATGTAATGCATATACAATGGCAAGTCACATCGGTCATCTCATATATTCACATAAGTGATTTTATTGACTGAATGTGACAGTACATTTTTGAAACTTCATTCCCTCGAACTATGCATCGCTCGAACTCAAACTCGATTCCGTTGCCGGTTCGAGCGATCGAAGTTCTACTGTACACTGGTTTCGGACAAGGATATTCCACCATCGTGATCAGAATAAGTCGTCAGAAACTCGGGTGGAATATCCGTGTGCAGCACCCGGGAATACGAGAGATACTTTTAATCAACTCCTTTGACAGCTTTCTGATTGTGGTTGTGCCAACACTGCCGTTCAACAACACTAACTAGATGAAGACTGCAATGCAGATGGTGATAGAACTGATTGAAAGCTCTATGAATTCAGTATCCGTAACTGCATATTTTCTCACATTGTATGTATAACGTGTCAAATGCCAGTTCAAGTGTTTAATATGTTATCATACTTTGGTGGTGTATATTAATACTTTATCAATTAACAATATTTGTATAGACCGAATACTGATAACTGATAACAAAATTTCGCATCCGACATTGACACGTTACTAATTGCCGGGCTCCGCTCGGAAACGGTAGGAATTCCTGGCTTGATAAACTTGATATGAAAAGATACTACTGTACATGTCTATTCCACGTTTTGCTGACGACGAACTTTTGGTCATTAAACACATTAAAGGTACATGCCTACTCAGTAGGCACAAACTGTTCTTTATATGAATTAAATAAGTGTAAAATTGTGTCACGCATTTACTTAGTATAAATTTCCACACTGATACCAGGGGTGATAACCGTGTTTCCCGAAAATGTTAATGGACTTTACAATATATTATCTGTATTTATTTTTTGATGTGCAATGATCATAATTAATTATAATCTGGCGAAAATATTAATTTTTTCCGGTGACGCATTTAATTAATATAAATAATTAAAAAAGTAGCATGCTTCAATTGCAAATGAAAATAGCCTGATACCACCGCGCGTCACTATCAATAAAACAAATATTAATAAATGATTATATCTGTATAGCGGGCACTCGTAATGGTTAGAACTGGTGGAATAGTGACACAATTATACACTTGTTTAATTCCTACTGAGTGGGCATGTACCTTTAATCAAAATGTTTGTTTTGAAGAGGACGACTTTTGTTATTGATGAAAAAGTGCTTACATTTAAATAGTTCTTAGATTTAATACGTTTACTAGCCCAAAGTTCATCGGCAGTAAAACGTGGAACAGACAATAGACTGGTGGCATCTATGTACAGGATGTATGCAGATATGTAGATACTGTACTATTCCAAATCCACTGATCGGTGACCTACACATGCGTCCATTGTTATCCCCTCGCCGATAGGCAAGAGGGGATATAGCGTTAATCCATGTACGTACGATCAACGCATAAACCTCTTCGCTGATTGTTATAATATTTGGCCACAATATGAAATAGAAATAGTAACACAATGTTCATACTTATGAGTGGTTTTCACACCAGGGAGGGGCGCTCCATTTCAGAGGTCAATACTACCTTATAGGTACAGGCACAAAAGACAATTTTCAAATTATATACATATTTGAAAACAATCATGCCGGTGAAGTATGGGGTGTTCCCAGTCCATACACATTGAAAGAGTGCATTTATAATTTTGTAAACGCGTGCTAAGTGTCAAAATATCAACACAAAACTATTGTATTTACGGTGAACTAGGCAGAACATCGCTTAGGACAAGTTCGTTTATATAATATAATTAAATATTGGTTCAAATTAATCGGATCAAGTGACCGGAAATATATTAAATTTATATATCACATGAAGCTAATGATATTCAACAGTCACAAATTGTGAACAGTTGGGCCTCTCTGGTTAAATCTATGTTAACACATCTTTGTCTTTACCATGTATGGCTTTCACAAGGTGTGGGTGACATTACAATATTTTTGTCAACATTATAACAACGCTTAACAGAAAATAAGAATACTAGAATAAATGAATACAGTAGAGCTTTGTTTTATAAAAATATTTCATCTTTTGAATAGCAATGCTATCTCGATTTCATCAGTGTACACAAGTTTGGAGTTGCTCTAACCAGAATACGTGTATCTTCCCACAGGTTTGGCATAGGCAAATTAGTACACCCTTTGATGATCGTAAATGTGAATTCTGTAACGTTTTAGAAGATGAATTCCATTTCTTGTTTATATGTCCTGTCTACAATGACTTGAAGGTACACTACGTTGGCCGATAAAATAGAAGTAGACATAAGATGTTAACATGAGTAACACTTTTTCACTTAGATAGAGCGTCTTATATAAGAAACATTGTTATTTCATTTTCAGACCTTTAGAGAAACGTAACGAAATTATAACTCAGCTAAACAGATATATGTAGTAATTTATTCTAGAAATAACTGGAAATCAATTTTGTATATTTATTGATAAATGTATTTTAAAAATGCGCAGGCTGATATGGGACAACGCTGATCGCTAATTCGACATGTAATTTCCTATCATACAATCATAGACCGTTTGTTTACAATATGACATGTATTATATGTTAATGTACATGCCTGTATTATTCATGTGACTAGTTGTTTAATTACGATATTGTGAAGCTGATTTAAAGCTGATTTAAAGCGTATTTGCCAAAAACAGAAACTCTCCCAAAATTAAAAAATTCCTTGCTTTTCATATGTTTTGTTTCGTTAAAATATCCTATACTCGTGTGGAACGTAGATATAGAGGTTATTTGTTGGTTTCAGTGTAAGATTGCTTTTTATCGAGTGAGCACCAGCCGTAGTATTTTCACGAGTGACGAAGCCACGAGTGAAAATATAACGTTTGGTATTCACGAGAAAATATTGTTATAACGTTTGGTGTTCAATTCGATCTTGCACTGAAAACAAATACATTTTCTGTTTATTGTATGACCATATACAAGTATTTACGCGCTTGACAAATATCGAGTGATATTCCACTAATTAATCCCAGTAATTTACCGTTAATCATAAAATAAACATGTATTACCTGTGCAATATTTCTTTAAAAAGACAATAAACTATTCTTCGTCAATTCTTCGTTCATTCAGGGAAGGTGCTTTGTTTTGTCAAGGTCACTGAAGAATTATGTTCACCTGGTAAATCCTTTCATTTTTTCTATGTCTCATGAACCGCTTCACTGATTTTTATAATATTTGGCCACAATGTGTGTTCAGGGATGGTGCTTTGTTTTGCATACGACCTACGTCCGACCACCCAAGGTCAAGGTCACTGAGGACTTATGTTCACCTTCTTTGTAAGGCACATTGTTTGTAAGGCAAATTTGTAAGGCAAAAATGTATTATTTTTTCAATAACTCATGAACCGCTTCACCGATATTGATTATATTGGGCCACAGTCCGTGTCTAGGGATGGAGCTTTGTTTTGCATACGACCCACTTCCGATCGACCAAGGTCAAGGTCACTGAGGATGTATGTACACCTTGTTTATAAGGCAAATGTGTAAGGCAAACATTTTATAGTTCTCTTTTTTTTAATTTTTCTATTATCAAGGCTACCAGTACGACCCACGTTCGACCGTCCATGGTCAAGGTCACCGAGGACTTGTGTTATTTTATCATTATCAAGGCTGCCAGTGACGGGATAGGCTTCGTTTAACGATACCATTTCTGGTTTAAGTAAGACTTATTCATATGCTCATATCGCATGCCATATTTGTTATCTCCCTATCAGGAAATACACTGTTGTTTCGTTATGAATATTCAGATTTCCCTGTAGGTATATAGCATCTGGTTATTAGTCATACCGCATATAAATTTCCCGGCTTTTGATTTGCCAGTTTGACATGTAATATATGCCCGTCAACATGGGCCGAAACAAAATGGCGGCGGGCCTAGGGAATGTAAAAAACGAAAAAAGAAATGGAAATCACATCCGGAACCTACATGTATACCATATAGTGACTGGAAATGATGTAACAATGCATTAACACATTTTGTTTCTTGTTTATGTCGGATAAAAAGGTCTGGACACACCTAGTAAATTTATATCCAAGGCTGGATAGACGGTACTCGAGTTCTTACTGTACGTCAAACGAAATGAATGTTGCGAATAACGCAAATTAACCCTAATGCATGCATGCACCAAATTTTATTCACTTTGAACGAATTGTTAGAAAGATAATACTCATGTGACACTATTTATCGGCCAACCATCGTATATGTGACTTTGCCTCGATATTGAAAGATACTACATAAACATGCTGACTGCGAATTAGTCGGTGTCAGAATGTGAACCTGCTGAAATGTTTGCTATAGTCTTCGGAAATGTGCTTTTATGACAGAGTATCTGACATAGTACAAAAATAAATTGGAACCATTTTTTTTCGATCACACGTGTGGCATCGATCTTGAATTTTAAAATGGCCGCCATTCAAAACACCTATACTCTTTGCATCAAGACAATAAGCCCATTTTCGACCACCTGTTAGACAAATTATTTATGGAATACATGTATATATAAAAAGTGAAATAGTAACATTTCTGTTCAATAGCAATACATGTTGTGATATTTTCAATTGAATACAAACAGTTTCAAAGGTAAAATGGATACTTATCTACAGTATCATGCAGTAAATGCAATTTATCATTTGAACATTGATCAATATTTGACGTAATGAAGTTGAAGTGTTGTTTATATAGATTTGTATTTAAAAATGGCCACCGTTAGAATCAAACAATTTTACCAGTAAGAGAATAGCAACGGCTTGGACTAGGAATGTGCCTGGTAATGTACGATATTGTAATGTCAGGACTGAATATTTATGTAAATATTCTGTTCTGCGTTTATGATTCCACCCCTCCCTCCATCCGTGCAGGTGAAATACGGGAGTTGACTCCAGTAAGCATGTCTAAAATTATCATAGTTGTTGCCAGGCCATTAAACAAATTAAATAAATACATTCATCACCATGTGTCACACATTCCACTTTATATTGTCATGTTCGTTTTCCTTTTTAGTATCCTTGGTAAGTGTGTTATTATCTAATAATTTGCATTGTATTTAGTTATAACTTCCATCATATCGTAACAATCAAATACACGTATTGTTTATTGTGTGATGCCGTGGGAGTTCTTTACAGCTTCTGCTACGAAATCATTTCACTTCTTTTCGTTTCGAGACTACTAAAAATAATATTGTAGCATTATGTACACGGTTACTTATTACTTATATGCCAATCATTAAATCTTTATGTAATCCTATTGCGTATGTACGCCATTGTATGACCCACTGTAGAGGAATGTAAGACTGATCTGTCACAATTTCGGCGAAAGCTCTGTAGGTGTATTGAACAGTTTTGGAAGTATTTCTGGATATTGCATTCGTGTAACTGCTAATATGTTAGTCATGGCTATTTGTCAAGCTTCCTCAATAGCTTCCGCAGATTTATGGCTAAGCACCAAGTGTCATCCACCTACTATGTTATGGACGAGACAGTCCTCTTCTCGGCGACCACCCTACTTTACAGCGATTTCGCATCATTTTTCTGAGTCAAGCTGATCATGTGTTTAAGAAGATAGCCATGTATTCCTATAATTATTTATTGTGCATGTAGAAGTTGCAAATGTATCATGTGCTGGGAATAGTATTATATGTATACTACATAGATGATCATTTAGTGCAATCCCTGTTTGTACACACTATATGATAGTGACAGTGAAATATTCCAGTTCAAAATACTTGCCTGACACTTTTGACCCGGCCAAAAGTCCACTCTGGCAAGGTGCATTGGCATACGTGTAGTAACTTATCAAAAAATAGACCAAACACACTTACGTATACATACCATGGATATGTTTATATATACATGCATGCTGATATACATCTTACAATGGATGCCAGGACTGCATATGTCTACATCTCTGCGAAACATATTTGACAATAATGTAGGACACATTGATTGGAGCTTAAAATAATTCATGCACATAACAAGTGAATATCTTTCAACGTGTTTTATTTAATGTGATATTCTGACGGGTCCTTCATGTGATCACGACAACATGACACCAGTTTGCAAATCATACATTTGGTAAATCATATAACATCGTGTGAGTAACGATTAGTGTGTCATGTAATTATTAAATGACCATTGTTTTTATGTTATTATGTTCAAGTATGCAACTTTAAACATACCGCTGAGGGGTCAACCACGGGGCTGATTCTGTCCGTAGATTAATAGTCAAGACCTTCACCTGGGTTAAGTTATCTGTTCGGATGGCATAAACACCTGGCACCACATAAAAACTGCCAAAAGCAGTTCTGTCATTCCCCCGTTTTAAAGCAATCAGCAAATACCAGTCTTTCACATTCTAACGTAGCAAAAGACGCATACCACGTATTTATAGTTCGTTATTGGCACAGCATATTGAACTCCTGAAGATTGACAAATACTTTCCTATTTTGAGCTTAGCACACGTGTGGCAATGATCAATAACCTGGATTAAACATAATCAGAACGTATTTAGTTACTTCATCACACTATGACTGTTATATGCACACAACTACATACACAACACATTTGGGCAATATTAACATCTGACCGAATAATCGTATGATCGAATGATTAAATCACCAATGTAAACTATTTTCATTATATGATGTCACAAGTCTGAACTGTTTGCTAAGGCCGGTAGGTTTGGATCATGTGAAGGGTAATTTAACGTTGGGTTTCATCAGGAGCCATACTATCCCTGGTTCCAGTGGCGCTCAGATACTTTGTTGATTTCCTTGTGACTTGAGGGTTGAATCTCATTATAAATGTAGTGGGATTAATACTACTTATATTACGTGAAGGGTTTATGTGACTGGTGACTGGTATGGCGTGGACCTGACACTAGATCAAGATATTTTAATTTAATATTCAACAAGCACATAAGCTGTGAACAATATTTGCCACATACGGCCATATTAGGTACCCGGTACATTATGTATGTTTTCTACCATTTTGATAATGATACTGTGACTGCCATACATAACAGGTGGAGTTTTATAAAAAGGTAAAATTTTCGCCGCCATATTGGATTACGTACATATTTATTAATTTAAATCGCTCAAGGATTTTTCTTATCGTATTATTAAAGGTAATAATTCGCGTTTCATGCATAAAAACAACGAGACGACATATGTACTGATGAGTACTTGTCATTTGACAGCATATATATATATGTGGAATATATTGGCAGCCATATTATATTTCTACTATCTGTAACCATTTGTGTCGGTCTATTTTTAAAACATATACGTGTGAAGGATTGATGACACATATAGATGCACTTGAAACAACATCAACACAATAGTTTGGTCATTTGAACATGCAGTTACACAGACAAAAAACATGCTAAATGACGGCTATTTTGAATTATTTAAAGCATGCCATAATAAATATGTTTGTTACTTAGTAATATATCATATATATAATAATAATAACGTACATATTGTTCGTGCTGGTAGTAATATACAAATGCGTACCCTCATCAAAGGCAGACACACTGAATTATTTAAAAACGCACCACAATTTACTTATCTTGGCGGCCATTTTGACATACTATAATGCTATATTTTAGAACTACGAATTACCGGCTTTAATAACACACTATTTATATCAAGCAGAATTATGTTGATAAATTACTTCTATATTACAATAGTGAACAATGATATAGTAAAATATAGTTTTGATTGGGTGGCCATTTTGAAATTCAAGATGGCGCCCCTCTATGGATTGGACAACATAACGAAATTTTTTTGCTTATAATTATGTCCATACGCTATCCAATAATGTATAAGTTACAAATTAAAACAATCACAACAGAATTATGTAGCAAAAACGCACACCTATGCAACATTATTGACAATAACAGTGGCCATTTTAAATTCGTAGCTAGCTTACGGGAGTAATTGCAAGAGTTACTATGAGCGATACCACTAGCTGAGCGTCCTATCATAAACTTATACGTGTTGCCGGGAGTGTAGCTCGTCTGAACTCTGAGCTAACATGCCCGTACCCTACTCTGGACTAACTATCTGATGACAGTCCTGTCGATCAGCATAGTATATCCTAATTGAAGCTAAACCTATTATATGATTGCTGGAATATGTGTCCGGGAGATACCACTCAGCAAAAAGCCGAGCTACTAGCTCAGCAATGTCATGAACTGCTAGCTGAGCGACTTCCCGCTCTGAGCTACGTCCTCAGCTCATCGATGTTCTGAGCTGTCTACCTGAACGCTATCCCCAGCTCACAACCTGGCATATGCCGACATCTCAGGCTGTAGCTGGACGATGAGCCTATTGGATCATGCTGGGCTATCCTCGAGCCATAGCCGAGCATGGGGCTTGTTCCATGGGTCTGGGAATATGTCTCCTACAGTGATCAGCTCAGCTGCTGGTCTCCACATTCAGCGACGTTTGAGAAACTCAATGCTCGACGCCGACATGCCTTTGACCAGCAGCTGGGCTGAGCGTCAATTTGGCTTGTTCCATGGATTTGGGAGTATGTCTCCTACAGTGATAAGCTCAGCTGTTGGTCTCCACATTCAGCGAGGTTTGAGAAACTCAATGCTCGACGCCGACATGCCTTTGACCAGCAGCTGTGCTGAGCGTGTGCCGAGCACAGCTCGCAGTCTGAACACTGTAAGGGCTAAAAAAAACGCTATGCTTGTTGTTGCACCGTCCAGCTATACCAGACTGCTCGTTGGGCTAAGTGTGCGACCAACGGTTCCCTGTCCTAATCCATCCGCAGCTCTTGCCCAGTGAACGCAATGCTCAAAGTTCTGAACTACTGGCGATGGATTCCGTCCAAGTGAACAGAAGGCGCTCTGCTATATTGACTGTGTGAAATACAAAGCCGAGCACTCCCAAGTTGGGCAGCGAGACGCTTCCCACAGCTGGGACCCTTCCTGAGAAAGGTTCCCGGTCTCTGTTATAGTGACGAGTATGCAACAAAGACAAATACCAGACCGCCGAGCGCTAATCGAAATTCAGCTAAAGTAGCCGAGAAACATATTTACCTTATGGGGTTTCTTAACCAGTAACCGAACGTTTATTTGTATTAACTATAATACCATCGAGTCCACGGTTTTACAGTGATATTCTGTTCTACAATAATAAAGCCAAATATTACCAAAATCTAAATAATACGAATACTATACGTTGCAGGAGGGGAGATAATTATGGCCAGACGACATTGCGTTGTCGTCCCGTATCGGTTTCGCACAAACCGCCATTTTCGTCACATATGGTTTTGTACAGGAGTCAATTATTCGCCGACATCTGCATCGCCACGGAACACCTTGACGCTTTAACGTTACGGAATGTTACAATGAATGATTAAATACCACGGTTTCATTCGCTTTCCATGTTCTGTCCGCAAGCACAAAATACACTTTATCATCGCACATGTCTAAATAATTTTGATGGTGCAGCACCTGTATATTTGCTCTACTTAGCGCATGTTTATTTTCTATATTTTAATGTCATTCAACACTTGATTCTGTCCAGCATTGGTCAATAACCTGTATAAAAGTTCAATATACATGTACATGTGCAATAAACCTACAGTGATATTTCACCACCATGTCCTATATACACTTGTATGTTTGAGTCACTATGCAACCAGAGAAATAACCGAACGTTGCTGCGTCCATTGACGTTACGTCATAATGTTTACTCTGACTTGTCTGCAATACCTGCATCTGTTTTATATACAAACTGTAATATACTTGTTTTCTAACGAACGATGGACTCACAACTATGGAACTCGAAACACAGACATTTCATGAAACGTTGGCGTTTTCAACTGCTTCGTAGTGACGTTATTTATTTGCTTTTTTTGCTATAGTTACACATTACGTGCGAACGGTTTGTCAAAAATTATAAGTTTTATTTTCAAAACTGTTGCAATTCGATTTGACCAAATGTAAATGTCAGGTAAAGATGAACAATGTGGCATGTACATTAAACATTTTATGAAGAAAGTCCGAGGACTTATGACTGCACCTCTTAGTTTTAGTTTCTTCATAATTGAATAATCACTATTGTCACATTTGCATTATATTACGTAGAGTACGACGAGATAATAGCGGGCGGAGTCTCGATCGAAGAGTCGGACAGCTGTGGTCTAAGTAATTTATCCATATTAGTGTATTATTTTATGTCGTTATTTTAGGTCTTTTATATGTGAATATAGGTTAATAAAGGCACTTCAAATAATTGACAGGTTGTAAACCGATTATCTTATATATTGGCTTATCATTTAAACATAGCTGACAAACACAAACTGTCATAACTGATTGATAGGTTGCTGACATAATTGTATATACATTAAGGTTATGGCACGCACGGTACGATAATCATCAGGAATAACCACCAACGAGAATCTGTTTACTCACCTGCAAAACCCCGTGATCTTCACGTGATCCATTCCAAATCCTTGACATTTCAGTCCTTCTTCCCAGTGGGTACTATTCATAATACCTTCTGTCCCATTGGTTATTAATGACGTCTACATATGGCGCTGGTCACCTGTAGGAAGGGCATAACCACGTGTATATAAAGCATGAACATTGGAGACACCACGACCGGGTATGGAAGGTGTTCGAGCCAATTCCCACCCTTAAATATAAGCCGAATGGATTAATGAGACACCACGTACAACGCGAAGTAGATAACTAACAGTAACATGTAACTCAGTTAAGGTAACTTGTAAATAAATATCATAGATTTAAGGTGTTGTTTGTCAATTTAATTTCTCCAAGAACAACACCACATTGGAGCAGTTTTGTTTGGTGCCGTGACCAGGATCGACCATTGTCGTTGCGTTGGACAGTGACATGAAGATCTTTCACGAACGGTGAGACGTGTTACATGTTTTTCTCAATACATTAATTGGATGATTAAGTTATGGCAGGTGTTTACACTGTGGAGGCTTTTACCAAACTTAATAATACATCGATTTTAGTGATAACATATTTGGATAAAAAACAGCACTGTTTTAAAACAGTAGACTGTTTTGTTTATTAGTAAGCTATAATGGAAAGCAAAGAGATGCATTGGCCGGCCCGTGTACGCGCTACACGTGAAGGCAATCTGTATCATACGATGAACTAGGTTAAAGTGGTGATATTTCCTGTAAACTAGGTATGTGATTGGTCAGAATGAATGTCAGTTTTATGCAAGTATGAAGTTTACTGTTTTCTAAACATTATAGTCACCTTTTCGACATAATAAGTTTGAGTCACATCCCATAAAGTACTGAAAATAATATGGTTAATGATAACACAATTAGCAAGCGACATGGGGGCTGGTGGGATGGGAGCCCGCCCGTGGGCAAGCCCTATGAGATGGATGGCCCAGAACCCATAGTGTTTTGCGTTGAGGTGGGGTCCCCTCTCGCGGGTGTGTGGCGGGTTCAATGACGTGGATGGCACAGAACCCGTAGAACATAATATCTTGCGCTCGTCTAAGACATGTCTAAATGCCGAGATGGCCATTGTGCACGCCTTGCAACATTTTGGATTCGAGAGGAGTCAAACTTATGTGTTTAGATCCTTTCAGTTTATCTCTATAATCCCATAACGCCATTATTTTCTGCGGACATTACGTTCTGAATACTACATGTAACTGTGAATTCATAAAGTTAGAATATATATCTGTTACTGACTCGTGGGATAGCGTATCTGTAACTAGTATGTCTTTGCCAGAAACGTCTTTCATTGATAGGCCACATTGCTTCAGCAGCAGTAAAATATCCTGTAATCTGTGACGACATTAATAGAGTATTTATGCCATGGATATGAGATGCAAGTGATCTTAATCCACGTGAACAGGTCAGTCCGTACATATAACGAAATCTGTTCCGGCCAAATAACATGCCTCATTATTCATGTTCAATCAGCATTATCAGTTGTCTGTGAGAACCAATCTCCAACACTCTTTTGGTAATCAATCTGACATTTTACACACGTCGAATACACATACTGAACATGTGCACATGGCGTTTTAATGCCGAAAAGGTCATTTAATCACACAACTACTGCCTTTTCGACAGTTCGTCTAGACTTTCCTGCATACAAGTTTGTACACGGTATATATTTTATTGAGACTCTAAGGCAGATGGTGATGAAACTGATTGAAAGCACTGTATCCATAATCAAGAAAATTCCTGTATGCACAGAGTGGCCATTTTGAAATCTAACATGTTTGTCATAAACAGTGAGTTGAAATTGACTTTATTCATATATAATTTACTTTCAATAATCAGATAATGATACTAATCTGGGCAACAATCAGTCCAAATGGTTTGTGCACGATTATATCAGAATTATATGATTTTCACGGCAGCCATTTTGAAAATTAGAATACAATAGGAACAACTTATGTTTACTTTGATGATACAAGAACGTTTGTTCCAAGAACGTAACAGTTAACACAATCTAACTATAAATACACTTTACTAAAGACAGTACGTAGTGCATAATGAGATTTAAACGCAGACAAGTGTGTGTGTGTGTGTGTGTTATTTGACCAGGAGCTACACTGGACATAAATGACATGAGCCTCATTTATCTAGTTACAGCCACATGTGTGGCTTTGACTGGAGAAATGGGGCTTATGGGTTTTGCGACCAGTGTAGTTCCAGATGAGCATGTGCATCAGGATCTGCACTGTTCGCCATTCGATCGATCAAACCACCGTCATGCTTCTAACAAGCAACATAGACCGTTATCAGACAACAAGAGTGTGCTTTTTGATTAGCAGCTACACTGTTCATACATGGCATGACCCTCATTTCTCCAGTTACAGCCACAGATAGGAGAACAAATTGCGGTGACCGACATATACGAGTGAATAGTACGGAGCCCCGCAGGGGACATGGATTTGTTTTTATTAATTCGTTCCCACGAAATAACAATTCGTTCCCTCAATTTAACAATTAGTTACCTCAAATTAACAATTCGTTCCCACGATATAACAATTCGTTCCCTCGAATTAACAATTCTTCCCGCGAAATGACAATTCGTTCCCTCCCTCAATTGTTAATTCGTGGGAACGAATTGTTAAATTGAGGGAACGAATTGTTACTTCGTGGGAACGAATTGTTATTTCGTGGGAACGAATTGTTATTTCGTGGTAATGAATTAATAAAAAAAAAAAATTCTATGTCCACTGCGGGGCTCCGTAGAATAGAGTCGAAATAATCATGTTCACATGATATTCTTTATCAGTGGGATAGCCGGGAAGTGAATGCACCCTTTAACAGTTGGTCACGTGTGCATTTTTTCGAGTATAATATCTAAAATATACATGCACACTGCATGTATGTGGACAGGCGCGGATCCAGGATTTCCAGTTCGGGGGGGGGGGGGTGAGTATTTTAGAATTAGCACCGTTCATTTGTCGACCGAGGGAAGCTGGGGAGACTGCAAGTGGTGTCCGGCATGTCCCCCGGAAAATGTTTGACATCTGCATCCCATTTCCTGCGTTCTGGCGCATTTTAGAGCAAACACAATCTTTACTCGCCGAATTTTAGGGGGATGGCTGTTGTGGGGGTGGGGTGGGGAGGGATTGGCTGAGACTGGGGAGATGGGGCTTATGGGATTTGTGACCAATGTAGCTCCTGATCAAATAAATCACTCCTGTCGCATGATAACGATTTATAATGCGTGTTAGGAGCATGATGGAATGGCGAACAATGCAGATCCTGACAGACTGTGCGGATGCCAAGGCTGGTCCGGATCTACGCTGTACGCAAAAACC
This sequence comes from Conchocele bisecta, assembly GCA_029237695.1. Lineage (NCBI taxonomy): Eukaryota > Metazoa > Mollusca > Bivalvia > Lucinida > Thyasiridae > Conchocele > Conchocele bisecta. The sequence continues at coordinate 33,444,522 of CM055273.1, forward strand.
CATAAGCCACATTTCTCCAGTCACAGCCACATATATATGAGACAAGTCATGTGATTGTGTACCTAAGACGATACAATATCTCACAAAACATATTCCGTAAATGACGTTAGAGCAAATACAGAATAGAATGCCGCAATGGGTATGAAAAGTTCGTTAGCTTTCGCGTCATTTACTACGGGGACGCAGAATTCTTGTTTTTATTAATTCGTTCCCACGAATTAACAATTCGTTCCCTCAATTTAACAATTCGTTTTCACGAATTAACAATTCGTTCCCACGAATTATCAATTCGTTCCCTCAATTTAATAATTCGTTCCCACGAAATAACAATTCGTTCCCACGGGAACTAAACGAATTCGAGGGAACGAATTGTTATATCGTGGGATCGAATTGTTAATTTGAGGGAACGAATTGTTATATCGTGGGAACAAATTGTTAATTCGAGGGAACAAATTGTTAAATTGAGGGAACGAATTGTTATATCAGGGAAACGAATTAATAAAACAAATTATTGTCCTCTGCGGGGCTCCGTAATTTACAGACATCACAGTTTCTGTAAATATTTTTCATGAAACATTGCACATTTTACATTGGTACAACTCAATACGTTTCTTAGGTACAAACTGATAGTTTGTCTCATATGTGAAAACCATTGATATAGAAAGGATCTTACATTAGTGATGATTTAATATGATATTTATTAAACGAGTTTACTAATTTCATAAGAGACGAGGCTATGCCGAGTTTCTTATGATATTAGACAACGAGCTTAATAAGTTGCCCAAGGTCGTCAAGAGAACAACCAAGCTGAATTGTTTCAAGGCACCCATGTGAATGTAAAGCCACCAAAAAACCTTGTGCTATAGACAATTCATAGGTCTGGTAGAGTGGCAAATGAACTATATTAAATCGTCACAAATATGTCAGATTCTATTTATTGTATAATTACAGCATCAAACAATGAACATGTACTGGTCACCAAACCTGTTTTCTATAACGAGCTAATTTACATATGTAGTACACTAGTCTATTGAAAGTTTTATTACACTGTGTTGTATACTGCGAGAGTCCATTTTATGCAATAAATGCTTTGGTCAGGGACTGCTGTGTTCGCCATTCATTAACAAAACGCCTGTCATAGGTCTAGCAAGCCACTATGATCGAGGAAATTGATTGTATAAACCCTTTTCAAAATCGATCCACAATTCGCACCTGCGCCCCTCAGTAAGAATATGGATACGCCACTGAGTATCAAACATGTAAACGATTTTTGGAATTCGCCGGCAGATATGGTTCTAGGAATTCGCCGACGTTAGTATAAAGTTTGCTTGCGGCAGAAAGATTATCACTACGAATTAGCGGTGCACTTTGTTTCGTTTGACGGAAATAAACAAGTAAGTACACTTTTCTTACATGAGCCTGTGACTGGATATATTGAGTTTATGGGCTTGTGACCAGTGTAATTCGTGAACGAATTGCACACTCATGTAGCCTGATAATGATATATATTACTTGTTTGAAGCATGACGGGTGTTTTATTGATGAAATGGTGAACAGTCCAGATCATGATCATTGTGCTGATGCACAGGGTGGTCTGGATCTACACTGGTCGTAATTCATTATCAAATACCACACTAGCTTAGAAATCTCAGCTCTACGGATGTGTTTTACTATTTCATCCGTCTTTTATATGTTCTGTATCCGTGAGACACATTTCTAGTTTAAAATAATTTCACATACACCTTCAATTTGTGGGTATATTTATACCGGCATTCATATGCATGCATGTAACCCCATAAAAAGCTGAAACAAAAAAAACATTTCCGAAAACATTTCTAACACACTTTCAAGATGGCTTCCTTGCGGATATAATAATACATGTATCTAAGGTTCTTTTACCCTTCTAGTGGCCCCATGTAAAGTCTATGAAAATCTAATAAAACACCCTACTCACCATCCCTAGACACATATTGTGGCCAAATAGTATCATTGGAGTCAGTGGAGAGGTTCATACGTTATTAAATAAACAAATAAAAAAACGTTAACAAATTTGCCTTACAAACATGGTGAACATAAATCCTCAATGACCCTGACCTTGGACGATCGGACGTGGAACGTATACAAAACAAAGCAACATCCCTAGACACAAATTGTGGCCAAATATTATCAAATTCAGTGGAGCGGGTCATAAGTTATTGAATAATAGAGAATAGTAGGTTAGTGCCGTGAATGGGAAAAAATATGTTCGCGCCAGATATTTTTTTCCCATTCACGGCACTAACCTACTATTCTATTTATCCCGTCATCACCTACAAATGGCTGTAAAATGCAAATATAGTATTGACTGGATATCAAAAATGTTTCACAGCACCGTGTTTCACGGCACATACGTTCTGTGTTGATAAAAACATAAACAACGTTAGCGCATTTGAGCTTGGGCAGTCGGACGTTGACGGTATACAAAACAAAGCAACATCCCTAGACACACACTGTGGCCAAATATCATCAAAGTCCGTGGAGCGGTTCATAAGTTATTGAATAAACAACGTTAGCGCATTTGCCTTACAGACATTAGGAATATAAGTTCTCAATGACCTTGACCTTGGGTGATCGGATGTGGATCGTATGCAAAACAAAGCACTATCCATATAAAAAAAGACCGCAGACGATAACCTGCTACTTGTTTACAAACAAATCGGTCAAAAACAAAACACAGAATAGGTGAGACAGGTAAATATACCTGTGCATGTATACCATTTCAATATTGAATTTGAGATTTGTCACAAGTCTTATGTAGTTGAGTGTTTCGAGTGACGGATATCAATGCCGTATGTAGTGCGTTCGAATATTTGTTTTGCTATATACATATAGTTTTATTTGCTTATATTGTATTATATATGTCTTATTTGTATGTGTTACTGTTACAAATTACATTAACTAAGCAGGAGTTTACATGTAGAACGTTAGTCTCACTTTGAAGAAAACTAATAACTAAATGCACATTTCATATGTGTCTACATGAAAAATCTGGGAGTATGTTCTCGCCGATCATGTCACATTGAGGTCATATACAGAAACTAACCCTCGCCGTTTCACGTATTTCCCTCTCCAGCAATCATGCAGTCATAAAAATAACACAATACTATCCACAAAAGTAATGCGATTTGTGAGGTTCGAACTCTCGACCAGATAGAATGAACAAAAGTTCTGCAAAAGTATGGATATTCTCCATATTCGCTACCACTGAGCCACACTACATTTTGATACACATTGTGTTTTTTCACAGAACCACTGTCAAAATCTACCCGCACGCGGACGCTTAACAGAGAAATAACTTGCTATGGCTTAATGGTTCCTTTACACAACAAAACTGCGACATTCGCCCTGTTTACAAGCAATAAGACCCATACGAATATGCGATTTGAAACGCATGACTATAACTAGCTGCGATCGCTCATTGGCGCATAAACTGTATAGTAGGGCAAAACTGTTTCCTTGCATAATACAGTGGGACCTCTCTAAACAGGACACAAAGAAAACACCTGTGATCATATTTTTGATGAGTTTCCTGGTCATTTATCGCATTTGATAATGTATGGTCGTGATCGCATAGCACACAGCTATTGCTCAAAATTATAAAATGCCTTATTTACAGTGAAACCGCTCTAAGCCGGAGGGTGTCCGGTTAGAGAGGTATCACTGTATAGTCATTCGTAGTATAAAACATGGTTATATGGGGGTCTTTGGTATCCCCCCACGATTTTGTTTTGGAAATCTACATCTTCCCTCGTTCTGACGTATTTTAGATAACTATGTTAAACAATATAGTTTGCTACTTTTATATGAATCCTTTTGAAATCATAGAGAATGGTCGAATAATTTATGATATTTGCTACCGGGGATAAACACCAAGGCATACATGTACCATTACATGGTCGCGAGTCAAGTCACGATCTGCTTTTATGACGAAAGCATAACAAATTAAAAAACATAAATAGTCCGGAAAATATCACCGAGGCAGTTGCCTCGGTACGCCTCGACGTGGCTACGGCGATAATGATGATATAATATGATATTTATCAAACGAGTTCGCATAAGAAACGGGGCCTAAAATAACATTAAGTGATGTCAAATAAATGTTAAATAAATAAATTATCGCGTAACCACAGTATCGTACATCAATTTACATGTACATTTATATTTATCATCCAACACGTTTTCTGTAGCGGTCTTATTTGCATATTTGTTTCTTCTTTGCGTTTAATGTAGTAAGAAAATAATTTGGTGCGTTTAAAGTGAGTGGAGTCCGAAGTAAAAAAAAACTGCCCATGGTTTGATTATTTATATTGCATATTCGGATAGATTACAAAATTTAAATAATAAAATACGGCGTTAAAATTAGGAATCTTTAGTTATTGTTTTATGTCATTTTGTGGCAATTTATAGAACATTGACGGTGCCGGTCAATACTAACGGCAATGAGCATCACGTACTTTAATGACGTCAAACAAACTGTATATACTGGGATATAAACGCAAAACGTTGGATGGGCGTTTCCATTATGACCGTGTAAATTAATTTATTACACTCTTGTGAATTATTTACACGGGTTTCGCTGTGTGAGAACTCCCGTAATCAACCGCTTACAAATAATAGACCTTGAAGAGTACCCCCGTAATTGTGCGCGTGATTTATTGGAAACCACGAGCTAACTTGCAAACTGTTTAATTGTATTACATACATGTAACTGTCAAGTTTGAAAACTTGGAGAGGGTCTCGACTAATCTACATTGTTAATGTGATTTAAAACATTCCAAACATGCATTCAAATATATATCTAGTTAATAGAAACAGCTACATAATGTGGATTTCAAAATATTTACATGACGTCACGTTTGACAACACTGCGTGACGTCAAAAGTCGCGGAACACGTCATTGTGTTACTATTCATGCGCACAGCACAATTCATTGATTATACTCTAAAAGTATTGACTAAATGTGCATACATATCCGCTGTGGAAGTGTAATAAATAGGATATTCCATCGTACATGTTTGAATGGCTGAAATAATACACTCGTGTCCGTCAGCGTCCGCGCAAACAACTCGTACGCTACGTCCACTCGTTGCTTACGCGGAAGCCGACGCACACTCGTGTATTATTTCCCCCTATTCAAAATGTGCGATGGAATATCCTCTATATATTGGTGGTTTATGATGGCAATGCCCTGCGAAAGCCAATTTATTTTTATGTAATAAAGTGTCATTTTCAACCTAAATAATTACATTTTGATACATCAATCGATTACAGGTCACATTTAAGCAGACTTCGCAATGGCAACGCCAGGAGAAATACATGTGGAAATGAAGAAAATTTCCAAGAAAAACACTAAAGTAAGTCGCGTATAACAGGGTGTGTGATCACGTGGTTTCCTTAATTCCCAGGTACTTTGTGGTATTCACATTAAATGCCCCTTTAAATGGGCATATTGTTGGAAGAAAAACATAATATTAAAAATTAAAATATAATTGAATATATATGACGATACTAGGACCGATATAGGTACATACATGCAAATATCGGATTTCCTATCTTATAAAACCTGATACTTATGTACCGATATCGTTGAAAATTGAAACAGCCATGAATGTGCAGTGACCTACTTTACCAAATGGCAACAAATCAAAATTGCATGTCATACGGGCTTATTGTTACATGTTGAGGTCACATATAAAGATTAGCCTGGATGACAACCATTAACACGATCTTACCCCTGATGTAATTTTTCAGCCTACCAGTTATGAGTCTATAAGGTCAGGTGACCATGATATAAACTCGTCGGACAAGAATCCATTAATCAAGCCGGAAGAAAACACAGAAGTAAGTCGCATATAACAGGGAGTGCATTCACGTGGTTTCCTTAACTCCCATGTACTTTGTGGTATGCACATTAAAAGCCCCTTTAAATGGGCATATCGGGATTGTTGGAAGAAAAAATAATGTAAAAAAATAAAAATTTAATTGAATATACATGTATATGACGATATTAGGACCGATATAGGTACAAAAATATCGGATTTCCTATCTTAGAAAACTGATACATATGTACCGATATCTTTGAAAATTGAAACAACCCACTAGTCCTAGTATCGTCATATATCTTCAATTATACCACTTAACACAGGGTCATGATGAAAACATATTTATCCTGATATGCCCCATTAAATCATACCCCCCACTTTTACTCGGATATTAAATATCTGAAACTGAGTACTATGCTTTAAAGAGGCTTTAAAGAGGCTTGTGTCGTTCATACCTCAAGATGCCTGTGCCTTAAATATCTTTATAACGGAATGACGGATTTATATGAAATATACTGCAGCAAAAGTGAAACGGGTTGCTTTTTCTTGAAATGTGTATAGTTCGCTGTAATCTCATCGTTTTCTCGTTTTGACGAAGATGAAAATAAAACTCTGGAATAAGTGAATGTAAGAAATAAACGGTACTCGATCCTTCGTGTAAGTTATCAGTTGTTGTAAATAACTTTTAGATTACGCACACAACACATATGCCATCGTCTTTGTGCGCTATATAGTATCAACATCCGTCCGTTTATTATGCAGATTGTAATGGAAATCTACTGTAACTACTATGTCACGTCAGTAAATCAGTATTGTGTCCATGTCTGACTGTAGGAAGAGATCACGTGTTGAAAAAGGAACCAAACTATTATTATTCAGGATTTGCGTTTTATTTAACGTAATATTAACATCATAAGCTTTACATAGCCCTGGGTGGCACTATGGTACTGTCAAAAATAACTATGGTGCGATTATGGCACTATGGTACGAGTATGGCACTATGGTAAGATTTTTCTCGGTGAAGTGAGAAGGTGTTGCCCGAGAAAAATCGTACCATAGTTCCATAATCGTACCATAGTGCCAAATTCGTACCATAATCATTTTTGGCCGTACATAGTGCCACCAGGGCTATGTACATTTAACATGTAAAATGACCGCACCATAGTGCCACCCAGATTCATGGTTTTGTATGTCTCCCGAGAATATCGTACCATAGTGCCATACTGTGCAGTGACCTACTTTACCAAATGGCAACAAATCAAAATTGCATGTCATACGGGCTTATTGTTACATGTTGAGGTCACATATAAAGATTAGCCTGCAGTGGATGACAACCATTAACACGATCTTACCCCTGATGTAATTTTTCAGCCTGCCAGTTATGAGTCTATAAAGTCGTCAGATGACCATGATACAAACTCGTCGGACCCGAAACCATTAATCAAGCCGGAAGAAAACACAGAAGTAAGTCGCATATAACAGGGTGTGCATTCACGTGGTTTCCTTAACTCCCATGTACTTTGTGGTATGCACATTAAAAGCCCCTTTAAATGGGCATATCGGGATTGTTGGAAGAAAAAATAATGTCAAAAATAAAAATTTAATTGAATATACATGTATATGACGATATTAGGACCGATATAGGTACATAAATATCGGATTTCCTATCTTAGAAAACTGATACATATGTACCGATATCTTTGAGAATTGAAACAACCCACTAGTCCTAGTATCGTCATATATCTTCAATTATACCAATTAACACAGGGTCATGATGAAAACATATTTATCCTGATATGCCTCATTAAATCATACCCACTTTTACTCGGATATTAAATATCTGGAGCTGAGTACTACGCTTTAAAGAGGCTTTAAAGAGGCTTGTGTCGTTCATACCACAAGGTGCCTGTGCCTTAAATATCTTTATAACGGAATGACGGATTTACATGAAATATACTGCAGCAAAAGTGAAACGGGTTGCCTTTTTTTGAAATGTGTATAGTTCGCTGTAATCTCATCGTTTTCTCGTTTTGACGAAGATGAAAATAAAACTCTGGAATAAGTGAATGTAAGAAATAAACGGTACTCGATCCTTCGTGTAAGTTATCAGTTGTTGTAAATAACTTTTAGATTACGCACACAACACATATGCCATCGTCTTTGTGCGCTATATAGTATCAACATCCGTCCGTTTATTATGCAGATTGTAATGGAAATCTACTGTAACTACTATGTCACGTCAGTAAATCAGTATTGTGTCCATGTCTGACTGTAGGAAGAGATCACGTGTTAAAAAAGGAACCAAACTATTATTATTCAGGATTTGCGTTTTATTTAACGTAATATTAACATCATAAGCTTTACATAGCCCTGGGTGGCACTATGGTACTGTCAAAAATAACTATGGTGCGATTATGGCACTATGGTACGAGTATGGCACTATGGTAAGATTTTTCTCGGTGAAGTGAGAAGGTGTTGCCCGAGAAAAATCGTACCATAGTTCCATAATCGTACCATAGTGCCAAATTCGTACCATAATCATTTTTGGCCGTACATAGTGCCACCAGGGCTATGTACATTTAACATGTAAAATGACCGCACCATAGTGCCACCCAGATTCATGGTTTTGTATGTCTCCCGAGAATATCGTACCATAGTGCCATACTCGAACCATAATTTATTTTTGACCGTACCATAGTGCCACCCAGGGCTATGCACATTTAACTTGTAAAATGACCGTACCATAGTACCATCCCAGTTTCAGTGCTTTCAGATTCATGACTTTTATTTACAATTTTTGTTAAACATCAAACAATAACAAGAATACATGTATGTATATATTTACAACACCACTTAATCTATCTCCATGATCCATAGCTGTCCATTTCGTTGTATTGTTTGTCAAGAATGACAAAACTTGTTTGTGTTGTGGTGGAAGTCCATACGAATCAAAGTAGATGACTTCATTTTTCTGGTTGAATACAATGCCAACCTAATGTTCTCCAGGTTCCATAAAGTTACCTGTATGTAGTATGTATGCCATTACATCTGTAGGTCTGTTTTTGGTAATTTATCTTTCGGATATACATTTCCATGGAGATTCTTTAGCCATATCTCTTGATCCAGAATATACTGTAATTCGATTGTATCCATCTACTTTCAGGCTTGCTTAACCTGCGTAGCCAAATCTTCTAACCGAGATCAAGAGATGGCCTGAATCGAATTTTGTTTTTATATGTTCCCAAAGTAAATACGCTTCCAACTTCTCTTGATCGTCCAATGCCATATATTCGAGAATTGGATACCATTTTGACATAATTATATATGGATCCAATTTTCTCACAGCTGTTGATATAAAGAGATCTGTCTGTTCATCTTGATCTGTGAATAGGCATAGTTGATGACGTACTTGACTGGGATGCTCAATCTGACACCCTTCACAGTTATCATTTACTTCTTTTTGAATTATGATTGAAGTTGTTCAACCATACATCTGTTGAATGTGTCATGTATTGTCTTTCTCCGTCGTGGTGGTGTTTCTCTGGATTTCGTCACTTCACAAACATCAGTTTTCAGCCACAGCGTGTATTTATACCCAATCATTGTTATTAGTCTGTGATTACTTCTCGTAGACTGTTTATTACAATTTGGTTGTCAAATTATGCAAAGACGATTACGTTGATGAACGTGTCGAGTGCATCGGAAAACTGAAGCTCAAGTCGCAGATTTCCTGTTTTAATAGGATGTAGATGTCCATCTTCACTGCGCTGATCAGGTGTCAAATCATATCACCACAAACAATAACCATTTACATATGCATTCATTGTAATATCAAATGATTTATTTTGACCAAGTCACGACGCAGCTTGGTACAAAGACATGTATGATTTGAGACACAGTTTTTGAGTAAAATTCGGTTTAAATGGGCGATTGTAAATTCCATGTCCGTTATAATTCACATCAATTTTCGATCAATTGAAGTGGTGAAAGTTAAACGGGTTTCTCGCATATGCCCCATTGAAACTTGCATTATCAATTAAACCAACACATATCCGTTTTGGTAACTGACCCTGAAAAAGATGATCTTCTAGTTTTGATCGCAGACCTGCAACAATTGTGAATGTTTTAATATCTACTCTACGTAGAGGAATTTTCATATTTTGTTGAGCTATTATTTTATTCAAATCAATAGTTATAGGTGGTAATAGCTCAACAGTTCTCACATCGCAATTTACTGTTTCAAACTCAATGTTCGCATCTGGTGCATTAGTACCGCCAATTAAACAAAGTTTTGATGAAGACCTTTTGATTAAGTATAAGTCGGATTTCAATACCATTTGGCAAATATTTTTCCTGTAAAAACAAACTAAGATGTAATCGGCCTTGGAGTTCAATCAGTTTACTATAATCATGATAAGCGATTAAAGCATTACTGCTTTTTAGACCTTCATTATCAGCATCGATATTTACATCGTTATATTTTCCTGCTTTATCCTTGATCCACATCTCACTAGCCGCTAATTGTGTTGATTCACATTCATTATTATTAGACAAAAGATTTTCTATATATGCTCTAAAAGGGTATTTATCTGAATTATTAGTTATCAATTTATTGTTAAGATATAAATCTATATTACTGAACATACTATGAAAAACATTGTTAACAGGTGAAATATTAGTATCGTCCTCTAATGCAGAATTATCCAATTGTAAGATTTTTAATTTCATGTACAAATATGATTGCGATAGATCTGTCCACTTTTCAGTTTGCGGAGGAATTATAAATTCTAGTGGTGCATTATTATCAAGAGATGCTATTGGAAAATGCTCAGTCCATAGACCTTCTTGCATAGCTGTCATAGTTGGTGGCACGGATAGTACATCCAACTCTGATCTACTACATTCACAAGACCCATTTTGCATAATTTTGTTGGAAATCAAAAATGTATAATTGTCTTCTTTTCTGACTACGACCTTTTTAAACCAACTTACTTCTTTGAAGTCTATGATGAAACTGATGTATATGTCGTTGTTTTTGTTTTTTTATCCTTAACCTTTCATTGATTGTTTTTCCTAAAAATTTCATAGCTCGTTTTCCATGAGAAATGACAATTTATTTTGGATTTGTATGATGAAGTAAAATATCTTGAGCAACATCCAGTCCATATTTTATTCCTTCATCTTTCAAAGAATTTATAACCGGTTTTATATATGGTATACTAGATCTAATACCTGATTTGAACATTGATCCTAAACCATGACCATATTGACATGTAACTCCACGATATACTGGATACATTTGGTGACGTATTCTGAAATGCAATTTTACCATTGACTTGCCATTAACAGAATAAATTGGATTACTAGAATCACCTCTTACATTTATATGAATTAAATCGAAGTCTGTCTTTGAAACAGATACACGTTGAAGTGTGGACATACGGGGAAAGTGATTAGAAACATCCGTGGCGGTTACAAACAACTTTTATTCGACATACAAGCCACACAGTGTTTCGTATGTCCGCCGTGTAACTTCTGGGCGTACGTGAACATGCAACACTCATCGGTCAATTTCAACATTGTATTAAAGTCGTACAAGCTGTCGCAATTTATCTTAAACTTTTGATTGACATAACAAAAATACACGTATCGTGGCGGTTACGTGTTGCCTGCACAGCGGACACTCGTGAACACCCTTCACAATAAACGTGACCACAGGGAAGCAAATTAGTGTTTTATCGGCGTCCTCGCATATGCCGCATGTGTTCGTAGTGTTGTTGTCGTCGTCAATATGCCCGACTTGAATTATCGGTTGAGCGGCAGTTAACCCCCGAACATCATTGTTCACTGTTGTCGGTTGATGAGGATGCTGAACAGCACATGTGTGTATACCGGCTGACGTCGTGTCATGGCTTCTGATTTGAATCGCAAAGTCACTGAGACCGTGTTGGTTCAGTGCGAAAATGAAGAGCACGTAACAAGTCGGACCCCGTTTCGTAGCAGGTATGCGATGACCCGTGCCTACGTTGTTGGTGTATTTTCAGTCTCAATGTCTTCACGCATCGACATGGTGAGAATCTCGCTCGAAGTGAGGTCGTCGACCACTAGGCCTAGGTCATCTGGATCCTCGGCTAGAGATCGAATCATAGTGATTTTATCATTGCAGTTCTGTGACATGCATCCATGTTAAATTTATAAATTAAACTACTTTAGAAGTGTTCGGTTATTATATAGTTTCTTTGTGTCCGAAAATGTTTTTAAGCTATGGTACATATTAATGTGTGACAATATTGTTTTCCATTTATGTTAAATATTAATGTGTGACAATGTTTATATACTTTTCTTTCTGGAAGATATGGTTGGCCCTGAAAAGGGTTTTTGGGGGTTAGAAGCTGATACTTCTAATATTCAGTTACGACACGACATCGTTTCGTAGTAGTAAACTTTTCATAGTTTCCAACAGCACAGTATTCTTGGATTAAGGAAGAGCGTGAATCTACAACGATGTCTTTGTATTTCACTGCTGGCTCTTGTACCGGCACATATGGTGTAGCTGCATAAACCTTCGATATCTTTGCTACGTCGTCGACGAATGAATGTAGCACATAAACTTCGTCCTTCAAATCACGTATAATCTGCACCATTTCGTCAATCCTTTTCTCCAATAAATAAACACCATATAGACTTGCCATTTCGATAAATTGTGATAAAATATCTAAAAAACATGTCTTTTTAAAAGCTAACAGGTGGATTGACCTACTTTTTCAGAGAATGGGCTAACATTTTGGTTGTTTTTATCCCACCATACATATTACTAATGTTTTGTAACCTCGTCTCCCATTGTTTGTGTAATCTCGTCTCCCATTGGCTGATTTTCAATCCGTTTTTGAACTCAAGATCAAGGTGATTTTGTTATACCCATACTATGTGTCTGTGACTGGAGAAATTGTGGGGGGGGGATTTAAGGGCAGTAACGGTACAGTGTAGCACCAGATCAGACTGTGTGAACAGGATCTGTACAATTCACCTTTCTATCAAGGAAACACCAGACATGCTTCTAACAAATAGCATAGATTATTATCAGGTAGCATACGATTATTGAACTCTTTTAGAGCATAATTTGGGTAATAACATTTTAATAGATTAATCGTGTTTTTGTATTAAACACTAACACATGAGTATGTAAGGTATTCATTTCGTGAGAAGGTGTGTAGCCCTGAAAAGGGATGTTGTCTTTGTAAATATTCTATGTAGTGCACAGATCATCCCACACAGAGTCGACGACTACGTCACATGCATCACAAATTTCGAGGTCTTTAATGTCATCTTCCTAGAAAAAACCTTCGTCGAGCTCTGGGCATTGATGTTCCCGCCCGTGAGTGTCCAACACGGCATAGCATTTTCTACACTTTATGTAAGATCACGGTTTGTGTCATGTAGTCGGTTGAACAGTTTGATGACTAATGAGATATAGCTGTGTGTTTTTACTTTTTATATCAATTAGTTGGATTGACCTACTGACATATTGACCAACTTTAACAATTAACATGGGTTCTAAAATCAACCAATGACAGACACGATAACATACCAAGTTTGGCAATTGTACAATAGTAACAATCTTATTAATTAATAGCTACTAACGTCTGATGGTTGTGTTTTGGGTATACACTGTCGTGGAGTCTCTTTAGCCATATTCCTCGATTATATGTGTATTTTATTTTGGTTATTTCCATCTAATATCGTCTGTTTCACCACTTGTTGAAGCGCCACACGACTTACAGTTTTTTCATTTGTCTTGTCCATATTAGGTGTTTACGATGGTCTTAGCTATCCTGAGGAAACAGTAAAAATGTTAATAGTTGACGATCACTTCTCGAAGACTGTTCATTTCAATCTGGTTATCAATTCCTAAAATAATATTAATGAATACGTTGAGTGCTCTCACAATCTGAAGTTCAAGTCATAGATCCCATGTCTTTATAGGATGTATATGTCCATATTCGCTATCCGAATGAAATGTAAGATTTTTACTATTGTACAATTGACAAAATTGGTTTGTTAACTTGTCTGTCATTGGGTGATTTTCGAACCCATATTAATTGTTAAAGTAGGTCAGTAGTCAGTAGGTAAATCCAGCTAATTGCTATGAAGCTGTATCTTTTAAGTCATTTAAGTCATTTATCAACTCAAGTAGCAATTATGAACATGGTGAAAATAATCGTCAGACGTTTGAAGAAAATGTTTAGAAGGGGTGATCAACATAGAGAACGCGATCTAGTCGCTCTTGTACAATTCTTTGAACGTCCAGGTTACCGATGGCCATCAAGTCAACAAATTCATGAGAAGACATGGACTGTAAAACTCATCAATCTTTATCCAGATCTGAGTGAGCTTTACTAAAAACATGTAAAAAAAAGCCCTTTTCAGAGCCATGCACATATTCAAGAAGGAATAGCCATTAGACTCAACATTTAAAATCATATTGTGCTATGCATTTTATCGTTTGCAATGTTTTGATTATATATTATTGGTAAAACAAAAACATATTGAGCTTGAGTTCAAAAACGGATTAAAAATCAGCCAATGGGAGACGAGTTTACACAGCCAATGACAGACGAGCTTACAAAACATTAGTAATATGTATGGTTGGGTAAAAACAACATTGTGCTATGCTTTTTTTAGTTTGTTATTTCTGTGCTTTATTTTTAAAAAAGAAAAAAATCTATTTTAATTTTAATTATTTTTAAAAATATATATATTTAAAAAATAAAGAAAATGTTTTTTACTTTTCTTCAATTTGTTATATTGTTACTTAATTTTTTACAATTTTAGCTATATACATATAAAACTACTAGGGGTACGAATTTGTGTGGGTACGAACTGTTCTCAGTTCACTTTCTGCTTAAACTATGGTTCAAATTAGGATTAAAAGCAAATATTTTCGAAAATATGATTTGTTTTAAGTGTATGACCCTGACATATAACAACTGTTCATAATTATTATAATCTTACAATATTACAAGTGTATAAAACAATTTAATACTCTGATTATTATTATATTATTGTATTGGTAAAACAAAAACATCTTGAGCTTGAGTTAAAAAACGGATTGAAAATCAACCAATGGGAGACGAGATTACACAGCCAATGGGAGACGAGGTTACAAAACACTAGTAATATGTATGGTTGGATAAAAACAACCAATCAATGAGCAGCATTGTTAGTCCATTCTCTGAAAAAGTAGGTCAATCCACCTGTTAGCTTATATAAAGGCATGTTTTTAAGACATTTGTTACATTTTATCGTAAATTTTTGAAAATGACTGATATTAATGAATTACCGATGTTCGACTTTCACAACTCAGGCGCAGATTTGCTATCTGATGCGTTAAAGTATGCAATGACTGATACAACTTATCAGTGTCAACCTACGTTTCACCCAACGCAACAAGTACAGTATCAACCGGCGATTCAGCCACCAAAACAAGAACCGGAGAAGAAATCGCCCCTCCTACCAGTGAGGATGTAGCAACCCAAAGAAAAGAAGATACACAGATGCTGGCAGAACTCCAAAAGCTTAACAAAACGGCAGACATTTTGGAACAGATGGAATCGATCGCCGTTAGACATAGTGTACAACTGGATTAGTTGACCCAAACATTTTCTGAAGAAACAAAATGGATTCGTTAAAGCATCAGATGAAGCATCAGAAGAACCAGGAAGTTACTTTTACCGCATAGGCTGTGAAGGTTCCTTTGACATTTAACATTGAGAAAAATACATTGACAAAGTTGAAAAAGCAAGTGGGAGAAACGATGTGCGACACAATTGACACGTCATATCCCCCCTCCCGAAAAATAACCTTTTCCTTCATAGCTAGGATAACAAATTATACAAAAAAATACAGTTTAAATATTTCATAAACTGATTTAATAAATACAAAAATGTCCATAACAATTCAGAATTATACATCCCGTTTCTGTTTCTTGCTAGGTACATCAGATTCAAATGGTAACTTCCGTTTACATCC
Source organism: Conchocele bisecta (assembly GCA_029237695.1). NCBI lineage: Eukaryota > Metazoa > Mollusca > Bivalvia > Lucinida > Thyasiridae > Conchocele > Conchocele bisecta. The sequence continues at coordinate 33,460,412 of CM055273.1, forward strand.
ATGGTTTGGTACCACTGCCACATTTGTTATGATGTGGCTGGATTGCTGCTCCGCCAAATTTGGTTGTAAGTTCTGTTGTTGGTCACATTCACAAGCCCAATGTGTCGGTGATTTACAGTTGAAACAGGATTTTATTTCAGTCGTCTTCAAATTTAAATGACTCTTTGCATTGTAGAATGAACGAAATGAGACAATGTTCATATATTGAGAAATACTCGGAGTGTCACCAAACTGTACTTCATGCGATACGGGTTGACATACACGACGATGACCTTTCCATAAGGCTTTTCTGCTGGGCAATTGTTGCACCAATGGTCTTTGGCATTACAGACGAAACACTGATTTAATTTCTGTTCCACCATACATTTCATCAATATTTTGTCGATAAAAAACCTTCTGTGTTGTGATTCCGTATCCTCCTTCATATGCCACGGTATGGTATGACATAAATGTTCCATCATAATTTCCATTATGTTTGATTGGATACGTCTTCGGAAAACTGCTGAATTCTACCTCGTGTGTGAATGGATTCACATACAAATGTGTTTGTTATTCCTGTAGCCCAGGCTTTCACAGACTCAAAATGTCCTAGGAAATGTTCTTCAGATTTCTTCAGTTCAATGATACTACGCTGTGTTAATCTTGGATCCTTGACGGTGTGTTTCTTACAGTTTCCGTTGATGACTTATTTCTTTCAGCTTCAGTTGATGAGTGCTAAGCAATATGGATTCAGCTCTTTTTATACACTATCAGGGTATAAAAAAGCAAAGTATCACCGTTTCATCATGAAGCAGCGACGATGCCACATCGTCTAGTACCATCAGTGGATACAGAAAGTGATTATGATGAACCACAACCGAATATCGTGAGAATATCTCTGGTAACATATTCAGCTACAGAAAGCGAGTCAGAAGAAGAAAACGATGCTTGAACAAGAGTCACTAAAATAAATCCGTTGGTGTCATATTCTGATACCGAATATGAAGAAAAAGATGAAGAATTACCAAGAAACTTATATCAGTTGATCCAACAAAAGACAAGAACATCCAGAAAATTTCGGACACAGTCTACAGTATTCAATACCACATTCAAGAGATTTTATTCTGATGAACGCCCCAAGAATTCCATAGGGTTTGTATTTGATGACATTATTCATCAGATGACGAAACACATTGGTGCTGAACCGCACGACAAAATTCGTGTCACGATTCTGATCATGTCGCCCCTCCGGAAGAGAAATAATTGTTGAAGGGACAAATACTCTGGGTGATTTTTGTAACTGGTTATTTTCCGAAAAACATACAGGTTATACGGCTATAGCTCATAGTTTCAAAGCTTATGACGAAAAATTCATACTTCATCATCTCATTGAAAAAGGAATGTTGCAGCCATCGGTAATCATGAATGGTAATAACATCATGGTATTAAATGCAGGTGGGATAAGTTTAATTGATTCATATAATTTCATAAATTCGGCATTAGCAAAATTTCCAGAAACATTTGAGTTAAAGGAAATGGCAAAAAGCTACTTTCCTCATTGGGCAAACACCAACGAATTCTCAAATTATGTAGGTTCATATCTGGATGTATCATATTACAAACCAGATTCAATGTCAACATCGGCTCGCGAAATGTTTTTCTCACGGTACGAAGAACGTATACAAAATAACGATATTTTCAATTTCAAACAAGAAATGGAATATATTGCCGCTCCGATGTAGATATTTTAGGGCTTGGATGTGGTGAGTTCCGAAAGTATTCATAGAATATGGAGGTATTGACCCGTTTCTAGAAGCTACCATAATTTCTGAGGCATGTAACAAAGAGTGGCGAAGTAGATACATACCAAGAGACCTAACTGGCATTATTTCAAGCAGAGATCCGAGTCGTCGCAACTTTTCATTGAAAGGTTTCCGATGGGTACAGAGCATGGCAAAAGAAAAGGCTTGCATTTGATATGAAAATTAAAACTGATAAAGAATACAAAATAATGGTTGAACAATTCTTTCCAAACAGTGACCCAATAGATCCAATGGAAGCTTTGTTTGGTGGCCGATGCAATGCCGGGAAAAATAAATTTCACATGGTGTTGACGACGAGGCCACATATTGTGAAATCAAATACATCGATATTTGTGAATCATTGACATTGAAAACATCACACAATATGAGTGTCTGATACTACCACCAGATAATCTATTCCAGCCTCTGTTACCAACACATTGTAATCATAATGTAATAGTCCCATTGTGTAGAACATGTGCAGAACAAAGTTCTATAAAGTTCTATAAAGTGTGCGCATGGAATTGAAGAAAGGGCTTTAGTAGGTACATGGGTAACAACGGAATTGTTCAAGGCGCTTGATTGTGGATACACACTGTTAGAGGTGTATGACATTTGGCACTTTGCTGAAAAATCGAACAATGTTTTTGACGGATACGTAGATAATATTCTGAAGATCAAACAGGAGTTAAGCGGATGTCCTAAGGACTATGTCACAGAACATGACAAGATACAATGTATTAAGGATTATGAAGACGCTGAGGGTATACGGATTGACCAATGCAAAATACAGAAGAATACAGGTAGAAGAGCTTTTGCAAAATTTATGTTGAATTCTCTCTGGGGTACACTAGCACAGCGATAAATCATGACACAAACGGAATATATTACCGATTTGGCGAATTACTTTGATGTGGTTACAAAACCGTCCATATTGGTAAAACATGTCGAAAATTTCGAGAATGTATGTCCATTCATGTTGGTTAACTATGAAACCAAACTGGAGCACATTGAGTCACATGCAACATCTAAATTAGTAGTAGCATCGTATGTGACGGCATATGCACGACTCGAATTGTATGGTGTTTTGGAACAACTGGATCAACGTGTCTTGTATTTTGATAAAGACAGTTGTATGTACATACATATCCCAAGACTATGGAACCCACCAATAATTAACAGTAGACTTGAAAAGTGGACCGATGAAGAACCGAATTGTAAAATCATTAGCTTCAAGGGTCTTGGTCCTAAAAGTTATGCATATAAGATGAAAACTAAAGATGGAGAAACAAAAACAAAATGCAAAGTAAAATTAAGTGTGCAAAGGATAGGTCCTCGGAAGTAAAAGTCGTATATGCTTGCAAACTCAGAAGGTATAGTGAATCTCAAAGCAAGACGTTTAGTTCTGTGTACACAAAGAGGGTTATTATTGACACATATAATACAGTACCATATGGTTTCAAACCTTTGAAACGATGTTGACCATGTCCATGTTTAATAAAATATATTTGGGCCAATGCATTTGTGATCGTGTGCTCAACAAAGTATAAATACATGTGTAAGTTCATCAGTTCATCAGTCTGTTATCATACACACACAAGTTAATAATTATTTCACTCACCGAAATATTGGAGCATATAGCCTACAGAAAAGCATTGTTGCTTGCGTTCAAAATGAAAGTACCAAGGGTCCAATGTCTCACACCATGGGTCATAAAAGACATATTGAAGAGTCGTGATATGTTTGATGAATTCAAAGAGGCCTTACAGTTAACAACAAGATTCTACAAGGACACAATAATTCAATCAGACCAGTTAACATACGAACAATGGCAGAATGATGTTGCAGACAAAGACCTTGTTGTAGACTTCAATTTTCCGAAGTTGTCATCCAAACTTGACAATTAGTGGTGCAAGTCAAACAATGTTTGGTCTTTTACCGCCAGTTTTTAAACTTCCAGAACAAAGACATTCAGAGCTTATGGAGATAGATTAAGTGGTGTTGTAAATATGTACATACATGTGATGTTTAATAAACATTGTAAATAAAAGTCATGAATCTGTTGTAAATAAAAAACAATGAAACTTGGATGGTACTATGGTACGGAAATTTTACATGTTAAATTGGCATAGCGCTGGGTGGCACTATGGAACAGGTAAACACATATGGTACGATTATGGCACTATGGTAAGATTTTCTCGGGCGACATAAAAAGCCATGAAATTGGGTGACACTATGGTACGGTCATTTTACATGTTACATTTACATGGCCCTGGGTGGCACTATGGTACGGTCAAAATAAATTATGGTACGATTATGGCACTATGGTACGATTTTCTCGGGTGACATAAAAAGTCATGCATCTGGGTGGCACTATGGTATGATAATTTTCCATGTTAAATTTACATAGCCATGGGTGGCACTATTGTACGGTCAAACATAAATTATGGTACGATTATGGCACTACGGTACGATTTTCTTGGGTGACATAAAAAGCCATGAATCTGGGTGGCATTATGGTACGGTCATTTTACATGTTAAATTTACATAGCCCTGGGTAGCACTATGGTACGGTCAAAATAAATTATCGTACGATTATGGCACTACGGAACGATTTTCTCGGGTGACATAAAAAGCCATGAATCTGGGTGGCATTATGGTACGGTCATTTTACATGTTAAATTTACATAGCCCTGGGTAGCACTATGGTACGGTCAAAATTAATTATGGTACGATTATGGCACTATGGTACGATTTTCTCGGGTGACATAAAAAGCCATGAATCTGGGTGGCACTATGCTACGATAATTGCCCATGTTAAATATACATAGCCCTGTGTGGCACTATGGTACGATCAAAAATAAATTATGGTACGAGTATGGCACTATGGTACGATTTTCTCGGGTGACATAAAAATACTTGAATCTGGGTGGCACTATGGTACGGTCATTTTACATGTTAAATTTACATAGCCCTGGGTGGCACTATGTACGGTCAAAACAAAATGATTATACGATTATGCCACTATGGTACGATTATGGCATTATGGTATGATTTTTCTCGGGCGACACCTTCTCACTTCACCGAGAAAAATCGTACCATAGTGCCATACTCGTACCATAGTGCCCTAATCGTACCATAATATTTTTGTTTTGACCGTACCATAGTGCCACCCAGGGCTATGTAAATTTAACATGTACAATGACCGTACTATAGTGCCACCCTTTACTACTTACGACTAAAATGTTTGTCAGTGCAAATTTAGGATGGTCTGGACATTTCCATTGATGGATTTACATTTATTGAACATAGATAGCCTATGCTCAATAAATGTAAATCCAATAATTGTTTGCAAGAAACAATTGTTAATATGACATTTACCAGACTCATAATTTTGCACTTACGAACATTTTAGTCGTGCGAAGCTTAGTGAAACGGTCCCCAGCTGCCTACAGTATAACGAGTATTGTACCCGTGTCTCCCTGCAGGAAGAGATAATGGCTGCAGAGGAAGATAAGAAGAAGAAGAAGGAACAACCGAAGGTAACAATTGGCAGGTTTTGACCGGAAGTCGCCGGTGACACGCCATTTGATTTTGTACCTAAGAACACGTCAATTTTTCATGAGGTGTATTTACTGATATTTTCTGTAAATGTTGACAAAACGTTCATAGCAAATGCGAAATTTTCATCACCTTTCGATGCAGTTTGCGGAAATATCGTAAATTTTGTAAATATTTTTCATGAGATATTAGGTACAAAATCACATGCCGTGTCTCATATAGTAAAAATGTGCATTAACAAATCCGATTAGGCCTCCCACCTGGTGTTGTACTGTATGTTACATTCATAGTATTTTGTATCCCCAATATCACTTAGCGCATATACAATGGGTTTATTTGCAATTATTGAATAGTTTGCTTCGAAATGAAAACATGTCTTGGCATTTCATTAGAATCCTTGCAGAAAATTCTAATGAAATACCAAGATGTATTTTCATGGAAAATAGGGAAAATATGCTATATTTGTGGTTTGTTTATTGTTTTCTGCAGCATAATAAGGGTACCACAACTTTGTTTAATGCTTTTCGCTACTTTTTATTTCAATTGGGGTTTTGGCAATTTTAATTGGTTTAATTAAGCAAATATGCAGCTTATCTGGAGCGTTGTAATTGTTTAAATTAGTCCTGCCGAACTAGTACGGGACCCGGATATGGCGTATATACAATGGGATTTTGGTGATTTTGTAAAGCATTTGTTTTAGTGCTCTCGCGTGTGTGTAGTGTTATATAATGATGTATTAAATCGTAGTGTTGATGGCATTGCATCTATATACCCTATGTTGGTGACATTTTATATAGCTGGCACTCCATTACCTTGTATAACTTTTTTATAATGCATGATGGGGCCCAAATGTCTGCCACAAATAATACTATTACAATAATTTACGTTGCGTTTTGTGTTTTTGTCAATAGCGTCTCAATGGAATTTCAGTTTGTTCGCTTGTCTACAATTCCTGCAGAATTTCGCTGTTGTAACCCTAACACAACTGTGCGTTTTACAAACGGTATCAAATTACTGTCACATTATACTAACCATAAGATGAAACACAAAATAGATTATAATGAACACAATTAATTTTTCAACGCAGATTTGAATGCTTTCCAGTCATCGTGACACATTTCGTTACTATGTACAGTATTGGTGACCACCTTGAATGCCTTGTTGAATATATAACACAATTTATGACGTTTTAATGATGTTTAAAGCAATACATAATGTAAGGAAAATTAAACGATCTATTTCACATTATTAAGATGCAAATACCTGGTTTTGCTGTATTGGGCAGCCATCTTGGATTTTTGAAAAGACTCAAGCATGACAGAGTGTCATCCGTTGGATTCCAATAATATATGGTGTGTAGATGAAAAATCACCAACAATCCATTGTATATACATCAAGTCCGGGTTCGGTAAAAAATGGCCAAATATCGGCAGGACTAAATTGTCTTTCAGGCTTTAACATTCTAATTATCCAGGGAAAACGATTTACTTATATTAAACCATAACATTTGGAAGACAGCTTTACGGGTATGAACTTTTTAAATATTTATTTTTATTTTTTCTTAATTCTCAATGAAAGTATATGTTGTGACCACTCATTTGAACCGTCTCAACGAGACACTACTGTCTGTTCCACGTTTTGCTGCCTACGAACGTTTGGCTATTAAACATACTAAATGCAAAAAATATTTAAATATAAGTACTTTTTTCTACAATAACACAAAATTCACACTCCCCAAATGTTTTTAATTGATAAAATTCAATCAAATATTTATTTTATTGCGTAAAAACTATTTTCCTATGTGAAATTTAACATGGGGCAAAAAGGAGGTGGGGGCGTCCTGGGGGGTGGGTGGGGTAAAACAATGAATAGTTTTGGAAATTGATTCCGAAACCTGGTGAGATCGCATGGAAATAAATGATGTAAGTAAGAAAAAAAAAGTTAGATTTTAAAATCGGTCCGCAAATAAAAAAAAAAACGGCTATGTATAGCCCCCCTGTTAAATTCCCATAGTAAAATCGTTTGTATATGTTATCTCCGTCGAGATAGCATATTGTGTCACGCAAATATCTATGGGGGCAGCCATTGATCGTTCTACGCATAAACGGCGAGTACGACCAAAATCAATGTACTGAAAGTACTGAAAGTGGTTAGCTCAACAAGATTAATAATAAGTATTATGTATACTCAACAAAACTAGAAACGTCCCTGTTTTATAGCCGGTGTAGCTCTGTCTATGTATGTACCACATGTTCAAAGTACATGTATTTTAAACCGTGGCGATGTTCAGAATACGATCGTGTAGAGTTTAGCCGATACACACGGTTTACATAGCGGCCAGTGACCGGAACGTTGATTTCGGAAAATTAAAAAACTTTTTTAATTTTTCACTGTTTTCGATATGCCACGGCTTTCCGAAAACGAGCGAAATCAGGCAATTGGGATGCTTGCGGGTGGGATGGCTGCCAGGGCGATCGCGCCTCGGTTTGGTTGCTGTCGGAAGACGATTGATCGTCTTGCAGCCCGGTACCAGCAGACTGGGGCTGTTCACGACCGGCAGCGACCTGGTAGGCCTCGTGTAACGACGGCTAGAGCCGATCGTTACATTACGTTGACGCACTTACGTCAACGTCGATTGGCAGCCACAGTCACTGCTAGGCGATACGGTGTCTCAGGGCAGACCATTCGCAACCGGTTACGTCGTAACGCCCAACCAATCCGGGCACGCCGCCCGTACACTGGTCAGATAATGACCCAACGTCACCGTGCTGCCAGACTGTTATGGGCGCGACGTCATCTGAACTGGAGAAGGGCTGACTGGAACCGAGTTTTGTTCACCGATGAATCTCGGTTCACAGTTAGTCATGCTGACGGAAGATTACGGGTATACAGGCGTAAAAATGAAAGATTCACCGATTGTTGCATTGTTGAGAAGAACAGGTTTGGGGGAGGGAGCGTAATGGTCTGGGGTGGGATCATGGGAAACCGGAAGACAGATTTGGTTGTTGTACAGGGGCAACATCAATGCACAACGTTATGTTGCAGATGTGCTAAATGCACATGCCTTACCATTTATCCGTCAGCATGGTCCTGGTGTGACATGATGCACGACAATGCCCGCCCTCACGTAGCCAGGGTCACCACTCAATACTTACAGCAAAACAACGTCGACGTCATGCCATGGCCCGCGGTCTCCCCGGATCTCAATCCCATCGAGCACATATGGGATGAGCTGGGCCGCAAAGCACGAGCTAACCATCAGATTGACAATGTTCGCGATCTTACACGGGCGTTACAACGGGAATGGAGGAATTTGCCCAACGCACTGGTATTGCGTTACGTCACGTCGATGCGGCGTAGGATCATTGCATGCATTCATGCAAATGGTGGCCACACTCGGTACTAACGAGATTTACTGAATTTGCCACATTACTTATTGAAATTCCATCTCTAAACATTAAGTAACACATTTCTGAGTTTTTGTGATTTTTGATTTTGACCCCTACCGCCCTTGGCCGGTTATCTCTCGAATATTTAACAAGATATCCAAATGCAATTTATTGGCTTTGATACAGAAATGAATAAAAGTAACCCTTTTGGTTTTTGATGAATCTTTCCTTAAACATGGAGGGACGTTTCTAGTTTTGCTCAGTATATTTATATAATGATGTTTAATGGCTTATCATCAGCTAAGTTCATTTTAGGTCGGTTAACAGGATCAAAGCCCATATTTCATGTATAAGAAAGAAAGAAAATCCCAAAATCAGAACAAGGATGCGCCATTGTTGTTGTACTACGTGAATCAATTTGAAAACACATGGCAGTGCACATGACTTCGCACACTCACACATCTTCATATCTAACTTGTATTTAGAATCTAGCAATTAAAATTGATGTTCACTATCAGTCCATTATGTTTTTAAACAATAAAGACATATTAACTAAACAAATATGAAGGCACCCACAATGATAATGTATGACACTCAGCTACATCAACAGATTCAATTTACTATTCATACGTTTCACCGTGTATGAAAAACAACAAATATTATTCTGACAGGAAATCCAACATGACCATTGTGTGAAATGTATCCCTGCCGCGGGCGCTTGGTGATTTTAGCAATTCTGATCCGTCCGGTATTCAGAGGTAAAATGATGCTGAAAAGTCTTCTTTTTTTTTGGAAAATCGTCCGGTTTTCGGAATTCAGAGGATCCAGTATTCAGAGGTTTTTAGTACATTGAATAAAGAAGGAATTAAATCGGGACTATGAAAATTGTCCAGTTTCGGGAGGATTCCGGTATTTAGAGGGTCCGGTATTCGGAGTTTCTACTGTATTAACATTCTAAGCGTTAGCGTCATAGGTATACGAACCCGGGGCCCGTTTCACTAAACTTTGTTCGACTAAAATGTTCGTAAGTTCAAATAAAGGATGGTCTGGAAATTTCCATTGATGGATTTACATTTATTGAACATAGGCAGCCTATGCTCAATAAATGTAAATCCAATACATGTAATTGTTTACAAGAAAAAATTGTTACTTTGACATTTACTAGACTCATAATTTTGCACTTACGAACATTTGAATCGTACGAGCATAGTGAAATGGTACCCAGCTGTCTACAGTATAACGAGTATTGTACCCGTGTCTCCCTGTAGGAAGAGAAGAAGAAGGAGGAGGAACAACCGAAGGTAACAATTGGCAGGTTTTGACCGGAAGTCGCCTCAGTATGGACTTTAAAGTTTTGCTGGTGTTTGCGTAAAAACCTGGGTTGACATCTGGGTCACGCCATGTGATTTTGTACCTAAGAACACGTCAATTTTTGATGAGATGTATTTACTGATATTTTCTGTAAATGACGTCAAAAGATGACAAAATGTTCATAGCAAATGCGAAATTGTCATCAACTTTCGATGCAATATGCGGAAATATCGTAAATTTTGTAAATATTTTTCATGAGATATTAGGTACAAAATCACATGCCGTGTGTCATATAGTAAAAATGTGCATTAACAAATCCGAGTAGGCCTCCCACCTGGTGTTGTACTGTATGTTACATTTATAGTATCCTGTATCCCCAATATGACATAGCACATATGCAATGGGTTTATTTGCAATTACTAAATAGTTTTCTTCGAAATGAAAACATGTCTTGGCATTTCATTAGAATCCTTGGAGACAATTCTAATGAAATACCAAGATGTATTTTCATGGAAAATAAGAAAAATATGCTATATTTGTGGTCTGTTTATTGTTTTCTGCAGCATGATATGGGTACCACAACTATTTTTTATTGCTTTTCGCTACTTCTGATTTCAATTGGGTTTTTGGCAATTTTAATTGTTATACATGTAATTAAGCAAATACGCAGCTTATCTGACGCTCTGTAATTGTTTAAATTAGTCCTGCCGAACTAGTACGAGACCGGGTATGGCGTATATACAATGAGATTTTGGTGATTTTGTATGTTCAGGACCTATATTATTGGAATCCGACGGATGACACTCTGTCACCCTTGAGCATTGTTCATAATCTCAGATGGCGTCTAAAATGGCTTCCCAAAATAGCTGCCCAAACAAACCAACACAGGTGTTTCAGTCTTGATAGTCTGAAACCAAAACCGATTACTGTAATATATTATATATTGCATTTCAGCATGCACCGTGGATGTTAGACATATGTCTTATAATGCAAATTGACATTCAAGATGGCCGCCAATACCCTGCCTAATTTCTCACCATGGCGTTAACAAGTTTAAAACTGCATTGCAAATTAACTGCGTGCATTTCAATCGATATTGAGTTTCATTGTTTGTTTCGTATAATGTATTTACTTATATGTTACTGACACATATGCTAATTAAGTGCGGTTCAAGATGGCCGCCACATTAATATGTGCATAAATATGCGAGTAGTTTATATTTATGATCTGCTCTATCAAACACAGAATATAATATTAGGAGTTTTAATCCTTTCCCAGGGCAGTATGTCGGATAGTATGGTGGTCGCCAGACCGGGAAATTGTGTTTACCTCGGGTACTCCGGTTTCCTCCCACATTAAGGATCACCCTCATGCCTCAGACGAAAGTATTTGTATTAGTGCTCTCGCGTGTTTGTAAGTGTTATATAATGATGTTTAAATCGGAGTGTTGATGATATTGCATCTATATACCCTATGTTGGTGAAATTTGATATAGCTGGCACTCCATTATCTTGTATAACTTTTTTATAATGCAAGATGGGGCCCAAATGTCTGCCACAAATCATAATATTACAATAATTTACGTTGCTTTATTTCATACAATATGTCTTACCTTTGTGATATATTGTGTATACCAAACACATTACTTAACAAAGGTATCGAGACATGTTTGATTCACCGAATTGGCGTCCAAGATGTACACCATAACTAGTAGAATATCGTGTTTCTGTCAAATCTCAATGGCAGTTCAGTTTGTTCGCTTGTCTACAATTCCTGCAGAATTTCGCTGTTGTAACCATAACACAACTGTGCGTTTTACAAATGGTATCAAATTATCACATTATACTAACCATAAGATGAAACACAAAATAGATTGTAATGAACACAATTAATTTTTCAACGCAGATTTGAATACTTTCCAGTCATCGTGACACATTTCGTTACTATGTACAGTATTGGCGACCATGTTGAATGCCATGTTGAATATATAACACAAGCAATGACGTTTTAATGATGTTTAAAGCAATACATAATGTAAGAAAAATTAAACGATCTCTTTCACATTATTAAGATGCAAATACCTGGTTTGGGCAGCCGTCTTGGATTTTTGAAAAGACTCAAACATGACAGAGTGTCATCCGTCGGATTCCAATAATATATGGTGTGCAGATGAAAAATCACCAACAATCCATTGTATATTCATCAAGTCCGGGTTCAGTCAAAAATGGCCAAATATCGGCAGGACTAAATTGTCTTTCAGGCTGTAACATTCTAATTATCCAGGGAAAACGATTTACTTATATTAAACCATAACAATTGGAAGACAGCTTTACGGGTATGAACTTCTTAAATATTTCATTTTATTTTTTTTAATTCTCAATGAAAGTATATATTGTGACCACTCATTTGAACCGTCTGAACGAGACACTACTGTCTGTTCCGCGTTTTGCTGCCTACGAACGTTTGGCTATTAAGCATATTAAATCTAACAAATATTTAAATGTAAGTCTTTTTGTCATCAATAACACAAAATTCACCCTCCCCAAATGCTTTTAATTGATACAATTCCATCAAATATGTATTGTATTGCGAAAAACGATTTTCCTATGTGAATATAGCATGGGGCAAAAAGAAGGTGGGGGCGTCCTGGGGGGTTAAAGCAATGAATAGTTTTGGAAATTGATTCCGAAACCTAGTGAGATCGCATGGAAATGATGTAAATAAGAAAACAAAAGTTACATTTTTAAATCGGTCCGCAAATAAAAGAAAACCAGCTATGTATAATTAAATTCCCATAGGAAGATCGTTTTTATATGTTGTCTCCGTTGAGATAGCATATTGTGTCACGCAAATTTCTATGGGGGCAGCCATTGATCGTTCTACGCATAAACGGCGAGTACGACCAAAATCAATGTACTGAAAGTACTGAAACTAAGTATTATGTATTTATATAATGATGTGTAATGGCTTATCATCAGCTAAATTCATTTTAGGTCGGTTAACAGGATCAAAGCCCATATTTCATGTGTAAGGAAGAAGGAAAATCCCAAAATCAGAACAGAATATTTACAGACAAAGATATACAGTCTGTTAACGTGGCTTCGCACACTTTAATATATATTTTGATAATTATCAGAAACAAGTATACAAATAAAGTTTGAAATTGTTTTTATTTTGAAAGCTATAACACTCAACACTGGAAATGTGTGTGCCACATGTCAGCCAGTTCACGCGAGCTCAATGATGCGCCATTGTTGTTGTACTACGTGAATCAATTTGAAACCACATGGAAGTGTACATGGCTTCGCACACACACACACACACACATCTTCCGATCTAACTTATACTTAGAATCTAACAATATTCACTATCAGTCCATTATATTTTAAAATAATAAAGACATATTAACTAAACATGTATGAAGACACCCACAATGATGATGTCTAACACCCAGCTACATCAACAGATTCAATTTACTATTCATACATTTCACCATGTATGAACAACAACAAATATTATTGACCAAACACCCACACCATCGCATCTACGACAATAAACCAACTTTACTATTCTACTCTCTGTGCCTGGGAGATAATGAGCCAAAAAATCTGCGGCTGAATATAATGTATTACACAGCATCGGTGTGTCAGTACCGTGTCGGGTGCGGTGTTGTCCGGCCACATGTTGAAGTGACGGACGATGGTCTATAAATACATTAAAACAAACAAAAACATCAATAAGTAACACAAAATAAGTTAAACAATTATTTATTCCCTCCTATGCACATTAATGTGCTATAAGATGGAGTAAAAACTTATTTCTTTCTCACTTATTGATGTGTTTTAGGTATATGTAATGTATGTATATACCTTGCTTCGATACTTTAACATGTGTGTCCCGCGGCTCTGTTGAGAGATCATCAGTTAATATAAAATTAAGTTACTGTATATATACCCCACCGCCCCTAACCAGTAATGCCAGATTATTTTTTATTTGAATATATTTGAAGATAAATCATTAATTATTGTTTGTTAACACTATTTACAACAACTTTTAATAAAAACAAAATAAGACACACACCCCGCCCTATGTTTCCCCAAAATTCGGATGACATTCAATCAATTAACTTTGTATGACCACACAAGTCGCCATAATGGCCGCAAGGTATCCTTCCACTAAACTGGTGTGATGCCTCTGGTGACAGCTCAGTTAAATAATGTTTAATGGGACAGTATTGAATATAATGTAAATATATAGTTAAATAATTCAGACTGTGTGCTTTATTCTTTAGTTTGAGTCTGCTAATTCAGTAAAATTCAGTAATGAAACAGTACAAATTCAACACACATACTGGTAGTTTTAAATGTAGAAATAGTAGTGGTGTAGTATATTAAAAATAATAAGCCAGATTTGTTATGCAATAGACACTCTTTGCTTGCAGAAACCACTCGATTGATGCACTAATGTACTTCACAGGCATATTAATGTATCATTTACGTAAGTTTCAAGCATATGCTTTGGGATTATTTTGTATGTCGGATCATGTTTGTCATGTGAGGCGGTTTCAATTCCAGACGTTGATTTTTTTTGCGCCACTACCAGGGTGGTCACAGGAGATTGAATATATCTTTCTTAACAATAATTAAAAATATTTTTTAATTAGTGACTATCCAGAGCAGAATGCCTGCGGGTTATGGGAAAATAGGTCCTACAACATCCATACGAAAACTGAAAGTTGCAGAGAATAGCAAAATGTGATTCATTGGTTAGTTTATATACGAACACTATTTAGTAGTTGTGTACCTCTAAGCATCAATAAGGCCCACATAGTGAATTCAGCTGTCTGGAGAATAATTAGTTCAGGGATATGAATTCTTAAATATGTCGATACAACGAGAAGAATAGGAATTGCATCAACGTAAATTTGCGGTAAAACTTTACTTGAAAGAACATATTGTTCATAAAGCTTCGCTGGACATTTTTCTGAACCGCCTATGTAAAAATAGGAAAAATCTCTATTATCACTACTGCGACAGCATTCGCTTACAAGTATCATTTTAGTGTATATAGTTAATATTCAGGTGACTTTTAATGAAATTCACTGTCGCGTGACACGGGGATTATTGTGTATAATATTTGCGTATAGTTGTGTATTTGTGGCATGTTGTACTGTAATGTATTGTATTGTATTCACGGTGTCCGTTTTAGCGGTGTTCCATGGTAACATATTGAATTTCACGTACCAGTGAATTCGCCTATGTACGAATTATGTGTAATAACCGGACTTATGATGTATTTGTGGAAATACCCTCCTTAATGTATTTTGCAGAGTTAATTACGTGTCCACTTTATTAGCAGTGTAATACCGGTTCCCCGTCGTATTGGCCATACGCTCAATACGTAGATACTGCGTGATTTATCGACCAATGCAGGATTGATTAGCTATCAGGATAGACCACTTTCCATGCGAGAGGAAAATTATCGGCCGACAGTAGCTAGCGTCGAACAGCGATCCTCGAGTACCAGGACCAGCGGAGTATTTTCGTGCTCAGTGATTTGGATCTATAGCGTGCGTCTTACTAGTGTAATGTTAGAGATGGCATGTAGATCTATTGTTTGGTTTGATCTGTTTTGAGCAGAATATATTCAACGAGTAGGGTTGCGGAAGCCACATTTTGTTACCAACTTCTACGAGTATATCGCGCGAGGTTGTACAAATCGTGTGGATGGTTTTGCTCGTGGGCTCTGTTACTAAGTATGTATATCAGGAGTTGTGTAGAGTTTAATATTGCGACACCGATTTCTGAAACGCGAAGTACAGTCTTGTGTCACACCAGGGTGACACCGAGCTAGTCTACTGAAGGGACGGAACACCAAGCACGTTGTGGACAGAGACAACAAGGTATATTTTTACAAGTATGATATATTTACATAAATGATAAATACAAACAATAGATGAATATGTCAGTACGGACAACGTCCCCTAGCAGCCACCGCCACAGGCCCTTGCACAACCAAGGCACATCCACGATTCTGGAACAGGTAGGTAAAGTCAAAAGTAAACGTCATCATGATCTGGATCAATATCCAGTGTTATAGATCAGCTAAACAACTCCGGCTTCCGCCATGATGGGAGTGACGTTATAATAACGTCGTAAAGTTACTGGTACTTAGGAGATACTGAGCCTACTTGGGCGGATGGGGTCCATAACGCATCGATGAACGTCCCTATCGATTCTTCACATCCTTTGACGGAATGACGTCACCGGAATATGCCCCACTCGATTACGCCCTTGGTCCACGCGGAGCAGAGTCCACACTAACACACGGTGTCGCGTCGTGGACTCCAGAATAAGTAAATAAATCTGTGTTGCGTACTGAATTTACGCTGACACAAAGTAGGGACGTGCCGTCGCTCGTTGCTGACTGGCTGGCTGCCTGGCTGGTGTACTGGCTGGTGTACTGGCTGGCTGGGACTACAAAACACCAACGGTGTTGTTACCAGAATGTAACGTGTTATAGTCTCAATAATAGTCACAGTAGTGCACATGAAATCAATATCCTGATTGCATGGCAATACTAAACATCATCATATATTACAATGATGAAACATGATAAATTGCAATGTACACACAGATATTTTCACTAATTGGAAGAAGGGGACTGATGGAATTCATAAGTCGGAAAATGCGATATAACACATTAATAACAGCCACTATATCTAGTGTACCCAACGATATATCTCTTCACAGCCGTACATGTGAATACAGACGTTATTCACAGTTATTTACCATTAGTAAACAAACATTTGATTGCGACAGGCCTTACCTTGATCAGACTGCCCGTGGCCAACTGCGCTAACTTAGTAAAGAGCAACTGTGCCAAGTATTCTCCTGTGCAGACTCACAGTATTACATTACATTACATTGCTAATAATAAACACTGTATACTCTAATCAGACTGTAGGATTCCACAGGCTGACCCAAAGCATCAGTGATTGAACCAAATTATACTTCACATCATGTCCTTATTGCAGATTGCTGATGTATAAATCAGTGCACTTAGAGCAGAACTGTCTGATCTGGCCCATCCTTGTCGCAATAGCATTTACAATATTTACAACACACTGCGAACGTAATATGACTTAATAAAATGAATGTACAGACGACTGGGTTAGGAGTTAACATGTGTTCCCCCATAGAGTTATGAAAGTCGTCCAGAAAATTCACGTTACAATTGTGACATGTTAAAATTGGTAATATTCTCATGTATTGTACAGGGCGCAGACTATAACGTAACATAAAATGCATGGCTAATGTTAGTGAACATTTCAATCAAGTTCGCCCTTCGTTTTACAAATACAATAAATTGCTATTGCAATTAGTCAGAGTGACATGCAACAAAAACACATGAGAATAATATGCCATTACAATACTCACGGAATGCTCCCACATGCCAGTCCTGTAATCGTTATCATTTACACGTAAACACCACGAATTAATGAATCAATAATATTTGATTAAGGGAGATAATCTACATCAGCGGATACATGCCATACGGCTTTTATTGACCGAGCGTTTGGTCGAAACGGGGCCAAATAACTCAGGTAAATTAAACAGTGCAGTATTATCGAGGATACGATAACACTGCGTAGAATTGCCGGTCTTGCCAAGATTCAGACTTAAATGGCAGCATTAGAAAGTAACTACAAACATATGTACTCACCAATTCCCAGTGAAAAACTTGCGCTCCTATGTCACAAGAATGAAATTGAATGTCCGACTCATAGTATATGGTGCTACAACGAATATATATCCCCACCCTAGTGCTTGTCAATGTAAAACTTATCTGCCCACATTTGGCTTACAATTTTACGTAAGTGGACTAATGATCTGACAGTCAGTCTAGCTCATGAGATATCTGGTGAATTAGTCTGAAATACTTCAGTCATAAATAGGTACGACCTACTAGGTAATTAGGCTAGCATCCAAGTATGCATATACAGTGTAGATCACCCAGATATGACCAGTACAAAATCCAATACTGGTGGTCCGTGCGCGGTTTCGGATAAAGCGCTATACTCTCCAGCGGTGTACTCCACGGGCGATATTTCACTCACCAATACCTATTCGACCGTCTTGTTCTAGAATATTCGATTACTGCTCCAGACTATGTGACCCGTGTTACAATTAATGGATGATAAAGAAAATAGTCGGCTACGATTCGTGACATCTTGTGACTCCAGTTTTTACATAGAGGATGTTGGTATGTTTCCGTACGCTATTTGTTTCAGCCGTGATTTACTATTGCCGGATTTCTATTTTCCGTTGGTGTCCGTTGTGCACCCTATCTGCCAGTCTGTTCGTATTCGTCCAGTAATTGGAGGCTCTATTTCATTTTTAGCCTCTCGAGAAAGCCCCAGCGATAAGCATTGGGCAATTGGTCCACTCGTTGAGGGTATCCTCAGTGCAGAGCAGCGTTCACCAGATCGTCCGAGTGTCCGTACGTCTGTCTGATGCAGAGGGATGTAGCAGCTCCGGGTTCGGGCCTGTCTTGAGCAGTGTGTTATAGCTACGTCGCGTATATAGTAAATACATGGTTAGTGCCGTCGAAAATAAAATATATTCGGTTGAGCCTTAGACAGCTTTATTGGGGCGAGCTTTAGCGAGCCCCTATACAGTTGTCGGGGCGAAACTGAATATATTTTATATTCGACGGCACTAATCATGTATTTAATTAATACCGCATACTAAACTTAATTGCTTGAACGTGCGTGACGTCATGTTTTGACGTCCCTCGCCATACGTCACAAATCTAGCCACGTCATTCAAAATAAAATTGCGGCGCCCACGCTAGGTAGTTTCGGTATTGTATCTGAGTAAATCTCCGATTTTGTTTGCGATGAGCTTCAATATTGGCTGGTTGTAGACTACAGTTGACATAATAAGCATTGCAATTATAATGGACATATCCATGTCGTTGGTTACGTCGCATATAATGTAAAAATGGGCAAACGTCATCCATATGAATCTTTCCGGCGTCTTAGTCAACGTGATAGCCGCCATCTTTAGTCCCTCGGAACTTTACATCCGGTCTACCACTTCCTGTATACTTCATCCCATTGAGGTTAGCCACCTCCAAATAGTTTTACTATATAATTTAACCGATTGCCATCCAATAAGGCCAGTCTCTCCTACTTTCACTATTAGTATGGATGCTGTGGTACCCACTTGTACATGACCTGCAGCCAGTCTGTACTGGTTCTGCATGAACTAAACAATAGGTTCACTTACTCCTAAGAAAGAAAAATCCAACCTTGTCATATCCTCCAATATTTTTTACATTTTTTGGCCACGGAAACTCTGTTTACATCACGTGACCAACAGGTTCAGTATTTTCTTTTAAGTGCTACAAATATGCTGAAAACTGGTGTTAAAAGCACCCCAAAATGTTCCTCAAGTGAAACTGGGTAATAATGGATCAAGACTTGCAAGCAAACGGTGTCTGTGACCTCAAAACACCCGCACTATTTTTTTATACCGGACAATTTTTGCATACACCCTGGGCGATTTCGCACCATTTGGTATCCTCTAACCTTGATATACCATCGGAACTTTACATCCGGTCTACCACTTCCTGTATACTTCTTCCCATTGATATACCATCAGAACTTTACATCCGATCTACCACTTCCAGGAATAACACTTCTAGTTATACTACCTTGGGAACTTTACTTCCGGTACTCACTTCCGGTGTTTCAACTTCCAGATCTCCACTTCCGGATATCTACTTTCAGAATGCTATCGTCGGCTACCATGTGTTGTGACTACATCCGGCTTTGACTTTGACATTCATACTTAGTGATCATATTGCATTTAATTTGGCAATACTTGGTATATACTTTGCTATTGTATTGCAACACTTCTATCATGGCTTATTATGGCTTATCATGGCTAAGTGATTGTAGTAAAAATACATAAGTGTTTATTGACTATCCCATAGAAGGTGGGACTATAGCCATAAACTGTTGACTAGACCTCATACTGCGGGTGAGGCTGACCTTGGAACCTGACTACTCTGTCGTTATCATTATCTATTAAGCAATGGGGTAACTCACATGTTTGTCAGTTGTCCTCCATTCATCATTTTGTCATGTCACACTTGTATGTTATTTCACTTTGATTAGCGATCATCAAAGTACTTGTGCACCCATACAATTGTTCACGACGGGACCATTGATATACCATATAGGAAGTTAATTCGTCTATAACTCATAAGTTGCAGTAGAATATAACCGTCGATTGGCTTACGATCTTTATGTAATTGAATTATAGTATCTGTGTATCGTACAGTGTTGTTCGCATACCAAAGTACCATGTATTCATGTGTGTCCCCCATGTATTATATTGTAAATATTAAGTGATTAACATATATCCTATTCTACTCTAGCCTATCCCTTGCACTCCAGCTACTTGTTACCCCTTTTGATCGGTCAGGCCCAGGTATAATTTTCACAACGTTATATCATTTAAACTAGACTTAATAATATCACAACAGGGGAGACAATTTGTCTCGATCATTCACTGACCTTGGTAATGACCTTGACATTCACCAAATGTTACTTGATATAAAGTTATTGTTTATGTTTTCGGCCAAAATCGACATCCGCTGGAAGCCGGATAAAGTAATCAAATATGCCCTGGTGACACAAACTGGCCAACCTAGCCTTCAAACATAGTTAACGACACGTTATTGTCACATATATGATCAATACTCATACACTAGCAGTGGCATAAGCCAGATTTGTGGCCTTTTCCGAGCAAAAAAACTATTTTTCTCACTGACTGTTCCAAGGTGGGACCCTTTTCCAACAAAAATGATATTAGTGATTGCTAGATTTGTGTATGTGGTATGTTACTGTAGAAATGTTAAACATGTTCTTATGTAGGCCCAATTCTTTATATTACAACACAGATAGTGATGTGTGTATTGCAATATCTCTTGAAAATTGCAAAGTTGTCTATATGTTTGAGTTGGCGCAAATTGCGACAAGTCACTGGCTGGAATTTAACGGTCAAGCAACGAAAACTACTGGATACCTTGGCCCCAAACTTCATACTATATCAGGGAATATGACTGTCAATAGTGGGCAAATTTGCCAGAACTGTAAACATAAGTTGTCCTTATAGGTTTAACCACACTAAATCATCAGATGTTTATGCGCGGTGTAGTAGTACGTAGAACGTTAAAAACATAAGCCATATTTGTTATGCCATAGACACTCTTTGCTTGCAGAAGCCACTCAATTGATGCACTAATGTACTTCACAGGCATATTAATGTATCATTTACGTAAGTTTCAAACATATGCTTATGGGATTATTTTGTAAGTTGGATCATGTTCGTCATGTGAGGAGGTTTCAATTCCAGCCGCTGATTTGCTTTGCGACACCACCAGGGTGGTCACAGGAGATTGAATTTATCTTTCTTAACAATAACTAAACCTATATTTTACTTAGTGAATATCCAGAGCAGAATGGCTGTGGGTTATGGGAAAGTAGGTTCCACAACATACATACGAAAAATGAAAGTAGCAGAGAATAGCAATATATATGGTCATTGGTTAGTTTATATAGGAAAAATCTTTAATAGTGGTGGTCCGTTACAAAGTTAACTTATCCCACACACCAATCAGTTTTTGTGGAGATAAAATATTTCAGTACTTGCAGTACTTTGATTCTTTTTTCGTAATAAATAAATACAGAAATTTCTTAAATTCATTTTAGGGAAGCGGAGATTTTTTAGTATTGATGGAAATGTTTTTACAATTAAATACTTTTTTTTTATATTTAATGAGATTAACATGATTAATAGCCAAACGTTCGTCGGCAGCAAAACGTGGAAGAGACAGTAGTACCACGTACTTCCGTTGGCTGAAGAGATGGTGAGTGTCCAGACCGCCATACTATCTTGAAAGTAGTTAAATAAATACGACTGTAACCGCTACATACGATGTTACTTCGCTAAGAGTCATAGTTGCACCCGTTATTTCCCTACTGAAAACGAAATGTCCACTACCCCGACGTAGCAAATTACAGTATTTTACATACAGTCGATTCGCGTTATGTCGACATTGCTTATATCGATATACCTGCTTATGTCGATGTACGCTCGTGGTCCCGGCCGAACTGCTATATAAACTCATACATTTCATACCTGATATATCGATATCGAGTATTTTATTGTGTATTAATTAGAAGAATAAACAATAATAATATTGATACGTTGATAATCTATATTTTACGACAACCGTATGCCGGCACGAAACACAGGAAATTGACACATTCTTATCAGATTATACACGAGTGTTAAATGTACCGAATGTTTGGGGTGAATATTGATATTTTTTTATGTCGAACTACGTTTATGTCGACGTCATTCTCTGTCTCCCATCGATATCGACATAACGCGAGTCGACTGTAGTTAAATAACGATGTGTGTACATACATTTCTCAGTAATTTAGCTGACATATTTAACTACAATACTGCCTAATTTTAACTAGTTTAATCAAGTTAGTATCTCATTGCTGTCTATTTATTTCGACACGTTAAAATCATAAAGTTACATTTCCGCCATTGTTGTTGTTGTGTATATATCACACGCGAGTAGGGTTGTCGTAATTGAAAATCACTGCGGTTAATATGTAACGCGTGAATTCAATTTCCAGTTTGGAGCGACACAGGCTTGACAACTGCAGTATACAGTCATGTTTACAGTCATATGTTTATTTCTCAGTTGTATTGCATTTTATGTAATTGTATGCATATGTGTGGCATTGTCATATACATAATAAATATGATGATACAATGCGGTTCGTTTTGTAGTTCTGACGTTCACATTTATTTATTTAATTTACTAGTAGTTAAGCAATAGCAGTTAATCCTTTGGACATACACATTACAATTATGTTATGTTAGTTGCCAAAGGAAATAAATCAAGATAACACAAGAGAAGGTGGAACATACTAACATTTGAATTACATATCCTTGTTTTTCTTCTACAATTTTTGAGGTCACCATATTTTGTTTAAAAATATATCGCCATGTTTCAGACAAATTATGACATATGTCTATGTCATGTGCGAATAATTTTCGACTAACATTTGTCAGTAAACACTACTACGTAATGATCGGCATTATTATACATTTTATATCAGACGGAAATTTACACACTGATATTAGGGGCGATAACCGTGTTTCCTTAAAATGTTAACGGACAATAACGGACGCACTTAATTAGTATAAATGATTAAAAAAGAGCGTGCCTAATTTGCATATGAAAATAGCCTGATACCACCGCGAGTCACTACCAGTGAAATAAATAATACTAAATTATTATATATGTATAGTGGGCACTGAGTCTCGTAATTTCAAGAACTGGTGGAATAGTGACATGGAATAGTGACACAATCATACACTTTTTTAATTGCTATAACGAACAGTTTGTGCCTGCTGAGTGGACATGTACCTTTAATTTGTTTTTGGATGATTTCAGAATGTGGTGGGGGATCGTGTGAAGAGGGTTTAACTATAAGTAAAGTCATCTGTCATTAGTTGGAAAAATAGTATGCATCGGTATGTTAATGGAAGCTTGAAAGTGTAAACAAAAATTAAATATTTTTAATGTTTTTTTTTTATTAAAAAGACCTAAAATAAACGAGATAGACTATTAAATGTGTTAATTGTTTTACATTTTATAAATCAGGTTTCGTTTTCCATACATATGTTTGACCCGAATAAAAACAAGTGAATTCATTAAAGAATCCCATTTCTGTGCAGCAGCAAAGTAGCGCAGTGCAATCTTAACACTTTGCTCACTGGTCGCCAATCCGAGTACATGTGTATACACATTGCATTTCAAACAGTGTTGAATTTCGTTGAATTTTGGGTTTGAATAATAACGTCATGTTGCGCGCGCTCATGTAAACAGACTGGAGATATTTAGAAAAAGCTGCAGAGTAGTGTCATTCTACTAGTATTGACTCCGAAACATGGCTACATAGCTTGAAAATGATCCAACTAGAAAAACAAAAGTTGCATTTTGAAAATCGGTCCGCTATTTCTGAAATTAGAAAAAAATCCCCATGTAAAATTTTCATTATCGACAAACATTAACAATTTGTTTTTGCATTGTTTATATAGCCGTAACAGTTGGGCAGCTTTCGTGAAACAGACAGTAGTTTGAGTCACATAAGTAAATGTCGCGATAGTAAATGATTGCTAAATCGAGTAGCCGATTTCATCCCAATTGCAAAGTATACTTATCTAGCAAAGTATAATTTGAGGGAGTAATCATTATTTTTCCCGAAATGCATTATTTCATATAGAACTGACGACTGCATATATTTGAGGATTTAAAGTATGGAAAATTATTGCAATGAATGTATTACATTATCACAGCCAAAATGGCTGTGTTAATGTAATACATTCAGTATAATAAAATATAATAAATTGAAAATTTCTCCTTTAAAGTATACTTTGCTAGACAAGTATACTTTGCAATGTTGGTGCAATAGGCTACAGATGAACATCCCCGCTCGGTTTATGAAATGTACTTCAATGATTGCCATGGTTATCAGTAGATAATGTCGCCGACAATTTGTCTGGCAAAATCACCTTAGTACAAAGTAGTATGCTTTAAAATTGAGTGGGCTATTGATATGCTTCCTTAAAATGTTGTTGATTAACGGTTTAAGTATTTGAATTTAGGTCCAATGAAATATGAATGTTTTAGCCTCAGTAAGGACACATTAATTTTAGAACTCACAGCAACATGTTGTACATTTAAATGGTGTAGATTGTATAACGTGCATAACTTTTGATCGGGTATGCTTTTTGGATGAGTTTTGTTCTCGACATTGTTCCAGGTGCATGATCACATGGTTACCACAACAACAAAATGTCTGAAAGTGTTGAAAACGCACCCACTGCAAAGTAATTATTTGATATTTTCCTTAATATGCAACGGACTTTGATGACATACGGCGCAGCAAACGCGTCTTCATGACCTGCATTTGCTGGTCCCGGGACTTCGGCACATACTTATGCCGTTTTTGTGAAGAATCGATTACCGTGTTAGTATTGAAAGTAAACACGGAAATCGATTCTTTGCAAAAACACGACAGATGTTTGAGCCAAATTCCGAGACCACCGAATGCAACTTCACAAGACGTGTTTGATGCGCCGTATTTCATCAAAATCCATTACATAATAAAGACAATATAACAGAATACCTACCTTGAATCGGAGACGCTGCTGGAAGTTTCAGTAATTACTGTTGTTGTTGTAACCACGTGATCATGTACCTTGTGGTTTGCATTGCCAAAATAGTCGGTTCACAAAATCTGTTCGATATGCTGTTTTTCATGTAAATGCAAGTTTTACATGTTTTACTTCAGAATGAGAGTAGGGGATGCATGGAATGTACGGAGAAAAGCATTCCTGAATTTAAAAACTTGAAGGGAGGTGAACATTTGGAGATGAGAGGGCATCATAAATTTCCAAGTAAGTGCTGCGGCTACCGGAGAACCTTCTATAATCACCACGGAATTGTGGACGAAGTCCGACAGGATACAATTACCAATAACGGTTCGCAGGCAAAAGTGACTCTGCTACACATTGAAGATTCTACTGGTAAGATAGTTAAGTCGGATAAGGTGCGGGACATTGATGTCGACAAGGTTAGACTGGTGGAATACACGATGAGGAAACATAATCTTGAAACCACTAAAGCCAGGGCGGTGGAGAAAGTAGGAGATACAGTCAAATATAATGTCCTTTTAAGAAATTGCGAACACTTTTGTTACATGGCTACAAGTAATGACGTTATTAAAGTAAATAAACAACAACCTATTGATACCGAACTCAGTAAAGCCAGCAGCCAACAAGCCCGCAACTGCTGGCGCTGTTTGAATAACTTGTTATGTTTTGGGAACAGGGTAATGATCACCATATTCACATTCTTTCTGTATTTAGCTCTCTACTCGTCGGATGATTTAATACCGAAATCACTGGCTAAGAACTTTGCTTACTACTGTGGACCAAAGAACACGAGCGATAGAACTTCACCATGGAGGCATCAGAGGTGTCATTTGTCCATTCTTGGAATTCCGGCTGTTCTGTATCTCATATACGTGGTTATTTACACCACATGTATTGTCCGTTACGGACGCTCGTGTAAAAGGTGCAAATTGAAGAGCGTATTCTCCCTATGGTTCCGATTCTTTTTGTACCTGCTCATTGAAGTCTTACTGATTTTCACTGAGCACGAAATCTTCAACAAAATCAGGAATTCAATAATGAACGCTAAGCGGGGAAAATGTCTTAGCCAATTTATCGTCGCACTCGCAGTGATTTTAACGTCGTTTATGGAATATATATTAATATTCTGGCTCGATAACTTTTTCATAACATTTCTTCCTCCATACTGGGTTAAGAAAACCAAATTATCAAACGAAGAAAATGGACAGATACAGATACTACAGGGCGATGTCATTTCCTTCAAGACAAATAAATATGCAATGTCAGTCGACGCCATTGTGGATAAAGTCTTAACCCCTCCAGATTCGAGCCACGTAAATCTACGCGTCTTATATCAGCGACGATGTAAATTCTGGATATTCTGTTGTTCATATACATTTAAAGACGAGCCTGTAATTATGAGCCGTGAGTTTGTTCGTGTATATGACTTTTCCGACTACAGCCATTTGAATAGTCAAAAGGATGTGATTACTATTGCTAGAGACAATGCGAGGATAAGTAGTTGGTTATGTTGCTGTTTCCGGTCGAGCAATTTTTGCTATCGTGCCAAGGTGAAGGACATCAGATGTCGAGAACGTTTTAATAAGTGTGAGCTGTGTTGTAAACGAGTATTCTGCTGCTAGATATATCACGGAGGAGATTTTTTATTGTACATGTAGTCTAATCAGAGTCATCTGTAAATATTGATAATTCAATAATCCTAATTAAGATTGTGTCCGTATTCCACATGCGCATATTTCAATCCTTTCTCAGAACATGTAGTTACAATATAGCAGTATCTATTTTATCATGAATTTGTTATGACCACACCAATATATAGGGTGAGGGGACCATTATGTTTTACACCTGTCTGTCCGTGCGTCTGTGCGTCCGTCCGTCCGTAAGGCAAATGCGTTTAAATTTCAATTATTTAAATAATATTTGCCCACAATGTATGTCTAGGGATGGTGCTTTGTTTCGCATATGACCCACGCCTGAACGCCCAAGGTTAAGGTCACTGGGGACTTATGTTCACATTGTTTGTAACTAAAGGCAAGTGTGTTTAAATTTGTAATGTTTTCTCAATAACTCCTTAACTCCTTCACCAATTTCAATAATAGTTGCCCACAATGTCTGTCATGGGATGCTGCTTTGTTTGGCACATGATCAATGCCCGGACACCCAAGGCCAAGGTCATTGGGGACCTGTGTTCACATTGTTTGTAAGGCACATGCGTTTAAGTTTTTATTGTTTTCTCAATTACTCCTTAACTCTTCCACCAATTTCATTAATATTTGCCCACAATGTCTGTCTGGAGATTAGCTTCGTAATAACGATACCCTTTTACTATCAAGGCTGCCGGTTGGGGCATCCGTGTTATATGAACACATTTTCTAATTTATTATAAAATTCATGTACTGTACATTTCATACACAAAGACAGATATACAGTGTATATATATGTTGACATTGTGAGTGTTGTATAGGATGAATAGACATAGAGTGGGGGGGAATCGCTAAATATAGTGAATGCGATTAAAGAGAAGAGTGGAGATAAGTTTTAAGTGAGTTTGCTGCTAGAAGAAAAAAGATATGAAGATAGGTCTACACCAGCCGCCTGTTACATTCAAACCATACATACATATGCACATATAAAGAAATAACGTACTCATGGTTTTGTAATGCAACATGCAATGTTACATGCCCTCTGATGCTATTGATGTGAACGTGGGTGGTGGTCGGGCGAACGCGACGGCGTAAATTAACGGTAGGAGTTCCTCCTTATATGGATCACGATTTGCCTGGTTTGGCCCCCAGGTACGTTTCTATCTTTGGCTATTTGGCTACCTGGGAGTTGAATTGGGTTATTGCCCATTATAAAAGTAGTAAGATTATTACTGACCCTACAGCTTTTGGGAGGGGGCCAAGCGATTCTGGTGTGGCGAGGACCTGGCACCAGATCAGGATTATTCTCATTTCAGGGCTGAATATATAATATTTTTTATTATAGATATTCAGTTCTGATTTTGCGATTTTCTCCCCATTTGTACATGTAATTGAACATGTACATGCACTTGTGCAGGTAATATGTGGGATTTAGTACTAAACCGATTGACCCGGCCTTAAATGAACTTAGCTGTTGATGGGCCGTTGAATAGTTGGTCCTTAAAAGTTTTGCATTTCCAAAATTAATATACCCTTTAACAGTTCTAGACAATCCTGAGCAGGAGAATATAAAGTAAATTATACGCATTATGTTTGATTGTCTCTGGGATTCAAAGCATGATAAACAATAACAGAGAGAATATTGTTAAAACGTTTGAAGAAGGCGGGCTAAACATGATAGAATTATAATCGTTTATTGATACACTAAAGGCTACATGGGTCAAACGACTTGCACAAACTGAAAATCACGGAAAATGGAAAATATTATATTTCAACTATTTGAAGCCTTTTGGAGGTGTACATATATTTGAAAGAAATGTAAATCAAACAGACGCAACAAATTTGAAGAAAAATATTGTTTTAACAGATGCTCTTAAATCTTGGTGCAAGCTAAATTTCTGCGATAAAATCCGGAAACAATATCAAAGCAAAGTTTATGGAACAATTCGAAAATAAAAGGTAATGGAAGAATGTTTTACTACAAGGAACGGGCTAATAAGGGAATTAAATATATAGAACAACTATACGATTATAGCAGTACATCATTCTTTGATTTTACAGAAATGAAAGAATTATTTAATATTAGTAATAACGATTACCTAAAATACTTCAAACTGATTTCGTTTCGTGCATTCCTCAAGACTGGCGAACACGAATTAAAAATGAAAGAATAAACACGGTAAAAAAAAGATACTATTAATCGAACAAATAAAAATCACGACCGAATGTAATAAGAAGCTATATAACATGTTTCTTTATCAACAGAAACCGGTTGTGCATAAAGTCTAGATGGGATGACGAATTCGCGGTTAAAAATATAAATTGGAAGGTAGTCTACACAACTCATTTTACAAACACTATAAGTTCTAAACTAAGAAATTTTCAGTAGAAATTTTTAATGAGAATTGTCACTACAAACGATTATTTACACAAGTGTAACGTTGTCAGCTCTAATTTGTTTGATTTTTGGGCCATGGCTCCAGAAAAAAATAAGCACATTGTTTGGGTATGCACTATAAGCCAACAAGTTTGTTCACAGCTAAATACCTTTTTATACAATAATAATATTGTATAATCTATGCAATTTTGCTTGGCACACTGTTTTCTTCGGACAATATGAGCAAGACAACAAGTTTTTCAACTTTTGTATCATTCTATGAAAATACTTTATATATATATATATGTAAATTTCGAAACATGAAACCTAAATTTCCAGAGTTTATATCTTACCTAAATGCAACAAAAAATATTCAGAAAGAAATTGCAATGAATAGAAATAAGCTCATAGTGCATTAACGGAAATATAATGTTTTCCAATTAGACAAACATTCATTTGGAGATGCAAGTACCTTCTGATCAAACATAAAAATGTTACAGTATCAGTGGAACCTCTCCAAACGGGACACCCTGGGAGATAGCAGCATATACCGTAATAGTATATATCGTGTTGTGTTGCTCAATTATTCACTAAACCATCTTTGCCATATCTCAACATACTATTTTGACTATTCCCTCATCTACATAACATGCTTAAATAAATCAAACCTAATCATGTGTGACCAATACGTTATGCAGTCACATAGCGTGCTTAAATAAAGCCAACCTAATCATGTATGAACAATACGTTATAATCTATAATGATTTGCAATAGTCGTAGTTGATTGTAAACAACGGTGTGTAGCGTATAACCACATGTTGTTAAATTGTTTGTAGCTCATGTATTGTTTATATATGACTATGTATGTAAATAAAAACTTAAAACTGAATAATATTCATGAAGCAATCACACGTGACTTATGACTGACTTAATAAGAAACTCGGCACAGCCTCATATTCACTGATCTACACATATGTTGTTGCCACCTTTGCTGGAACTATCCCAGAATACTCCAATGTATAATAATCATTGCATAACATGTGTCCTCGTTGTGTATTAACTCAGTGACTTATGACTGACTTAATAAGAAACTCGGCGCAGCCTCGTATTCACTGATCTACACATATTTTGTAGCCACCTTTACTGGAACTATCACAGAATACTCCATTGTATTATAATCATTGCATAACATGTGCTTTCGTTGTGTATTAACACAGTGACTTATGACTGATCTCATAAGAAACTCGGCACAGCCTCGTATTCACTGATCTACACATATTTTACCCCTTTTTTTGTTATTGTTACTATCCCAAAATACCCCCATTGTATGTACAATAATAATTGCATAATATGTGCTTTCGCATTGCATTGTATTAACACAGTCACTTACGACTGATATCGTAAGAAACTCGGCACAGCCTCGTACTCACTGATCTACACGGAGGTTTACCACTGTTTTTGACACTATCCCAAAATACCCCCATTATATGTATAAAATCAGTGCAAAATGTGTTTTCGCAGTGTATCATCACAGTGACTCTTGACTGATATCATATGAAACTCGGCACTGCCTCGTTCCTTGTGAAATCAGAACACTTGATGGATGCGAAAACCAAAATGTATTACTTGTTTAATTATAAAAGTAAATTAGAATCGTGCAATCCATGTTAGACCCAGATCAGATTGCACAGTCACAGATAGAACGTAGCTTTGGCTGCGTATAGAATGCGAGATGAATCTCGTCACGCTTACTGAATTACATGCATATACATTGTAGGGAAATAACGATTTGATTTTGCTCATGTCGATACCAATCCATAAAAGTGTACGATCGACTATGGTGAACTGTAATATCGCTTTCATGATAACTATTATGTTTCTCTAAATAATTACATTTTGTAGAATATGTACATACTGTGCTGGCTTATCTGTGTCAAACCTGGATTGGTGTGTACAAATGCATTGAGCAGCATGATCGTATATGTCGCATATCAAACTTACCCAGTCACTTGCTTCCACAGACGATGAAATATGATTATAGTTCTCCGGTACTTATCGTTCTTGTATACAATATTATATATTCAATGACGGTCACAGATCCCACTTGTCGAGCTGTTTTGCAAACAACTGAACTGGTTAGACTACACAGGTAATGAGCAGCCAGCAGGTGACATATCCAGGTATACTAGCACACATCCATGCCGTCTGTCATCGACTGCCCACTAACACATTGCTCATATACATGTATACATGTACAAAATAACGGGAAAATAAATCGGACACGTGCATATATACACGGACTGTTGATTTAGTCTGGCGAATCGGTATACACGGACTGTTAGTCTGTCGAACGGTAAGAGAGATAACTCATTACCAGATAATAGTATTTCATCAGTTGCGTACTCTATACTTCACAAAAACCTTTTTAATCAGCACTGATTCCCTACCGTGTTCAATCAATATACGTCATATATACACGCGTAGAAGCCGACCTGGAATTTCTATGGTGTCAAAATACATACCACATACCAATACTTGTACTGTCAATAACCTGAAACTTGGTTAAATGCACAGGGTATAGCAAACTCGCAGGACATATTAATTTGACACAACCCTAACTTGATACGCAAAACGGCTCGACAAAATCAAATGGTTTAACATAACTAGATAACAATTTAATTGTTCAATCAGTTTACTACCGATCTTGTACATGTACATGCATTTTTGTTTTTACATACATGCGCTTGTTTTAACAAGTACAGTATGTATAGTCTTAACCCCAACATGCACTACGAACCCTTGCTACCATAACTTTGTTCTCCACCAATCAGCAGGCCTGCTTCCGTCATGCAGCGTAGTATGTTGGCATACAGGACCGTCACTACATGTTACACAAAATGACTTTGTCACGTGAACCGCTAAGGCGGATGAACCCTGTACGACAAGAGGCATCTCTAACATTATGTGACCCCTTTCGATGCATGGCTGTTTCATTATTGTTATTATAGGGAGATATTCATCCAAATCCAAGTCCCTTAAATGACTCGCTAAACACATTAGACTCATCATGCTCAGACCATTCCTCAAACTTACTAAATAGTGGGCTAAGTGTTATGCATTTAAACATACAAAGCTTAAGATCCAAGCTCGACTTACTAGAAGTATGATCACAATGCTATGATGTCCTAGTATTTACTGAAACGTGGCTACCACAAGACATATCTGACGATAACATACATATACCTAACTTTGGGGGCCCTTTTAGATGTGATAGACGAGACAGATCAGGCGGTGGGGTTGCAATATACTTGAGAGAAAATATGCACGGATTAATCAGAAACGACTTATCCATTCCAGATCTCGAAGCACTATGGGTCGAAACAAACTATAGCAATCAAACTGTTCTCATAGCTGGATTTTATCGCCCGCCAAACTCTAACAATAACTACTGGTCCCTCTTGGAAGAGAGTTAAGACAGAGGATATAACACATCAATTAACAATATCATCATCACTGACGATTTTAATATAAATACTCTCAATCAATCGGCATCTAAGATAGACAATCTTATTGCTTCGTACAACTTTACCCAACTAATATCCGAACCAACACATTTCACCGAACACTCACAAGCTCTAATAGACCTCATCATCGTAAAGAATCCACGCACCGTTTTCACGAGTTTTGTTACGGATCCGTTCGTCCCGGATCTTATAAGGTACCACTCGCCTATAGTAGTAGTTCTCACATTCACTAAACCTAAGCCCACCTCATTCAAACGTCACATTTGGAAATATGATGAAGGTGACTTTGATAAATATAGACAGCAACTGCATAATACAAACTGGGAAAGCAAAATAACAATAAATGACATAGACACGTCTGTCAGCAACATTAGTTCTACTATAATAAACGCAGCAAAACAGTATATACCTAATAAAATAGTAACCATGCGCCCTAACGATATACCATGGATGAAGAGCAATGTAAGAAAACTAATCAGACAACGAAGACGACTTCACAAAAAAAGCGAAAAACCTCAACACTAAACAAGCTTGGCAAACTTTCAGAAACAAGAGAAATGAAGTAATAAAACATATACGAAAAGCCAAACATGACTATAAAGAATCCATAATAGATAAGATTAATGAAGACAATATTACAGCTAAAAACTGGTTTAAGATGACTAAATCCTTAATAACCAGTGCTAATTTGAGTAATCAGATTCCAACACTAATTCAGAACGACACAATCGCGTCTGTAGATAAAGAAAAAGTAAGCTTGTTGAATGAACATTTTTGTAAACAATCAAACGTAGATGATAAAAACAAAAATCCACCGCATTTAGCAACACATACTAATATCTCATTACCAATTATAGTTATATCCAATCAGGAAGTAAAAGATGCAATTTTGCAAATGGACTCCTCAAAGGCATCTGGCCCCGACGCTATAAGCCCTCGACTGTTGAGAGAAGGTGTAAATCAACTTTCAACACCCCTGGCAAACATTTTTTAATATATTCATTTCTACTTGTCAATTCCCACTGGCATGGAAAATTGCCAATGTTACTCCGATATATAAGAAATCCAACCCGGTAGATCCCACGAACTACCGACCAATATCACTACTTAGTTGTATTGGTAAAATCATGGAGCTATGTATCCACAAACACTTATAAAATTACTTAATTGCCAACAACATATTAACCAAGTACCAATCGGGCTTCAGACGTGGTGATTCTACAACTAATCAACTTGCTTACGTATACAACGATATTTGAAGAGCTTTAGATGAAGGTAAAGAAATCCGGGTAGTTTTCTGCGACATTTCAAAGGTATTCGACCGAGTTTGGCATCGGGGATTACTAGCGAAACTCTCATCAATTGGTATTATCGGCACCCTTCATAAATGGTTCTCTTCCTATCTTTCCAAACGACAGCAGCGTGTAGTAATACATAACACACATTCTGATTGGAAAAAATATTAATGCTGGTGTACCACAAGATTCAATCTTAGGGCCACTCTTATTTCTCATCTATATTAATGACAAAGTTAATGAGATTAATTCAAACATACTATTATTCGCGGACGACACAAGTCTTTACTTTATAGTTGAGGAACCAAGCATTGCTTCGCGTATTCTAAACGACGACCTTGACAAAATACATAACTGGTCGACGATATGGCTTGTAGACTTTAACCCAAATAAAACAGAGGCTATGTTGATATCCAGAAATCAAAATAGACGACTTCATCCTCCCCTGCTTATGAACAATACCGTAATAAAAGAAGTTGAAACTCATAAACACGTAGATATCGTATTTTCCGATACTGGTAAATGGCAGCCTCACATTTCATCGGTCATTAGTCGCGCCTGGCAACGCATTGGATTGCTTCGTTGTTTAAAATTTACATTAAATAGAAAGTCACTTCTCCATCATACGCCCCTTGCTCGAACATAGCGATAGTACATGGGATAATTGTTCAATAGAACTAAAAAATGAACTAGAATCCATACAAATTGAGGCCGCACGAATTGTTACTGGTGCAACTAAACTATGCAGTATAGACAAACTTTACACAGAAACCCAATGGGAAAGCCTCGAACAGCGAAGAAGAAAACACAAATTACTTTTATTCTACAAAATGAAACACAATATGACACCAACTTGTCTGAGTAATTTAATCCCCGAATAAACACAAACTCGATACAGGCTAAGAAACGACGAAGACATTCCATTAATATACACACGTACTAAACTGTATCAAGATTCATTTTTTCCATCTACCATAAAATAATGGAATTCCCTATCCTCGAATGCAAGAAACAGCCCAACCCTTAACTCGTTTAAGAATGTACTAAATGTTAACTTGCGTAAACCACCAACCTACTACAACACAGCTACTAATCGACAATGCCAAATTCTCCTGACTCGTATCCGGCTAGGGTGTAGCGCGCTGAACTACCACTTATTCCGGAAATCAATAGTTGATAGCGCTACATGCGCATGTGGCGCAATCGAAAATGCTAATCACTACATTCTCTCATGTCCCCTTTATATAAATCAAAGACAAAGATATTTGTCATCTCTTCCTTGTCCACCGATCCTTAATAACTTAATTTACGGCAGCGAATTTTTAATGGACAATGAAAACAGTCTTGTATTCCAAAGGGTTCAACAATTGATTATTGCCTCTAAACGTTTCATTGCATGACGGGAGACTGCCCCTGCTGCAACTGAACGGTTTGTAAAGATTATCTTGTAAGCTGCCAATAGCAGGACAAATGTTAGTCGTATATCGTTATAACAGTTCAATTGAATTCAATGCCAATGGTTTGGAGCGCATGCTTGGGATAACTCTTTTTTTTCCTTCAATTATCTAACAAAACTTACATATGTATACATTATATGCATTCTTGCCACATTTACTGATGCTTTACTCAAGAAGAAGAATTCACATAAACTCTTTGAGCTTGTTTTCTAATCCTTATTCACTGTTACTTTATATGTATTTTGATGCATATATATACATGTATATTATTGAAATAAATATTGTTTAAACTAATCACGCGTACCTGTTTCAAGTTACCATGGACGCTATGAAGTTCCAGCTTGCCTTTACACACGACAGGTAAGCCTTGTATAGTATATTTACATCATGCTTGGGCCAGGTGGCGGCGCCCGATTCCAGCATGTACGTCATCAATGTTTGTTGGCCGGCATCCCTCAGGCTTCCGGGACTTTCAAATTTATTAAGCGCCAGAGGGTTGCCCGACTTGCAGTTGAAGAAGCCGGCGAATGGCATGGCGTATTCAGCGCCAATTTCATAATCATCGCTAACGCAGACGGTAAGGTCGAGTACGTGTAGGGGATAGAACTGTAGCGGACAGCTTGGTGATGCCGTCAGTGGGTTGTTCGTTTTGGACGTGTATAGCCCTCCGAATTGAAACCCGTGATTTATATTCACAGACCCTGTCGTGTATCACCATTACGCTTCATAATTAGCATTTGCATAGTATGTAACGGTATTGCAGCTTTTAAACATCCACCATCCTTGACACTCTCGACGATTTGTCCAGGAATTCTTCAAGTCCTCATTCATCAGCACTGGCTCGTACCCATCTTGACAACTGAAATTTCCTGTAAGAGGATTTTTCAGTTCCAAGTTATCGTCGGCACACACATCTGCATAACCAGTACCCTGACACGTCTGGTACACCCCACCAAAGGTAAAGTTTGTATTCGGCGATTTGCACGAGTTGTCACCAACATTAGCTTGGAAGCTGAAATTAGGCGAGTCACGGTCTATACACCCAAGGTACGTGTTGTGTTTATAGTAACTCTCCACGCCGTCTTTGACGAGGTCGTATGCGTCATAAACGGCGTCTTGTGGCAGGTCTGGTAGGGTGGAGCTGGTTATAACGTAGTAGATCGGGTCGCCAGACATGTCGATGGCCACCAGGTTATTGTCGGCGTCGGAAATCCAGTTGTCGGCGGTGAAATTGAGGGGTCTGGAAATGAAACAATGCACTAGCCTTATTAATTAGTCAATAGGAATATAATTATATATCTTGACATAACGCGTGAGTGATTGGCCCTTCCAGCTAAATAAAGAGAGCGTAGCAATTAAACTGCATTTGCAATGTATGTAAATTACTGGTTGTTGTTTCGTGTCGGATTATAATGGATCTCTAGAGTCTTGTCGCGATTCCCATCACTTACTTGAACATGGGTCCGCCGTTTGTCAGTATCTTCGACTTTGTCCTACTGCTCTTGTACTCCTCAATGTGAGTGTTCGCAGTGGTTTGGCTGTAGTCAGATCCGAAGTTGAAGATTCCGAATAAAGAAGCGCTGGCAGAGGCGAGGATGGTATGCCTTTCTGAATTGTATTTCCGAATGAAGTCCTCGTTCACTTGATCGTGCTGGAAGCAATGTAATATTTATTTTATATAATAAAACGTGCATTGTGGTTTAATAACACGGTGTATTAAAGGCACTGGGTCTCAGATATGCATAACAAGTGACGAAACAGTATATATTAAAGTAGTTTAATTTGAAAATGTGGTATAGTATGATACATGTATGTTCATTTCAGAACAAAAACAAATCACAATCTTTCCTTACTGGTACAAATTATGCAAAACCAATTATCGCCTGTTTATAACAGTTTCTGATAGTATGCACTTCACTGTACGGCATATGTTAAGAACTTTCATGAAATAAAACGGTGTAATTGATTGATATAAATGTCATTTACTGTGCATGCGTCCAAAAACCACATAATATATATCTGAGGCACAGTACAAATGGCACTTATGCAAAATAGCTCCAGGAACCACACGCGTGAGTTCATTTCTTTTTTCTTCTTTTTTTCAGTTTAGACATATTTTTATTCTCCCCGTAATAGGTCTGTGGT
The DNA here is from genome assembly GCA_029237695.1 of Conchocele bisecta. Lineage (NCBI taxonomy): Eukaryota > Metazoa > Mollusca > Bivalvia > Lucinida > Thyasiridae > Conchocele > Conchocele bisecta. Next base: position 33,498,215 of record CM055273.1, read on the forward strand.
AGGTCGGGGAGCCATTCCACACATACCGTACAATAATAGAATACATGTGCATCTTACAATTCAAGTTAACCCTTACTGTGCGCTAAACAAAAATTGTCGTCTGCCTATTTTTACTTTCATAATTTTTATTACTGAAAAAAAAATTGTTGTGACAGCATATGATAATCGCCTCCAATGGAGACGATTCTCGTGTGATGTCAAAACGTGTCTTTGTTAAGGATTAACGAAAAAATAAAAAAAATAACACGAGACGACAGTACTTAATACAGCACAGCAAGGGTTAAAGAGGGCGACCAAGATCATGACTATTGTTCTTATTATTGTTTTACAAGACATACAATATACATATAATTAACATAATGAAAACATGTCCAAACATACATACAACAAGAAAAAAAAAGTGTGATGCAATTATCAATCAAGTAAAAGACATGGAATGTTAGTGGCTGGTTGGTTATAGTAAGGTATTGTTAAGTTGACATGCAATTCTATTTAATATTATCATTGTTTATTAGCTATTCATTCAAGGGTGTTGTGCATTCATGATTATAGTTTTGTAATTATTGTCCCATATTGCGTCAAATTTATCTAATGTATTGTTGTCGTGCGCAATTTGACGATGAATTTTGTATGTTTCTGTCAGTCTTTACTTTAGTGCAGTGAAATATAAATTCTGTTTTATTGTTCTTTATCGGTATATATATGCTTTTGTTTCCATAAAAATAATTTTGACTGCTTCAGAAGTCGTATTTTTGAAAAGGCCAAATAGGAAAGATTTTTCTGTTAGTTCTATTGTTATGTTATTATTTCTTAGCAATTCTGTCAAATTAGTTAGCAATTTGTCTGTTTGGGGACACTGCCAAACATATGTCTAATGGTTTCTGTATCCGAGCTACATATATTACATAAATTGTTATTAACAGCTTCTATCATGTATAAGAAGATATTTTTCACTAATATATTATGATTTATTCTACCTTGTGACCATCTTAACCTTGTACTTTTGGTAGTTCTAAATGGTTCTTGGTATATAGATTTCCAATTGTTTGCACTAAATTCGTATATAGCATTCCATTTTTGTTTGCCGGTAGGTGTTTCTGTGTGTTTGCTTAGTATACTATACATGTCCTTAGACCCCTTGCATGATCTTAGAATTGTTCTCAAAGGTGCTGGTATGATAGCTTGTTCTAACTTTTGTGTTATTAATATTTGATGCTTTTGGAATAGTGATTTCAATGAAGGTGACAGACCGTGGTAACGAATATAATTAATGTTTATGCCTGTATTCTGTTTAACCTTTTCCAATGTAAAAATCTTATTGTCTCCATCTAACATGTCATTTATGAATCTAATTCCTTTTTCATATACATTTTTGAAATAAATTGTTGTGCCACCCACTTTGATGTTTGTGTTGTAAAAAAGACTTTTGGCTAATAAATTATCTTGGTTTGTTAAATCTGTTTTTGAGTTTAATTCTGTATATGCTCTAAAACATCTTTCCAAAATGGATTATTGTTTTCATACATGTCTTCAATATATTTTGTTCCCATAAAAAATAATCGCCCAACATCAACATATTTGTGTAGCATATCTATCCATTTGCCATTGTTCACTATTATCCTTCTAATCCAACTTAGTTTTAATGATTTAACAAATGCGGAAAGATTTATCATTCTTAGTCCTCCTTCTATGTAGCTTTTTGTAACTACTGAACTTTTAATTCTTGCAGGGCCTAGCCATAAAAACTCATATAACATACTATTTATTTTCTTTAGGATTTTGTCGTTTGGGTTCGGTAATGATATGAACATGTGGTTTAATGTTGGTACTAATAAGGTTTTAATTACTGTAAGTCTACCTAATGGTGTAAGTATTCTACGTTCCCAGTGGTTAATTGATTTTTGAAGTTTGATTATTTTCGGGTTAAAGTTAAGGTCCATCATTTTATTTAAATCAGCATGGAAATGTATGCCCAGAAGTTTGAAGTCAGTTTGTCCCCAGGCTATTTTAAATTTTGTTTTATTTGTGTCAGAGCTGAATTTCTTTTTACCGATCCATATAACATGTGTCTTCTCAAAGTTTACTTTTAATCCAGATATATTTTCAAATGTTTTTAATTCCTTTAATGTATTATTCAATGAGGATTCACTGCCATCTAGTGCGAGTGAAGTGTCGTCTGCGAAGATTGAAAGTTTGATTTCTGTATTATTTACCATAATTCCCTTAATGTGACTATTATTTCGTATTCTGATTGCTAATATTTCTGCACATAGAATGAATATGTAAGGTGATAGAGGATCTCCTTGTCTACACCCACGACCGACATTAAAAAAGGAAGAGAGGTGGCCACACTGAAGTACCGCTAGTTCAGAGTGTCTGTATAAGACATCATGTTCTTAATGAGTTCCCAAATTGGAAAAAAGATAGTGTGTTCCTGATGAAATTCCACGAAACAGAGTCAAATGCTTTTTCAAAATCAATAAGCAATAGTAACCCTGGTATATCATTATCTTCTGTGTACTGTAGTATATCATAAATCAGTCGTGTATTTTCTCTCATATAACGGCCTGCTACAAAACCTGTCTGATCGTTATGAATTAATTTATTTAGCACCCCTTTTATTCTATTTGCGATTGCACCTGAAGATATTTTATACACTGTATTCAATAATGAAATAGGTCGATAGTTTTTCATATGATATACTTTTATCTCCTTTGGGTAGGCATGTAATTATTCCTTCACTTTGTGTTGTTGATAGTTTATCATGACAGTAACCGTAGTTTATAGCTCTTATAATAAAATTGACTAAGTCTTTGCAGAAGACTTTGACAAACATTACGCAAACATTGTATTAGCGAGCGTACCTCACTACACCCCCAGTTACCTATGTAAACAGGGGGTTTGGTGAGGTACCCGCGCAATAGGTAATGCGGTCAAATAGGTCACGATGCAGTGACTATTTTCTATCAATAACTTATGTTGTAAGCGATTGTAATGTGTATTTTCAATATTTATATTATTAAAATGTATCATATCGGTACCCCTTTCGGTAAGATTTGTATATTTTAAATTTATTGATGTTCTCATGAAGCTCATGAATATAAGTATTAATTAATCCGGCTTATATTGAGGCAAATCACACAGCCTTAAAGCATAGTGCTGGAGTATAAACCATAGTATCGTATAGTATTCATAAGTATATCACTATTAAACATTAATTACAATATTTATGCATATTATTAAAACAGTAGATGCTACCGCTGTTTCGCTATATGTGATATTTATAAGAACATATTTTTTTTGTATTCGTCCGCGTACGGATTTCTGTCACACACAGCGCCATTTTCAGTTCATATTTTGACCTGTGCATATGAACCGGACTAAGTTTAAACAACGCTCGATTCCGTCCAATTCAAATTTATCTGCAGAATGTTCAGACTAACTACATAAGTAATGCTGCTAAATAAGTGTTAACGGGCTGGAACATGGTCATCACTAAAAGGAAGAAACCACAGTCGTATTATTGAAAAATAAAAATTTACCCGAGACCTCATGGGGGCCGCCATTAATCCAGTGTAAACAATAGACCGTGTGATCCCATTCCCTGAGTAGCCCCAGCTTAGTGAAACGGTGTGCTAATCTTGATATTATGTTCCCCAATAATAGAAACGGTTTGAATTTCTCGGTAAAAACTACGAAAGTCATAAAAAAATAACGATATATATTTAACATTGGATACGCGTAAACGGTATTACTCTCTCTCATTGGATCGTCAGTTATCGTCTATAGCGATTTAACGTACTGATCTGGTCTTAATTTATTGTCAACTTTCAAAGCCATTTACAGAATATACGGCTAATTTTGAAAATAAATTACGATGACGTCTGCTCTGAAATATCTGTCAACTTGCGGACGTAATTTAAGGAAATCGATTATATGTTTAGGCTACATCTGTGACTAATTACGAATTTATGTATGATCTTTGGCTTCACCCGACACATTACACAAATCTAGTTGTAAATACACGTCGCTTTGTGTGGACAAAAATCGATAATGCGCAGTCGTGTTTGACGAGGTGTTGATCTGATGACACCACACAGCTGTAAATGTTGACTGACCCTTAGGCAATGTTTTGAAATTGACGTGTCGTTTTGATGTGTGCCGCAACACCTCACTGTCGGAGACAACATGTCAATTAACGATATACTCTCGATTATACACAGATCTATTAGACGGCTGGTATTAAAAAAAAATTAAAAAAAAAAAGTAGTTCATATCCACCTTCGACCGGATATTGTTTTTAGAAAATCAGTAATTTTTTTCCATAAATGGTGTTGAAAATTGACACAAAATATATAGCCGCATTTCTCCGATATTCGTTTAGAAAATCACCAATATTTTCTGTAAATGGTGTTGACACAAAATTCAGCGCTCACGCGGAATTCAAATAAAATAAAAAATAATAATTTAATAAATAGACGCCAGTGAATTCTGGTCGTGGTAGCCACATGCGCAGTTCGAACAGTGTTGTGATCAGATGGAGGACAATAATTATTTCAAATTCATAAAAAAATGTTTGCTGTCCGAAAATTAATTAATTGTGTAATTTTGACAGCCAAAAAAAATAGATTTTGGGACAGTAAAAAATTATATGGTATAGACAGTACCTCAAACTTAAAAAAAAAAAATATTTATAGCTCTTTTTATTAAAATCATACAATTGTGAAAATATTAAAATCACAAAAATAATATATATGGAGAAAAAAAAATATACCAAGTCGAGATTTGAACCCCCGGCCCTCTCGGAAATCGGTAATTAAATCATAGAAGTCGGCGACCTTAACCTCACGACTATTGCGCCATTTACGACGATTACATTTATACAGAAGTGCTATCAGTATTAGCAACCATTTGAACGTAATCATTATTTAATTATTAGCAACTCCATCTATAACGATACCGTTACAGAGATACGCTATTGAAACAACATGTATTAGTACCCATAACATAACGAAGTAATGTTTCATTATATATATCACAGGAGATAGATTAAAACTATATATACTAATAAACAGAACAATCCGCTTGGCTCGTATGAAAATAGTTCGCGTGATATTGATTATCTCCCTTGCTGAAAGTAGGTCACGGATTTATTAATTCCAAATAAGACGTGTTTGCGTAATGAATCTGCACTAAATCCGTTTGATCCTGGACTCTTATTATTTTTCATACTTTTTAGTTGCTGTGTCAATTCAATGTAGGTCAGCATACCATCTAACTTATGTGCTTCTTCTGTGGTTAGATTTGGGATATTTGGAAAGTTTAGTTCAGCATTTAGATCAAAGTCCTTTTCTGTATCTTTTTCTGAATATAATGTTTCAGTGATTTTTTCAGTTGAAAGGTTTTGTTCGATTTCATTTATTAGTTTTAAAAGTTCTTGTTTTCGTTTGTGTCACTCTTTTTTCCTATGAGTGGAATATGATATTGACTTGCCACGTATTTCCATCAGTAATGTGTCAAGAAACAGTTGATCATTTATATTAAATTGTATTTCCTCATTTGGTACTGTGTCAATGCTGTGTCATATTCATACACTGGTAATGAATATTGCTTTTTAATGTCTAATATATTGTATTCAACTGCTTTAATGTAATCTAATTCCATTAGTAATGAATTATTATGTTTCTAAAGAGATTTTCCCTTTACAAAGTTAGTAAACTTTAGTGTCAGCAATACCATTGAGTGATCTGATCTGTAACTAGTTTCAATTGAGCATTTTCTTACAGAAGAGACTATGTTTTCTGATCTTAAAAAAATCTGGCCGTGCCTGTTGTATAGGATTTCTTCTATGACATGTATATCTCCTTAATTGAGGGTAGAATTCACGGAATGGGTCTGTCAGATACTCCTTTGTTTTAAATTCGAATACCTTTTCTCTTGCTCTGCGATTATTTATATTGTTACAGTTTTTATAATCTAAGTTAGGATCTTCAACCAAGTTGAAATCGCCACAAATAATTATGGTATTGTTACAGACTGCCTCTGACTCATGAAACACACGTTCAAAGAATTCTGGACTGTCATAGTTTGGTGCATATATGGTAAGTAGTGTGAGTCTGTTATTTTCTACTGTTATATCTAATAATATATAATTACCCTCTGAATCAGTGTTAGAGTTATGCACATTATATTCAAAGTCATTACTGAACAGTACGGCGACCCCTCTTGCATTCGATCTACAAAAGCTAAAGTAGCATTGTCCATTCTATTGTGAATTAATCAGTTTTTCATTCTTTTCTTTTCATGTATCTAAAAATATCTGTCCTTTTTTCTCCCCCTCCCAGTCCCTGACAGTTGACACTTAAGATTTTAATTTCTGCCATATGAGAGTTTGTTTCAATATGTTACCTTAATGCATATCACCCTTGAATTACCTAAAGCATGGTACAGTCTAGTTATTTTTATCCAGCCGTGGCTTATTAGACCTGCTAATACGTTACAGAAATAAAAAAAAATAAATAATAAAAATATTGATTTGCCAGGTCGTAAAGGATGCATCACTTGGTTTCTCGATTAGCGAATTAGAAGTCTGCATAATGATCAATAGGTCTATTAAAGGAGCCAGTTTATAGCAGTATTTAACCTTTTCAACACCAATGATCACTGTTCCAATGTTTGCACACAGTGCAGATCCATATAAGCTGGCCCGTTATGAGCAGTCTCATCAGGATCTGCACTGCTAGACAAATAATTAACAACTTACTGTTAACCTCTACAGCGTGGGAAACAAAAATTGTCGTCCGCTTATATTCATTTCCAATCATATTTATTACTGAAAAACACACCTTAACAAGACATGAGAATCATCTCCAATGGGGACGATTCTCATGTGCCTTCAGACTTGTCCTTGTTAAGAATCAATGAAAATTTAAAATGAACAGAAGGCGACATACCGGTACTCATATATATTACTGATAAAAAACATGCCTCGACAGGACCTGAGAACCGTCTCCAATGGAGACGATTGTCACGTGCTGTCAGAAACATGTCTTCGTTGTGAATCAATAAAAATAAAGAATGAACAGCAGACGACAAACTTTATTCCAGGCAGTAAGGGTTAAAACACTCAAAAATTTGAGTGGATCGATGAAATCACTTGAAAGCACTATAATGAAAAGGTAATTTAGGTTACTTAGGTTGTGGAACGGTTAAAACTATCACAGTGTAATTATAAACTCAGAATACAATCAATTAGTTGTGTTTGGTGTATTAAAGTTACACTAACTTGTCCTATTGTTGCACGGAATATAAGGATTATATGTTACATACAACCTGTATACTATTATGAAATATCAGAGTATAGATAGGCCAGTCCAAAGTGTTATACAGTCTGGTTAACATCTATGTTGGTTGCAAATAAATTGTACAATTCAATTGTAATATCATGATGAGTTATGGCATTTATTCTACTAATAATACATGTACCTTTGCAGAATTGCCTGGTCAGAGTCTATGCCAGTTGTGGGAAGCATACACTTTCGGAACATTGGCCTAGGTATTCGGGTATACAAAGCAAAAAACAAGAAATAATACTAGACTACAACTTTTCTAAAGTTTGCAATGAGGGTCGACTATGACGAGAGAGTACTGTTGTTTTGCGAATCTAAATTATAAGTGTTGACAGAGGTAGTATATACAGTTGCATGATACAGTCTCAACATTTTGATAAATATTCTCAGTACATGATACTAAATGGTCTCAAGGATTAGGGTCTGTAATCAATTGTCGTCTGCTGTTAGTAATTTTCTTTCATATTTATTACTAAAAACATTTTGTTTTGAGGCACAAGAGAATCCTCTCCAATTGAGATGATTCTCGTGCTTTACCCGGACATATTAAAAAAAAAAAAAAAAAAAAAAAAACAGCAGACGACAATATTTAATTCAGCGCAGTAAAGGTTTCTATTTACATATCTACTATAGGGCCACTATTCTGAAGTCTGCAATAAGTGTGTATCCTGATCGGACCGTACAGCCGTACCGTCCGAACAGAGTCCACACCCATTGTGCCATATATCCACTTTAGGCGTGTTAGGCCTGTGGGCAACGTTATAGATTAAATATTCACGGTATATATCTAGCCAACCTCAATTTTGTAGTCTGCAATAAGTGCAAACCCCAACCAGCCTGCACTGTTATACAGTCGGCTCAGGGTCTACGCCGATTGTGACAAGATTGTGTGAAGCTTAAACACATTTACAAGAATGATACTATTCATAGCATATATTTTTACAATCATTTTGAAGTTAGGAAAAATAGAATATCATGACCCGCCGTTTGCCGTATCTTCAGATTATATTCGTAACATTTATACAACTATGAACGTAGACGACATGATAGTACGAGTGTTGGCGTAACACCCTATTCATAGTAGTTGATACAAACCACCTGCTATTTTGCATTCTGCAATAAGGGTATACCCTGACCAGATTGCACGGCTAAGTAGTTTATTAGATGTGTTAATAACAAAAATTAAAAAACTAAAAAATGGATCTTCGCATTCCTTAATAATACTACACAGTCATCAGTCCGATCAGAGTCTACACCATTTGTGACATGACATAGATTTGTGACATGAGAATGGTGACTATTTGCATTACTTGATACTACATGGCATCAGTATAGAAGTCTGCAATAAGAGTATACCCTGACCAGTCAGCACTCGTGTGCCGTCTGGTCTGGGTCTACACCGTTTGCAACAATTTAGATTGTTAAAGGTGATGCAAATATTCAAACAGCCATACTATAAATATATATATCCATTAACCCTCACAGCGCGGGAAACGAAAATGGTCTGCTTATTTTTATCATATTTGTTACTGATTACTTGTTTTGACAGCACACGAGAATCATCTCCATTGGAGACGATTCTCGTGTTCTGCCAGGACATACTCTTGTTAAGAATTATAAAAACAGCAGACGACAAAATCTAATTCAGCACAGTAAGGGTCAACATTTACATATCTACTATAGGGCCACTATTCTGAAGTCTGCAATAAGTGTGTATCCTGATCGGACCGCACAGCCGTACCGTCCGAACAGAGTCCACACCCATTGTGCCATACATCCACTTTAGGTGTGTTAGGCCTGTGGGCAACGCTATAGATTAAATATTCACGGTATATATCTAGACAACCTCAATTTTGTAGTCTGCAATAAGTGTGAACCCCAACCAGCCTGCACTGTTATACAGTCGGGTCAAGGTCTACGCTGATTGTGACGAGATTGTGTAAAGCTTAAACACATTTACACGAATGACACTATTCATAGCATATATTATTAGAATCATTTTTGAAGTTAGGAAAAATAGTAAAATAGTATCTCATGACCCGCTTTTTGCCGTCACTTCGGAGTCTATTCGTAACATTTATACAACAATGGACATAGACGACATGATAGTACATGTACGAGTGTGTTGGTGAAAAAAAAATCCTAATCATAGTAGTTGATACAAACCACCTGCTATTTTGTATTCTGCAATAAGGGTATACCCTGACCAGTCTGCACGGCTGAATAGTTCGTTCACAGTCTATGCTGTTTATAACTTGGATTAGATGTGTTAATAAAAAATGGATCTTCGCATTCCTTAATAATACTACACAATCAGCAGCCTGATCAGAGTCTACACCGTTTGTGACATGACATAGATTTGTGACAAAAGAATGGTGACTACAGGCTACGCTCGTTTACTCAAAGTCGCTTACGTCGAAATCACCGGTTACGTCGAATTACTAGCACGGTCCCGTTTAAAATCCTATTATTTTCCATATAACTAAGTTCGGTTAAGTCAAATTTCGATAACTCAAATTTTCCGTTTATTCGAAGGTATATTTAGGTCCCGAAAACGTAAATCTACTGTATTTCACACTCGTTAACTCCAAATGTCAATTTGCGGAGGTAAGTAGAAGTTTGTCACCTGCAGTTTACCTGATCAAAGTCGGGTATTCAGACCGTAGTTAAAGGTGTTTGCGTTGACACTGATTAAACAGGCCTCCCGAAATGACCGTCGGTGATCATTAAGTGGTGAGCAATAAATGGCAACTATTTTAATTGGACTGGCATTAAATGCTTTTACTCGAACGTTAATTAAAGTGAACACAAGTTGCGCGATTAGAAATGAGTGAAATATTTCACACTCGATCGTGTGTATATATCTCCCGAATGTGACAGCGTCAGTATTAGGGACGAAACATTGAATGGGCGAGTTTTATGTTCTAAACATTATTAGTTCGTACAATCAGTCTGGTCAGAAAAAAATCATTTATAATAGTGTTACAAATCAGTATTTCTTGTTGTTTTGTGTTGTTTCCGTGTATAATTTATTAAAATAATTCATAAAATATGATGTTCTTGTTATTATTTATTTCATTGGTGAACTGAATATGTACATATCGCTACATGCACATGTCACGTGTGCCACATCCGGGTTATCTATTAATTACACACAGACATGCATATGTGTATTTGTAAACAAACCGAAAGTGTTTAAATATGATTTGTCTTATAAACAGCATTTAACATGTATCCATGTACATTTAATTGCTAAAATAAATCATATTTACTACTCAAGGCTACATCAGCAAGTAATCATTTGGTTCTAACTGTCAATAAAATAGTTTGTTGTCCGACATGTTGCGTACTACGGATACGTCAAACTACGGTTAACTCAAAGTATTTATTTATCTCCCTTCGAATTCGAGTAAGTGAGTGTGGCCTGTATTTGCATTACTTGATACTACACGGCCTGGGTATAGAAGTCTGCAATAAGAGTATATCCTGACCAGTCAGCACCACAGGTTGAAGTAACGGACCGAGGTCTATAAATACATTAAATATGCCTAAAAGCATCAATAAATGAAGAAAAAAAAATAAAAAAAATTTACCCCCTCCATACAATTCATTATAGGAAGGTGTCTTACTTTTAATAGGCCGAACCCGGACGGGCTCGAGACAACGGACTCTCACGAATCGTCAACCGAGTTATATTATTGTCGCCTATTGCAGAAGTTGGGACAATGCTAGTATTCCGCAACGATATATTCCCCGATGCGCTATGTCAACGCGTTTTCGAGCTATCGATTGTTTTGTTGTAAAAACATTATCATCATTGCTAGGTCGGGAAAGAACGGACACATTTCCGAGGCCGATACTGCTATATAAAGGAGTAAACATCGGGTTGAAAATACACTTTTACGTCGTCCCGGCCCGCGAGGCCCATGGTGGCCAAACTTCAAAATTATGGTCCATGGGTGAAGCCTTTTCAGATTTGTTAAAACGGAGGTCATCGCTAATCCATGTTGGCCGCCGTCTGAAAATAGCATAAATTCTTAAAAAAATCTTCTTCTCATGAACCGCTAGCCGGATTTCGACGAAACTTGGTAAGAATGATCGATGTACAATGCTCTTTCAAAGTTGTTAAAATGGTGACTCCGGGGTCAAAAATGGGCGTGGCCTGTGGGGTCAAATTTTATTTTTGACCGAATATGGTCATGTCTATATCAAATCGAAGGTATCAAAGAGGCGATCACTCTGATACATTTTTTGTCGAAATTGGATGGTCATGTCATCCACGATGGCCGCCGAAAGGTCAAACGGTCGTTCTTTTATTAGAGATTTCAAAAGTCTTCTTCACACGCACCGCGTGGCCCATGGTGGCCAAACTTCACAGTTATGGTCCATGGGTGAAGCCTTTTCACATTTGTTAAAACGGAGGTCATCGCTAATCCAAGATGGCCGCCATCTAAAAATAGCATAAATTCTTAAAAAATCTTCTCATGAACCGCTAGCCGGATTTCGACGAAACTTGGTAGGAATGATCGATACACAATGCTCTTTCAAAATTGTTAAAATGGTGACTCGGGGTCAAACAATTTACAATCTCGTGTTCTCGCCATATCGAGCATATATTGATCGCGAAAATGTGAAGTATGATCACCAGATTGCGAGACGAAAATACGAGATTCTATCCTATCCAATCTTGCTTTTTCGCAACCTCTCCCCCAGAGATGGAAGATCGCGCATTTTTGCTTCATGATCTCATCAACACGAGCAAAACTAATCCGAATTTTCTGTCTGTAACACGGGGGAAGTCGCCCTGCGTTATCTGCGTTTTATAATTCGGATTACAGCAAAATATATTTCCAAAAGCGGAAGGCGAGATGGCCGCCGTCTAAAAATAGCATAAATTCTTAATTCTTCTCATGAACCGCCAGCCGGATTTCGGCGAAACTTGGTAGGAATGATCGATGTACAATGCTCTTTCAAAGTTGTTAAAATGGTGACCCAGGGGTAAAAAATGGGCGTAGCTGGCGGTTCATGAGAACGAAGATTTTTGATTAGAGACGACCTCAGTTTTAACAAATCTGAAAAGTCTTCACCCATGGACCATAACTGTGAAATTTGGCCACCTTGGGCCACGCGGTGCGTGTGAAGAAGACTTTTGAAATCTCTAATAAAAGAACGACCGTTTGACCTTTCGGCGGCCATCGTGGATGACATGACCATCCAATTTCGACAAAAAATGTATCATAGCGATCGCCTCTTTGATACCTTCGATTTGATATAGACGTGACCATATTCGCTAAAAAATAAAATTTGACCCCACAGGCCACGCCCAGTTTTGACCCCGGAGTCACCATTTTAACAACTTTGAAAGAGCATTGTACATCTATCATTCCTACCAAGTTTCGTCGAAATCCGGCTAGCGGTTCATGAGAAGAAGATTTTTAAAAAAATTATGCTATTTTTAGACAGCGGCCATCTTGGATAAGCGATGACCTCCGTTTTAACAAATGTGAAAAGGCTTCACCCATGGACCATAACTTTGAAGTTTGGCCACCATGGGCCTCGCGGTTCATGTGAAGAAGAATTTTGAAATCTCTAATAAAAGAACGACCTTTTGACCTTTCGGTGGCCATCTTGGATGACATAGCCATCCGATTTCGACAAAAAAAATGCACCAGAGTGATCGCCTCGTTGATACCTTCGATTTGATATATAACATGACCATATTCGGTCAAAAATAAAATTTGACCCCACGGACAATTCTCATATGCTGCCAAAACATGTTTATTAGAAAAAATATATTTGAAAAAACTTGAAATCGGAGTAGAGAGACATACCTTTAAATTGATACTTTTACCATCAACATATGTATTATAAAATATGAATTATAACCGTTTATAAAAGTTCCGTTTTTTTACCACATAATAAGTGCACGAGTTCCGGCGAATAAACCTGTCCCACGATGTTTATACAAAATGGCTTCCCGAGAAATGATAGAAATGTCTGTGCGATTAAATTGTCTGTCGTGACGCACAGGACGGGTATAAATGTAGGTTTGATCAAATGTTCGATTGGAAACAATGTTTTCTCTAAGCGAAATGTTTCTTTACGGGCCGGGACGACGTAAAAGTGTATTTTCAACCCGATGTTTACTCCTTTATATAGCAGTATCGGCCTCGGAAATGTGTCCGTTCTTTCCCGACCTAGCAATGATGATAATTTGTTTACAACAAAACAATCGATAGCTCGAAAACGCGTTGACATAGCGCATCGGGGAATATATCGTTGCGGAATACTAGCATTGTCCCAACTTCTGCGTCCGTTTTCTCGAGCCCGTCCAGGTTCGGCCTATTAAAAAGTAAGACACCTTCCTATAATGAATTGTATGGAGGGGGTAAAAAAAAAAAAAAAAATCTTCATTTATTGATGCTTTTAGGTATATTTAATGTATTTATAGACCTCGGTCCGTTACTTCAACCTGTGGTCAGCACTCGTGTGCCGTCTGGTCTGGGTCTACACCGTTTGCAACATGTGTACAATTTAGATTGCTAAAGATGATGCAAATATTCAAACAGCCATACTATAAATATATATATCCATTAACCATCACAGCGCGGGAAAACAAAATTTGTCGTTTGCTTACTTTGACTTTTATCATATTTATTACTGATTACTTGTTTTGACAGCACACGAGAATCATCTCCAATGGAGACGATTCTCGTGTTCTGCAAGGACATACTCTTGTTAATAATTATAAAAACAGCAGACGACAAAATCTAATTCAGCACAGTAAGGGTCAACATTTACATAATTATCTACTATAGGGCCACTATTCTGAAGTCTGCAATAAGTGTGTATCCTGATCGGACCGCACAGCCGTACCGTCCGAACAGAGTCCACACCCATTGTGCCATATATCCACTTTAGGTGTGTTAGGCCTGTGGGCAACGTTATAGATTAAATATTCACGGTATATATCTAGACAACCTCAATTTTGTAGTCTGCAATAAGTGAATACCCCAACCAGCTTGCGCTGTTATACAGTCGGGTCAGGGTCTACACCGTTTGTGATCGTGTAAAGCTTACACACTTTTACAATAATGATACTATTCATAGCATATATTATTAGAATCATTTTTGAAGTGAGCAAAATAGTATCTCATGGCCCGGCTTTTGCCGTTCCTTCGGGGTCTATTCGTAACATTTTTACAACAATGAACATAGCCGACATGATAGTACGAGTGTTAGCAAACATTCCTATTCATAGTAGTTGATACAAACACCTGCTATTTTGTATTCTGCAATAAGGGTATACCCTGACCAGTCTGCACGGCTGAATAGTTCGCTCACTGTCTGTGCTGTTTATGACTTGGATCAGAGGTGTTAAAAAAAGCAACTTCGCATTTCTTAATAATACTACACAGTCAGCAGTCTGATCAGAGTCTACACTGTTTGTGACATGACATAGATTTGTGACAAAATAATGGTGACTATTTGCATTACTTGACACTATACGGCCTCAGTATAGAAGTCTGCAATAAGAGTATATCCTGACCAGTCAGCACTTGTGTGCCGTCTGTTCTGGGTCTACACCGTTTGCAACATGTGTACAATTTAGATTGTTAAAGGTGGTGCAAATATTCAAGGAATTGTAATATAAATATATATATCCATTTAACCCTTACAGCGCGGGAAACGAAAATTGTCACGCGTGAGTTCTACTTGCTCAGCGGTATCGGCTCTTGTTACACATTACAATACAAAATCAAGCGATCCAAATAAAAGTAAAATAAAATGTTCAAAAGTATACAGTGCCAGCGGTTTTATGCCACATGTTCACTTATGTCACATCGGTCGGGAATGCTTGCATGGCGGCTCAATGAAACACACATACACTGTCACTAATACTTACTCTACGCAAAGACGGCTTTCCACCTCGTTGGTTTAGGTCATGTTCATCCAGACTATAGACCAAACATATACTCTGACACCACAAATCACTTCCACGGCGACATCATCAGCATTAGGCAAAACAATCGACATCTTGGAAATTGAAGCTCACCTATAAACATTCTCATCTTTACAGAAACATAGCTATCTCTTGATAAATCATCTGACAAAATAATTGCGTGTATTCCCGTTAGTCCGCTCACCGGCCCGCCCTTTCCACGAGATAGGGTTGTGAGACTTGTGGGTGAAGTGGCAATCTACGGATCTATGGAGTTACGGATCTACGGATCTATGGATTTGAATCATTGGGGATTGAAGTACACAATAACGAATGTAAAATTATAATAGGATGTATACTAGTATGCATGCCACCCGACTCCAGCAACAAGCAGTGGACACTACGAGAACACATCATCAACCAGACGTTCGGACAAACGTGTGACGACATTGGTGACTGGTGCTGAACAGTGCATTCCTTCATGATTAATCCGAACACACAATTGGATACACAGGACAATTAATACCCTCCTCGCATTATCTCAATTTATAAAACTACGTAACCAAATCACTAAATAAAACTTTCTAAAGTCCAAGTCAGCGTATTATATTGAAATAATAGAAACAATTTACTGACAACAATGTAACAACACAAAATTGGTTCAAATTTCCGCAACGAATAGCTAACATTAATCGTCTTCTCTTATCGCAACACTCTATAACAATGGCCTCGAAGCCACAACGTCTTTGGAAGACAGTCATCTGTCGAATACAACCCATCCATACTACCCAAACAACAGTAAACGCGCAACCTATTACATGTATCACCATACTCCCAATTTCTCCCAAGTCTTCGATGGAGTCTGGTATCGCGGTCTACTACAGAAAACTATCCTGCTTTGGAATACAATGTTCTCATAAATGCATGTCTTCCTACATACATAGAGAATAGTTGGTTAGTGCCGTGAATGGGAATATCTGACAAGGCTTAGGAAACGTGATGGGCGAGGCTCTGCCGAGCACATCCCGTTTCCGTGCAGCGCCAGATATTTGTTTCCATTCACGGCACTAACCTACTATTATATGTATCCCGTCAACACATACAAATGGCTTTAAAATGCAAAATAAAATAACCCCAGCCACGGCACATAGTCATAGGCAGTGATTAGGTCGTATTGACAGGATATCAAAAATGTTTCACGGCCTCGTGTTTCACGGAACATACGCACTGTGTTGACGGGATAAATATATAATCGACGGTATAGGGTGGTTTATTATAGATATAGCTCGCAATGGTCTTCTTTAAATGCAGTGGTTCCGCAAGGATTTATATCAGCGTCGAAGTTACTCCAAATCATGATCTTATAACTATTCACAAATGATCTGATGTGACTCGTAACATCCAATGTCTTAGACATTGC
This sequence comes from Conchocele bisecta, assembly GCA_029237695.1. Lineage (NCBI taxonomy): Eukaryota > Metazoa > Mollusca > Bivalvia > Lucinida > Thyasiridae > Conchocele > Conchocele bisecta. The sequence continues at coordinate 33,514,926 of CM055273.1, forward strand.
AACTACAATCTTCTCCAGGAACAAATCACAACATTCACCTCTTTTCATTAATGGTGTTACAAACGATCCTGTTATAGAGCAAAACATATTTGACCTACATTCTGGTGACAGTAAGTGGAATTCTTACATCTCACAATGCATCGACTACGCATGTCCACATATACTCGGGTCAAAAGACAACGCTCCAAACATGACGGGTCGTGACGTCATTATTGACTTCATACGACTAATGAATGGTGTCTAATCAAATAATACGTCATCTATCCGAAGAAAGATGAACGTGAACGAATATATATCTTTAAATACAATTTACATTATGTCGCTAAATACAAATATGATACTACTATATATTGGATCTGTGACCCTCATAGGCTTTCCGAGATGAATTTCACCGTCCTCATTTGAACGCATGTACGTATCACCCATTCATCCGTTCCTTGAATTTGCAGATGTTTTCCGGGATAGTTACTCGAGCAAGCTGAAAAACGACCTGGAGACTATGCAAACCAAGCCTAGATTTATTTGGTTGGACATGTTTGACATGTGTTCATTTCTGCCACAATGTGGAAATGACATACTCTGCACTGCATAATCCGATATTCACATCCGAGCTTAAAGGAAGTCTGTCTATATTCAAACACCCAATGAGAGTGTCCTGGGTAATGACAGGTCATTATTTTGCTGATATTTGGCTAAAACTCACTGACTTTCAATCAAGACATTTTTCTAAACTTTCTCTTCCGCGGATTTGACCTTATAACCGATGCGCCAGGTGAATCGACACATTATCGGAACCTGTATAATACACAAATATTGGTTAACTTCCGATTTTTCTCCCTAGGAAAAATAACGAAAGCGAGAAATTACTGGATACTGGACGCTAGTCAAGTGACAGTTTTTGTCGCTGAAGAACGGCCGGGAAAAATCGTCGAGCTAAGGGGCATTTGGGCAGGTTTTATTACGGAAAACTCAACACATAACTTTTCATGAAATTTCCACCATAAGGCCACACTTTGGTGCCCTACCTGTTGACATGCACATCTAAGGGGGAAAAATGTTAGAAAATCGTGTTGTGGGGCAACTTGTGCCCGATTTTCGATGGGAACAGCCATTAAGGTCGATAAATGGAACAGCCAGACACTTCACCATTTTATTTTCCGCAGTAAAAAATAGTTCCACATTTCATAAAAAGATTTCTCAGCTACAGACTCTGTAATTGTACAAACTAATACAAATAATACACAGGATTGATAAATAAAACCAATATTAATTAATTTAGACCAAGCTTTATCTACTTTTCTCAAAACGTGCTCACGCGCAATAATTTACATCTGCTTGTAATTTGGAAAGATTCGGCGTTTTGTTCTCCGATCGGTAGGTGTCAAAACTTTCTAAATCGGTACATCCCAAGATATTACTAGTCTCACAAAACGTTAAAAAGATCATACTATAGCCATATGATCTGGAGGAACGTGGTACAAGTACTGGTTCATGCGCAGGTCCCGAGAATTGCAGTAAAGTGTTTGACTTTTGCTACCCCACCCCCTTCGTTGACCTTCGTAATCTGAAACCACCGAGTGCTGACAAAGATAACACAGGGATGCGACTTGTAAATAGTTTTGTTGTGTGGCAGTTAACTTTGTTGCTCATTGTATGTATTTGTTTTGGTAGATCTTTGGGATTATCTTTTGTCTTTTTTCTAGACGGAAAGTTGCAAAAAATGTCTGCAAAATTTTCGTCATATCATTGGCAGTAACCAGTAGTCGGACTGTACCAATAGCCGGACAAAAATGATTAAACTTCTCAGTGGAAGTCTTTGTCAATAATATCCTATTTATTACTGATTTTTTCTAATTTCTCCTTGAAAGTATATTCTGTGACCACCATTTGAACCGTCTCGTTGAGACTGTTGAAATGAGTGGACACAACATATACTTTCAATGGGAAAAATAAGAGGGAAATATTTGGAAAATGTTCAGAATGTAAAGGGTTAAAGACACATGCAGACCGCATGCATAATTGCTTATGTCACGGTACGTAACTCACTGTGGGGAGGAAGTGTGTATTCGTGCCCGGCTAGCTCAGTCGGTTAGAGCGATGGTACGGTATACCAGAAGTGCCGAGTTCGAGCCCCGGACCGGTGCACATGTTTCTCATCCTGTGACATTTGGCACCCTGTGACAATTGGCACCCAACGAGGGACCGTGACTGCTCTATATTATACTACCCAAAATCTGCCAAAAATATGGAATTCAGAGACAAATTAAATATAGAATTCGTGGACGAATTCCAATTTGGCGGGGGAGTATGTCGCGGTACGTAACTCTCTGTGGGGAGGAAGTGTGTATTCGTGCTAGCTCAGTCGGTTATAGCGATGGTACGGTAAACCAGAGGTACCGAGTTCGAGCCCCGGGCCGGTGCACATGTTTCTAGTATTTATATAAATTATATAGGGTAAAGTGTTGATACTAACATTATACATTACATGCTTTAAATGCATTAATTTAGCAACTTTGTTTTCGGCGAGTGTGAAATACCGGAGTCAAGCCAGCGCTAGATAACATTCCGATAGATAGGCTCTTTCGGTCTTTCTGGCAAATTCCGGTTTAAGTGGCTCAGCAACTGAAAGGAATTCTGCATAAATCGTGTATTACACTGCAGCTCCATTATAACGCGATGGTCGGGGTCCAGAATTTCAAATCGCGATCGAATCCGATAGCATTATAAAATTTCGGACATGCACGGGTACTAGTATCATCCGCATTTCGGTTACCAACTATTGCGGGAATTCCATTAGCAACGGACCTATATAAAATCATGTCATTTGAACAGAAGTTAAAGTAATTATTCATAAAATCATTAAGTTGTATTTTTGTAAAATTATTAAGTTGTATAGTGCTCGCGATAGACAGACGTTTATTACTATGTATACTGCTCGCGATCAACAGGCGCTTAAAAGGATTAATTGATGATAAATAATGGTCACGTGTCCTGCCTATTCATGCGGACGATTAGCTGTTGATACGTGCATAATCTCAGGATGTGGGGTCACGTGATCTATTGTTTACACTGCAAGTCATATTGGTGAATGAAATTTACGATTTACGCGAGACATCATGATTATCGTGGGCTGCAGTGTAAACAATAGACCACGTGATCCCATACTCGGATAATGCTGAATGTATTGTTTCAGATTGCATACAAACACCAGTCTATTTATAGAACGCTAAATATTACACCTGTCGAGTAAAATAAAGAAAAGCGACCGAACACGCAACCATTTATTAGCGACAATTATGTGTTAACATGGATATATGTCTCATAACATTGACATTACTTGGTGACACAAAGCGGTAGTTATCTTATATGTAAATTTGGGAACTGGTTCAAGAACCTTCTAAACCCGGTATGACATGCGTGGTAGTTGTACTTTGATGACTGTCACAAACATCGCATTTCTTCTTTTTTCTCTATTTTTTTAATATTTATTTTGGATCGACGAGAGACCCGCGTTATACATGTACAGAAGCTTTATACAATTTAACATAGTATTGAATTTAATAATGTTGTGTTTATCGGTTTGGTCAGGCCTTGTAGTGCAGCGGCTAGCATACTGGTATTCATACTTGTGACCTGGGTTCGAGTCCCAGTGGGGCCCATTCTGATTAAACAAGCATTGTTATTTTCAATACTACTGGCAAACATATTGGAGGGTGCTTTTTTTTGCATCTATCTGTTTATTGTCTTCGTATGTTTTTCACTGAATGCAACAACTATAGCTTGTACCACAATAACGTACTGCGGTGTGTGTACATAAGAAACTGATGTATATAATTTGAGATACCTGTGATCTATAATACCTATGTTTTATGCATAATTGACAAAAATATCGCAAAAATGAGCAACTGGTGATCTGAGAATCCCCATTGCAACGCCTTAAGGGGAATGTGACGGCATGAACCCATGTCTATATTGTCAAGTATATATGTCTGAATAACACACACTTGAGTGGGGTACTTCTCCCTAAGAACGTGTACAAATAAGACGTGTTTCAGGTATCATGACCGACCCTGTTTGTTTGATGTGGTCGTAATATTTTTATGCAAAAGGTATATTTAACTAGTTAGTCATTGTTATGCACAAAGTGTGTTTTAAACCAATACTGTAAGTATAGCTAATATTTAAAACAATATTTGTTAGTTTTCACTTATGTTTGCCTAAACAAAATTGACAACCTACCGACCAAACCTTTTTTCAGCATGTAACCTGAAACACAGCTAATTTGTTTAGGCCTTATTAGTTAATACTGTCTGCTATTGTAATTTAGTGATCATTTTATTGTCGCGCCCGCTTAAATTTCGGAAAGCGCGATATAGCTTGCAAGTTGTTTCTTTTCTCTTCAGTATGGGTGAATTTGTAAACAGTTGTGGCGTTGTATTATTAAAACTGAATTATGTAGATAATATCTAGGTTTACTCCAGTGTAAGTGAATAGGATTGATCCATGATAATTCTCCGGCCAATCCATTTGTCAAAAAATGATTTTCACACTAGTCCGTTTATTAAGAGTTTTTTTTTTTTAATATATATATGAAAATACTGCACTGTATTTTCATATATATATTAAAAAAAAACTCTTAATAAATAGATCCTGATGAGACCGCTCGTAAGCCGGCTCATCTGGAACTACATAAAGTTTTCAAATATTGCTGTAGAGTCTGTGGTGTTAAACGTGTTAAAAGGGTTAATACCGGTATGTGTCTATTGACCGCTATTCCCTTTGATGTCCAGCAGATATGTTGGCAGTAATACACCCTTTGTCATCTGCTGTTTTGAATATTTCAAATATTTTCCACTAAAGCTTGTTACTCCAACTTATTAGAATGACCTCATTGATTTCGGTTTGAGTTTCGGATTTCTCGCTTTCGCATTGTGCACTCCTTCAGGGTGCACATACAACTGGTATTTTAGTAGTATTAAGAGTTGTTTTTCACGTTAAATATTGACTGTTTAACAGGGATTATTTCTTACGTGTATGTAGTGTAGTGTTTATGCATTCATAGTGTTGAATGTCAAATCAATCCGCGTCTTTCATTCGCTCGTTTCTCTGTTGTTATAAACTCCAACTCGCTGACACTTTTGAACTACAATCCTTACTTGTACCTTTATAAAAGGAGCAAATGACTGAATAATGGAGATTAGTCAGTTAGTCTCGAAAGCTTACTATTTCTGCGCAATCCAATTTTGTGATCTTATATTTGGTTTTACTTATATACGGCGAACTACGGTGTACTGACCTTGTTAGATTTTGACCCAGATTTTGGAACTGAGAAAAAGGAGTTCAAAGTTAAATAAGCGGAGTTCCTAGTTTAAATACAAAACCCGATTTTCTTCGCCGAGTCGCTGGAGGTGTGTCAGCTTTCGATACTTCCGATTGGTTGACGGTAATTTTCTGAAATCCGCAATCTGAGTAATGGATATTTCCCTATGTTCCGCTTTTATTAGAAACTCCGGTTCCCTCCATTCCTGCATTTGACACTTTGTCAGAAGCGGTGTAAAAGGAGCGAAAGTCCGGCCGACCGGAGTTTCTATCGTGTAGTGTTCCAAGTTCGTGAAGTCTCCATCTTCGTGTTTTCGGATACCTCTGTCCTTTCTCGCGTGTTTTGACATCTGCATGAAAACCAGGATGTAAATAATGACATCTGATCTTCTGCAGTCAAAAACTGCTCGGTCCAGAAAAAATGCGTGTGAAACAGGTAAAGTAACACATATTGTTACCTAAAATTTATAAAATTCACTATTCCCATATATCGATGGCAACAAAAGTCAAAATTATTGTATGAGTACTTCGTATGATCGTCCTGTAAACTTGTTAGGAAATGTTCATTCACCCGTACACTGCGTCTAACAACTTCCGGTTTGATTAAGGCAATGATATTTTTTATTGGGTTTTCGTCCTCGTTGTATTTTTATTGCCAATTTTTTTCTCTTCAATTTCTACAAAAAATATCCATGAAATGTTTGCTAACTGTATCAATTATGTATGACATAGTGTGTGTATTTTCCCTATTAAATTGTTATCAAAAGTCCACCGCAAATATGTTTTATATGAAAAGCACATGACCAGTGTAGGTGTGTGTGTATAATTATAGGCAAAGCCAATGACATCAAAGGTTAAGTACAGGCAATACTCCCATTCTGCACTCACCGATGCGTATATTGCTGTGAAGGAAGGGGATATTGTGGTTGCCAAGGCATCAAGGGTCTACCAAATCCCAATGCAGACCCTTAGAGATCGTGTAATTGGGAAAATTGATGCCGACTGTGTGACGACTGGACACACACCTCTATTATCTTTAGCTGAGGAAGCAGCCCTGGTATGTAGAGCTCCAGTGGTATTGATTTGTAATAAAGTACAACTTGTATGGTCAGGTGTAAGGCATTATTCTTGCTAATATAATCATTATAACTATGTTTTCAATATTCGGTCTGAATTATAAACCATCGACTTAACACCAACATAATATATTAGTATCGTTTCTCCATTGTCTGCTAAAGTGCTGAACAGTATACATTACTTTTCATATTTTAACGATTATATGTGCATTAATGAAAAAAGATGTTGCATATTTTAAAGTAGTACACTGAAAGTGAACATACATATACATATACATGTACTAGTATATATGGCAATTTGGATCTCGCATACAGGGTCAGCCATGTTGATTTTCCTTGCCACAGGTAGAACATTTGAAGACTGTATCCAATTATGGATACGGCTACAGCCGGTAAGAGGTTGTTGATATAGCCAGTGATGATGCCGTCCAGCTTGGCAAACGAGGTAAGGATATCCCGTTTACTTTGAGTTGGTTCAGAAAGACAGGTGGCCTGAATTGAGTGTTGTCAAACCAAGAGGTTTAGAACTGGCGAGAGCCGAAGCAACTTCTGAACAAACAATTTCAGAGTACTTCGATGAACTCGAGAGTGTAATAAAAGAAAATGACTTGAACGATAAACCACATTTGATTTTTATTTTATTCTAGATGAAAAGGGCATCACAGAAGACCACACACCTCCGCATAAAGTCATCAGCAAGTTCTCGGAGAGTCAACCACAAGCCGTTACGTCGGGTAAATCGAAGACTACCACTATCCTCGGCTGTGGCAGTGCTAGCGGAGTGGCGATCCCACCGTACTTTGTATTTGCTGGTAAAAGACTGCTGCCCGAGCTAACGGAAGGAGCAACACCAGGAGCAGCTGCTTCCATGTCTGATTCTGAATGGTCTACCGCAGATATTTTTCGGAAGTACTTAAAGGGACATTTTCTAAAGCACATTCCACAGAGACCAGCAGGCCAGAAGCTACTTTTGAGTGTGGACGGTCATAAGTCGCATATAGCTGTAGACATTGTCGAGTGGGCCAAGGACAACCTTATTGAAATGTTTGTTTTACCCGCCCATACTTCCCATATACTCCAACCGCTTGACGTAGGATGTTATGGACCTTTGCAGAGACAGTATCATGACAGTTGCATTTATGCGTAAAACGTCTACTGCCATCACGCACTATGATATATGTCGTCTGGCCTTTGGAGTGTACTACAAGGCGCTGTCAGCTGACAACCTGCATTCGGCATTTCGTCGCACAGGAATATTTCCTTTCACCCGCTTGGTGATCAGCAAGGAGGCGACTATGCCATCAGAGGTGTTCATGGAACCTGATGTTCCAATTGTTCAAGATGAGCCAACACCAGAAGAGGCACACACAAACCCTTCTGTAGCTGACCAGGAGGACGTGTTAGCGAATAGACTTGACGCTTTACTTAAGGTGAAGCCAGATCGTGTTAAGAAAAATAGGAACATTATCAGTCGATTTGTTTCTGGTAAAAATATTACAAATCCAGTAATTGAAAAACAAATTGCAGAACATGTAAGTAGTCAGAAATCCAAACCAGTCAAGAAGGCTAAAACAGTTAAAGCAATTAAAAAACGCACTGGTAACCTTAACGGAGCATTAAACCCGAATAATCAACATGGCCATTCTCACATTCATTTGGCCCTTTTAGATGAATCTGATTCTGAAATCATGGAAGCAGATAACGAGTCAGAAAAATGCTGTGAATGTCTTCTCAGTATTCCTGTTGCAGTATCCAACACTACTACATGTTTCTTTGTAAACTGGGCCAAGTGTGATGGATATTGGCTGCACTCACTGGATCTACTTACGATAATGTACGCCACTGTGTGCTGTTAGGCGAGGAGTTCAGTTTTATTGCTCCCACTGTTCCAGTCCTAGCTTTTCTGATTAAATTGTTACAGAGATACATTCTGTATTTTTTAAGAATATGATTTATAAATTAATATTCTAACGGTTGACTTGGTAACCACAAAGTTTAGCTTGAGAGCAAGCATTGACAATGTGAATACATGTTATAGTATCAAATCACTACATTATTCCTTGGTATTATAGTAATCTGCATGCACACATTTGTTCACATACCATGTGTATATGTCCCATAAAATGTGTGTCTATGAGGCAATTTTTGTTAGTTTATATTTGTAATACATCCCATTAAAATGATTAATTAATAGCAAATAATAATAATTTTAAAAATAAAATGTCATTTCATTATCAAAAGTGGGACTATAAACCAACATTAAATTCATCTTGGCCTATTTCCATGAATTCTGGTGTCAACACAAACGAATTGCATGCTGGGAAATGTGCATTAGGAAATTGGGTATATTCAATGGCGGCCGCCTCTCTGTTATGCAGTGTTCTTTCAGCAATATTTTGTGATTATGTGCATCTTAGGCACATTGGACTATAAAGCAAATGGTATGAAGTTGATGTTGTGTTTATGTTATAGTTACTAATGCGTTATATATGCTTAGGTTCACTATTATCGGAAACGCAAGGATAGTTAGAATACTATTAACAGTTTTATGAACAAACCGTAGGGAATTATCCAAAGTTCCAGTGTTTTCATTGGTGAATAGCCATCACGTGGTACTCTGAGATTTCTATAAACGAACGGCGCATGGCCAGTTTCAGCATCTAATCGTATTTACTGCATAGTTACATAGGCGCTACTTTTTGAAAAACCAATACCCGACAAAACCAATAACAAGCTTTAGTTGAGTCAATACTGATACTTGCGCACTTACCTGCTTCTATTAAACTCATTGTAAGTGTCAAATATAGATACGCAAGATTACCCACTGATCGTGTATTAATTATTACCAAATACACGGTTAATCCACATTGTACTAAGTTAACACTGAACGCTAAAACACAAAACAGGACTGAATCTAGTTGGAGTGCTTAAACCCCTGATGCTTTAGCAACGTTCTTTATATTAGCGCAGTGGCTAATACACAAACATCAATACACCAAACTACTATATCTTACGAATTAGTGGAGTGCCTACACTGAAAATAGTGATTTCTATTGGGATGTTTGATACCTAAATCACTTTCACAAGATAATAAGGCATTGTGTTTTACCTTTACTTTTCATGTTAAATTAAGTATTGGTTCACGATCCGTTGTAGTTGAGACGCGTGCGCGAACCTGATCGGCTTTGCTTCGCTTTCATTTATAGGCATCAACAAGAGTAACACATCGGATATCCTGACAAAATAACCGCTTTACATAATATTACGCTGTAAAGAATACTTTGTTGTTACATGTTAGTTAAACTATCTTAAATTTGTTGAATTGACATTCGTTCTCGCATTCTATTATCAGCTAATATTTAGTTGATAGTGTACATCCTTGTTGATGCGTAGCTACCAAACCCGATATATCTGGATAATCATCCTGACAAAAACCAGACCGCAATATATTATATTTTAAAACATTTGTATGTGAACAAATATTCCGAAATGAAAATAACCCATGGTGCAAGACATAATTCTGAAAACCAGCCTAGCTCGAAATGAGTTATGCTGGTTTGAATTTTAAAATTGCATAAGGTACATTTTCTCGTGAACCGTAACTGTTCAATTCATTGGAAAATGTGCCTTATGAAAAACATTCTTAAGACCAGCATAGCTGAAAATGAGCTATGCTGGTTTGAATTTTAAAATTTAGTAAGGTACATTTTCTCCTGAACCATCACTGGTACATTCGTGGGAAAATGTATTCTATGAACACATGCTTAAAACCAGCCTAGCTCATGCTCGGGTTTGTTGAAAACAGGTTTGCTCACTTTGGTTGAATTATTTTATTATAACTTTTTGAACTAGAGATTATGTTTGTAAAAGATGGATATGCCCCCTGGCATATTGGACCAAAAAAAGAACAAGAAACGAGGCAAAGCCACAAATGGCTAAATGTATCATCGACATTTCGAAGGTGACACAGGTAATGTTGTGGTAATGGTTACGCGAGTGTGTGACAACTGTTCAGGAGATTGAAGTGTTTAAGTATTGAAGCAATCCTTCGCGTAATATTGAAGATATTATATGTTGTAGAAAGTCTTACCAACTTTTCGACGGAACAAAATGGTTAAGTGTTTCATCGACATTTCGAAGGTCGTGTTAATGGTGGCGCGAGTGTGCGATACATGTTCAGTTGATTCAAGTATCGAAGCAGTCCTTGGTGTAATATTGAAGATATTAGATGTTGGAGAAAGTCTTACAAACTTTTAGACCCAACAAAATGGCTAAGTATTTCATGGTCGACTAATAGGTGGCACGAGTGTGCGAAAAATGTTCAAAGTGATTCAAGCGTCCAAGTATCGAAGCAATCTTTCGCGTACTATTGAAGATATTACATGTTAGAGAAACTCTTACAAACTGTTCTATAAAAACGAAATGGCTCAGTGTTTCAGTGACATTTCGAAGGTGACCAAGGTCAATGTCGTGTTAAGGGTGGCACGGGTGTGTGACAAATGATTGAAGTGTCTAAGTATTGAAGCAATCCTTCGCTTATTATTTAAGATATTACATGTTGGGGAAAGTCTTACAAACTTGTCGACGTAAACGTACACGGAGAGACGGACGGATAGACGGACGGACGTACGGACGCAATCTCAAGAGCAACGCAATATGCCCCCACCCTTGATATCGCATAGGGAAAAAAATGAATTACTTGGAATACAGCGCCAATGTCACATATCATTTTTAATTTAAACATACAGTTGCATGAATAAAAATATCGTTTGTATCACGCCAGCTTGCGGACAGCGCGATATATTCGGAAAATACGTATGTACGTCAGGGTTAAAGTTTTTGGTTAACTTTTGGTTAAATATTTTCGGTATACTATCAAAGCCTCGGCAAAACAATAATTTTTTGTAAATTATGTTTTCCTTTTCAAGTTGGTGTATTAGGAAAGTTTATGTTTATGTATTCCACAACAATATTATTTTGTTGTGTTCTTAACATAATGTATATCATTGTGTTACGTATGTAACCATACACCGCTAATAGTGGAGTGCACATCTGTGCCGTGATGAAGGCTCTTTGATTACTTCAATAAGCGTGTCATGTTACTATAATGGTACAATATCTGAGGTTATAGCTTCATGCAGTTATCTATTTGATTTTACGTTAGCTTTCTCTATCTTACATTTGGCAACTATTCAATTATAGTGGCAATATTGAATGAGTGCTTGGTGCACATATCTTTATTTTTATCCGGTATTGACATTGAACTCATTTCATTATGTCAAGTATATACCGGTAGCTGTTCAAATTCCATAAACGATCTGAATAGAAGCATTTTAGAAAACGTGAAAATATTTGGCGGCCATCTTTAATACGCTTTCGTAAATTATGCAACTATATTATTAAATTTAATTATATGAAATTATAAATATTTCATGTGCCGATACTGATATTTGATAACAGAATTATAAACCACTTCCGCGCAATCATATGTCAGCTATTTGAGACAATATTTGTAATTGGCCATCCTAGATTTGTACACCTTGGGTTATTGTTATGCCTGAAATGTTGCTGTATTTTACTCATAATTAAGGTGTATGATCACGTGGTACTAACAACAACAACAAGTACTGAAACTTCCAGAATCCATTTGATACAAAGTACGTATTCTTATATATTGTCCTTATTACGTAACTGACTTTGATGAAATATGGCGCATCAAACGCGTTTTGTTAAGCTGCATTTGGTGGTCTCTGTATTTTCGTCCAAACTTCTGTCGTTTGTGCGAACAATCGATTTCCGTGTCTACCAACACGGAAATCGATTGTGCGCAAAAACGAAATAAGTCTGTGCCGAACTCCTGGACCACCAAATGCAGCTCCTGAAGACGCGTTTGCTGCTCCATATTTCATCAAAATCCGTTGCATATTAAGGAAAATATCAAATATTACTTAATTTGGAGTGGGCGACGTTGTTGTTGTAACCACGTGAGTATGCACCTTGATAATGCTAGCACAAACTATTTAAACAGAATCCAAATACGTATTGCCTCGTTAATTAGTTGTGTTCCAGTCAATATTTTGTCAACGTTATTTTCTTCACGTATTTGATCATTCAGGTCAGCGTCCGCCATCTTGGAATATGTTTTCGCATACAAATGTTTGAAAATATAATATATCCATCTACCTCGTGATATAAATTGTATCTGTGTATGTATTTACTATACATATGTGATGTATATATGGCCTCATATCACGGGTTAATTGTGGTGAGTGGGGTAATATACATAATTGGATACATATTTCAAGTGTTATGCTCTCGAGCTTAGTTTAAACAATATTTTATTTAAGATTGAATACATGTATACGTCAACATTCATGGACAGATATGTTGAATAAGGATTAGAAAACAAGCTCAATGTGAGCTTATGTGAATTCTTCTCCTTAAGTAAGACATCAGTAAATAGTAATGTGGAAGGAATACATACAGTGTATACGTACGCAAGTTTGGTTAATTGTTGAATAAGATTGAAGTTGAGATCCCAGGCATGCATCTTAAACCATTGGTGTTATCTTCTGTACGTTGACCTAATAGACATGTGAAGTAATGAGTCGTCTGCTAGCATCCAGTGAAGCGATTAGAGGCAATGATAAATTGTTGAACCCTTCGGAATACAAGACTGTTTTCATTATCGCTTAGAAAATCGATACCATATATTAGAGTATTGAGAATGGGTGGACATGGCAGCGATGATAAATATCGTTGTCTTTGATTGGTGTAAATCGGACATGAGAGAATGTAGCGGTTTGCATCCTCGATTGACCCACAGGCGCATGTTGCACTATTGACTATTGATTTTCGGAATAAGTCGAAGGTCAGAGATGGAACACCCACATATCTGGCTGCCTAAGTAAAGCCTGGCAACGGATTGGTACTTTGCTTTCGCTTAGGTGTCTTCGAAAGAGGTCGTTCTTAGAACGCCTCTATCTTACATTAATCCGCCCGCTTCTAGTATATGGCGAAATTATTTGAGACAACTGCTCCAATGAACTAAAAAACGATCTTGAAGCTGTTCAAAACAAAGCTGCGCGAATTGTTACAAGGGCTACACAACTATGTAGCTTAGAAAATTTATTTCGCGATTTAAAATGGGAATCCGTAGCAACTAGGAGAAAAAAAGCATAAACTTATATAAGTCTACAAAATGAAAAATAATCTCACTCCATCCTATCTAACTACTCTCGTTCCTATTCCAATGATCCTCTGCCGGACGACACAAATGTACAGAAATTCATCCTTACCATCAGCAATTCGTGAATGGAACAACTTACCTGACCACATTAGGAACGCATCTAGTTTATCAGCATTTATTAAGTATATAATGAATACGACGATGTCAAAACCATCACCGCTGTTTAATATAGGCAATAGGAGAGACAAAATAATGCACGCCCGTCTTTGTCTATCATGTAGTTCGTTTAACTATGATTTCTACCGAAAATCAATAGTAGAGTCCCCCCTATATACTTGTGGAGAACAAGAGACGATAGATCACTTCTTAACAACTTGCACAAAATACGAACGACAACGTCAAGAATATCTCACGGACCTCGAATGCCCTAACATTACTAGCAATCTCCTGAACGGAAATGAACGCCTATCGTTTGAACAAAACACACATCTGTTCTTGCAAGTACACAAATTCATAGCATCTACAAAGCGTTTCTATATAATATGCCACGTATATCGTATACGCTTGCATATTATATGTCTTATGTAGTGCCCAATTTCGTTCCTAGTAAGTACATGCAGTCGAGCACCCTAACAAAACAATACAATTCACGCTGGCGAGCCGCATCTCTTCGCAGTTCACTGTACTGACCCTCACGGGAACAGATGTATTTAATGTTTATATACTACATAATGTAAGTCTTCGTGGGGTCAATACAAATACCATTTAGCGATGTCTCTCGAGACTTATCCACCACAACAATCACAAAATGTGCAATAAAAAAAATCAACGTACTAGTATACCAAATATATTTCATATACCTACACCATGTGCATACTCTTGTTAAAGATCAAATAATGGAAATTATAACTAATCCAAGATATGTTATATACTTTTATTACACTCTTGCAAATTATTGGCACGGGTTTCGCTCTGAGAGAAAACTCATAATAAACTCCTTACGAACAATGCACCGTGAAGAGAATACCCGTAATTGCGAACCTATTTTCTTGGAAACCACGAGCTAACATGCACAATGTTTAATTTTTATTACAGTCAAAATAAAATTATTTGAAAATTTGTAAAGGGTCTCGACTAATCTAGACATTTCAAACATGCACTCAAATATATCTGGTTCATAAAAACAGCTGCGTAATTTGGATTTCAAAAAGTTTACATGACGTCACATTTGACGTCACACAACGTAACGTCAAAACGCGGGAAAACACGTCATTGTATAACTATTCATGCGCACATCACAATTTTTTGATTATAATCTCAAAAATAGACTAAATATGTAAAGAAATCCGCCGTGGAAGTGTAATAAATAGGATATTCCATCGTACATGTTTGACTAGCGGAAATAATACACTCGTGTCCGTCGGTGTCCGTGCAAGCAACTCGTTCGCTACGCTCACTCGTTGCTTACACGGAAGCCGACGCACACTCCTGTATTATTTCCCGCTATTCAAAATGTACGATGGAATATCCTCTATGTAATGTTGTTTGCGCACATGCCTTTGCCTTGTATGTAAATAAGTTGTAATTATCTCGTATGGATATGAATTCATATAAGATATTAGCTTGTTTTAAAATCCATGTATAATTCACATGTAATGATGTAACAAGTATAGTATGAAATAAATATTGTTTAAACTAAAGGTAAGGCGTTCCATTATGTGATGGTTGATGGGAGAAATGAATCTTGATACAGTTTAGTACGGGATTGAATTGTTGGAATATCTCCATTGTTTCTTAACATATAACGAGTTTGTATTTGCTCTGGGATTACAGTAGCGCTTTTCTGCTTTTTACCTATTTGTATATACTAATATCGTATACATATCATAATCGTATAGTATTGGTATATTTAATGAGCATATCGTATGATCATATAATATTGGTATGTTTGTACCGTATCATCGTATAGTACAAAAGTACTATACGAATATTATACAAACATACGATATCCGTTCGTATATACGATATATCCGTACGGATATGGTATGAATATACCATAATCTTGTATGTTTGTACGATGCAAACGTACCAGAACTATACACATGTATACAAATCGTATAAACGTACGATTTGAATGGTATATCTATACGATATTGGTTGGTATGTACGGTACAAACATACCGTACGTTTATATTATATGCATATCGTATAGAAAACATGTCGTATTGGTATAGTATACGTATATTATTGGTATAGTACGTATAGTTGACCTGCAGAAAAGCGCTACTGTAAGTTGGTTAGATAAGGTGGTGTCATGTTGTTCTTTATTTTGTAGAATATAATTAGTTTATACTTTTGTCTTCGTTTTTCCCATTTGGTTTTTGTATATATCTTGTTCTAAACTGCCGAGATTTGTGGCCCAGTAACAATTCGCGCGGCCTCAATTTGGATTGATTCTAGCTCATTCTTTAATTATATTGAAAATTATCCCAAGTACTATCGTTATATTCGAGCAATGGGCGCATGAAAGCGATGCACGTTTTTTCTAAGGATGTTCTGTTTAGTGAAAATTTTAGAGTGCGAAGCACCCCAATATGCTACCATGCACGACTAATGATTGGTGAAATGTGTGGCTGCCATTTACCAGTGTCTGAAAATACGACGCATAGGTGTTTATGAGACTCAACTTGTTTAATTACGATACTATTCATAAGAAGTGGAGGATGTGGTCGTTTATTTTGTTTTCTGGATATTAACATAGTTTCTGTTTTATCTGGGTTAAAATCTACAAGCCAATCATTCGACCACTTGTGTATTTTATCGAGGTCAGTGTTTAGAATACGTGAAGCAGTGATTAGGTAAACGACTATGAAATATAAACTTGTGTCGTCAGCGAATAGTCTAATGTTGGACTGAATTTCATTGACTATGTCGTTGATATAGATAAGAAATAAGAGGGGGCATAAGATTGAACCCTGCATCGCACCAGCATTAATGTTTGTCCAATCTGAATGTGTGTTATGTATAACTACGCGCTGTTTTCGCGATGAAAGGTAGGATGAGAACCTTTTATGAAGGGTGCCACTAATACCTACTGGAGAAAGTTTCGTTAGTGCCAATCGGTGCCAAACTCTGTCAACAGCCTTTGAGATGTCACGGAAAACGACCCGAATTTCTTTACCTTCATCTAAGGCTTTACAAATGTAATTGTATATGTAAACAAGTTGGTTAGTTGTAGAATCACCACGTCTAAAGCCGGATTGGTACTGGGTTAGTATGTTATTGGCAGTTAAGTAATTATATAAGTATTTGTGGATAACACCTTTCCATAGACAAGTAAGTAATGATATTGGTCGACAGTTAGTGGCATTTGAAGGATTGGATTTCTTATAGATCGGGGTAACATTGGCCATTTTTCATGCCAAAGGAAATATTGAACTTGATATATGTGTATTAAACAGGTTGGCTAAAGATGCTGAGAGTTCGTTCACTCCTTCTCTTAACAAGCGAGTGCTTATTGTGTTGGAACCTGATGCTTTAGAAGGGTCAATTTGATTGATTGCATTTTATACGTCCTGTTTTGATATAACTATAGTTGAGAGCGTAGTGTTGTAGTTTGTATGTCTTCGTGGTAGGTTTTTGTTTTTATCATCTACGTTTGATTGTCAACAGAAATTTTCATTCAATGTGGTTGTTTTCTCTATATCTAAAGACGCTGTCGTGTTATTGTCAATTAGTATAGGTATCTGGTTACTACAATTTGTATTGGATAACAATGATTTTGTCATTTTGAACCATGATTTGGCTGTAATATTGTCTTGGTTAATTGTATCTATTATGGATTGTTTGTACTCGTGTTTCGCTTTTCGAATGTATTACTTCATTTCTTTTGTTTCTGAATTTTAGCCAGGATTGTTCCGTATTGATATTTGTTTGCTTGTTTATGCAGTCTTCTTCGTTGTCCTATTAGTTTTCTGACATTACTTTTCATCCATGGTATATCGGTTAGGTCTTATGGTTACTATTGTATTCGGTATGGACTGTTTCGCTGCATTAATGATAGTGGAACTGATGTTATTGACAGATGTGTTCAGATCATTAGGTGTTATTGCAGTTTCCCAGTTAGTGTTAGTTAGATTTCGACGGTATTTGTCGAAGTCGCCTTCATCATATTTCCATATCTGACGTTTGAATGAGGTGTGTTCATGTTTAGAGAAGGTAAGAACCACTACTATAGGTGAGTGGTACCTAATTAGATCTGGGACGAAAGGGTCTGCTACAAACTTGTGGTAACATTTTGTCTATTATTCACGATAATTAGGTCTATTAGAGTCTGTGAGTGTTCGGTAAAGTTAGTCGGCTCTGAAATTAGTTGAGTGAAGCTATACGAGGCAATAAGGTTGTCTAGCTTTGATGCTTTAGTGTGTTAATGTTGAAATCCCCAGTAATGATAATGTTATTAATTGATGTGCTATAACCTCTATCGAAACACTCTTCCAGAAGCGACCAGTAATTATTATTAGAATTAGATGGGCGATAAAAACTGGCTATGAGAATTGTTTGATTTGTATAATGAGTTTCGACCCACAGGGCTTCGATACTTTGAATGGACAGGTCAGTCCGGATTAATCCGTGTAAGTTGTCTCTCAAGTATATTGGAACCCCACCGCCTGTTCTATCTGGTCTATCACATATAAAGGGAGGTCCAATGTTAGGTATGCGTATATCTTTGTTAGCTATATCTTGTGAGAGCCACGTTTCAGTAAATACTACGATGGCATAGGATTGCGATTCTATTTCTAATAAATCAAGCTTGGGCCATAGACTTTGTATGTTTAAGTGCATTATGCTTAGCCCACTATTTAATAATTCTAGGGAATGATCCGATATTAATGACAAGTCGGATGTGTTGAAGGAGTTGCTCAGAGGGCCTAGATGTGGATGAATATCTCCCGATAACAACAACAACGAGACAGCCATGGATCGGAAGAGGTCACAACATAAGTATAATGCCTAAAGACGCACAGGGTAAAACCGCCATAGTGGATCATGAAACAAAGTAATTTGGTGTAATGTCAATTAATGGCCCTGTGCGCCAACGTGCTACGCTGCATGACGTCAGAGAGCCGACTAGCCGACGGAAACAAAACAAATAAAAAGGATGATTTGTTGTGCATGCTGGGATCACAAAGTTGTACATTATGATGATATAAATACATGCATGCATGCAGAGATAAGAGTACATGCAAAGTTTTGTAGTTGAGATTGAATAATATGCTTAGTCGTCAGATGTTTATCGTAAACCAACCGGTGGTTGTCGAGTCGTATTGCACGATGTATTGAGATAGGCGCTGTATAACTCAAGTGATAACATCTGGTGTCAACTGTTACCTCCCTATGACAGGTGCACAATCAATGAATGGTCACCTGGATATTTTCCATGCATGAATGCTTCGCTACGTACAATATTAGAACGCCATTGAGGAAAAGTATTCTACAGCATTGACAGTAATACGAGTTTATGATATTGGCAATCAATTTATTGTCAGCAGAAAGGCTGCATTATTGATACATTCGAACGTATTTAAAAATAAAGGCGTATGTCCTAAGCATATTTTACGGAAGGGAATGCAGATTCGGGCATGTGCTGGGCGTACCCGTCTGAAGGTATCTTTCTTCATCCGTCCGACTACACCAACAATTTGCAGTCCGTGCATACGTACTGAGGCATAATATACTGATTACTCAGTTTTATTGACTTGCGATCAGGCGCTGCATGGCTGTTTCGGCTGACTGCATACATGTACACTTGTATACACAAAAATAAAATAGATTACAATACAACAGCAGAACAGAGCGGCCCTTGATAAGCATGCACAATCAGACCAGGGTCTACATTGATTGCAACAATCTAACATTAGGTATTTTCAGTAAGTAGTTAGTAAAGAGCAGATAGACGGACTTCTAAGTAATTAGAGTTGAGCTAATTGTATGAGTCAAATTCAAGTGACAACTTTTGTGGGTTAATGTGCTTGTACAGTGTAACCTCTCTAAACCGGACACCCTATGAGGTTCCGATGGTGTCCTGTCCAGAGCGGTTACACTGCAATTAAGCACACAAATTAACAATTATTTGTCATTTTCGATCATGAACATACACGACAATGACACGATAGGACACGGGCTTATTACGTTCCGATCGATGTAGCCCAGTCCAGTATAAGCCTTAGCGCAGTCTGGTCGGATCTGCATTGCGATATAGGTTATATATGTATAGTGTAACCTCTCTAGACCGGGCACCCCGGGAGGTCCCGATGTTGTCCGGTCCAGAGCGGTTTCACTGTTAACTATGCACACAATTAACAATGATGTCATTTTAGATCATGAACATACACGACACGGACTTGTTACCTTCCGAACAAAGTAGACCAGTCCAGCATGAGCCTTACCGGAGTCTGGTCGGATCTGCATTGCGTTATATGCTATACATGTACAGTGAAACCTCTCTAAACCGGACACCCCAGGAGGTTCCGATGGTGTCCGGTCCAGGGCGGTCTCACTGTTACTAAGCACACAATTATCAATGTTGTCCTTTTCAATCATGAACAGACACAGCAATGAAATAAATTACAGTGAAACCTGTCTGAACTAAACACAATGAGGTTCCCACGTTGTCAGGTTTAAAGAGGTTCTACTGTGTTGCTAAGCATAGTAAATATGTGTTATGCAATTAAGGAGGTATGCCTTGTTACCTGTGAGAGCAGCATTATGTTGGGTCTCTGCTAAGTCTGATCAGGGTCTATGCTGTTTTGTAGTTCAATATTATATCGTGATATAATACTAGCTTCTAGGAATCTATTGAGTGTATGACTGTTGTATAACACTTTAGTGGAGGAGAATAATTAATGTCGTGATATACTACTAGCTTCTATGACTCTATGACTGTTGTATAACACTTTCGTGGAGGAGAATATGTGGAGGAGAATAATTAATGTCGTGATATAATACTAGCTTATAGGACTCTATGACTGTTGTATAACACTTTCGTGGAGGAGAATAATTAATGTCGTGATATAATACTAGCTTTTAGGACTCTGTTGAGTGTATGACAGCTATATAACACTTTCACGGAGGAAAAATAATGACCATGAAATGACAGAATTGGGCTTATTGCCTTAGCGGGCAGTGTAGATCAGTCCAGAATGACCTTTGTTTAGCACATTATGTTCTGGTTCTACATTGTAGTATAAGGCAGTATACATGCATGTACATGTAATAACATTGAAAATATTTTTGCGATGTTCAGTATTAGTCTCGAGCTTATGTATCAAGTCATGACATATTCGTCAATCATAGTGCAAATTTCAAGAAAATATCTGATTCAGCTGATCCGGTAGAAAACCTTTCTTTTGCATGACAATACAATACACTACACTAATTGCAGTATATACACTCTGTGACCTCTGATGACGTCATGGAATAACATGTAATATACCTAATTGTTATGTTCTAGATGAAATTAATTTTATTTTGTTCACGTGGCAAGAAACTGACCACTGAGCGATTACCACAACCTGGGTGTTCTAACGTCCCAATGGTAGTACGTTATAATAAAACAGCGAAATTCCATCTAACAGGGGGTGGAATAAAACCATTAATCAAGCCCCCTATATACAACATGACATGCGTGCATAGGTGGTCGATGAGCCTTCAACGCGGTACAAACATGCATTCCACGACCAACGGTGTGTGGTTCAAAATGGAAAGTAACAGTACGTGAAATATTATATATAATGTAAACCAAATGCAATGAAAGACCGACAGAAAGTATTCTCAAATGAACTAACGAGATAATAGAATTGGGCAGGGCCATCTCTTCGCCAACGTGTGCACCACCCTCCCTCTTAACCACACCAATCCTCTCCCGATCACACTCCTTAGCCATGTCCGACGGACCGACGACTTTCACGGAGGCTGATAGTACTATGAATATTTAATTATTACAACATATGAATTCCACCAAATCTTCTACCATTAGTTTCAGATATTAATAATAAAAATATAAATAACTAGTCATAGCATGCATGACAGTAATATACGTATTCTGGTCCATATAATTTGTTAATGTAGATAGTACATGTATACAGTATATAGTATTGTTCATTTACATGACTTTCACCTCAGTGAATATGGTTTAAACCAAATCCTGGGAACAGTATACATCACCTGCCCTCTGGTGGTGGTGGACTTTCCGAAGAACTGGTCCGATTGAACGGTCTGGTATTCGTCGGAAAATTTCCCGCTGATCGAGTAATGCGAAAGACTGAGCCCGGCGTGAACGTTGATTGACCGCGAGAACCACGAAGTGTAGTCGTCTCGATTTGCAATAAGCTCCGTGAACGTATCAACGTTGCTGGACTTTATCGGGATGGTGTAGATTCCGTCGGGGAGTAGAAACCGACCGTCCTCCATCGTTCGGCATAGCGAGTAGCTTCGAGCGTGAATCAACCCTGCATGCACGTTCCGTAGGTTGTCCCATCCACCCCCAGGCAGGACTTCGAATCTAAGTATGTCGCTGTTTCCAGGGGTCAAACATTTCCCGGGCTCTCCGGCCGGTAAGCTGTCTGGCATGGTCGTCAGATTCTCATCGACCGCATGAAGAAACGAACACAGACACGCCACAAAGATCACGAAACTAATGAAATACATTTTGTTGTTTATATGAAATGATTACTATTATGTATGTGAATGAATAAATTGACCATCCAAATGTGGGTTATATATACGTTGCTGTTTACCGAGTTCAGCAATTTGCTGCGGTCCCGCCTCCGAACAAAACTAATAGTTCAACAAATGTATCGTAATGCATGCATCACCCGATTACATGCTAACTGAATATTTTAAGTGCGCTTCGCATTCAAATACACTACCAATGCACCCACCCTACGAACAGAAAGAGAAGGCGATAATACCTGGAAAATAAATACTATCCATTGTTCGATAACACACATTATGCACCCCTGCTACCTTTGGACCGTTTCAGCTGACATTTATCATGCCACTATTCAGATTCATTTTCGAAATAATTGCTGGAGACATGTTGGTGTATAGTCGGCAACCGGCAGCTTTAACATAGTAGAGGCTATGTTGAATTCAACGAAATCTGTTATCAAGTTCGATTGTAGTTTTGACATAGAAAATAGAAAAACAAAATGGCCGGCAATTTGAAGTTACTATTAAATTAATGCTTTGCTTTCATCTGAAAACAATCCTGTTGCCTACTGGAGGCGTATTCAATGACAATCAGCCCTGACCCATTGAAGACGTGATTGGCGGTGTCTTGCTCTCAGAATGGCTCCTTTTGGCATTGTTTGTATGCTGCAAGTAAAGGTATATACCCACTCAGAAAGCACAAACTATTCTTTATAGGAATTAAATAAGTTTATTAATGTGTCACTATTCCACAAGTGCCCGCTTTACAGATATAATCATTCAGTACTACCTATTTTACAGATAGTGACGCGCGGTGGTATCAGGCTATTTTCATATGCAAATGAGGCATGATATTATTTAATTATGTATACTAATTATATGCGTCACCTAAAAAAAGTAAATACACATAATAAATAGTAATGTCCGTTAACATTTTAATGAAATGCAGTTATCACCCCTGATCTCAGTCTGGAAATGTACGTCTGATATAAAGTGTATAATAATGCCAATCAGTATGTGGTTTAATGATGAATGAATGCTTATTTTGCCAGAACATATCTCAGATGATGTCTCTGATATAAAGATAATGTTATGTCTACTGAATGGGCATGTACCTTTAAACTGACGCGCAACTTCAGCGTGCGGGACACCAGTTTGTAGCTTCCCGAGAGCCCTGTTTCGATTCGCTTGCGTCAGTCTTGCCATATTGACAAAAGGTGACCAGTGCGTTGTACAACACTAAACTTCGACTCTCCCGTGCTAAGGTCGCTCATTCAATACCAGTTGGCACGTGTATTGTGTGTCTGTTTAGACAATTCATCATTGTGATCACTGTAGGAGATCCGTTTTATGCTTGTGTATCAATATTGACTAGGAAATCGTGTTATTCTCTTTACTGCATTTTTTTTAAATGGAGGGTGCTGTTGTCTTTTCATTGTTTTCGCAATCTCTTTAAACACATGCAGCTAATGTTTTGGTGCAGTAGTTGCATATTAGATTTAGCATTAAAAACATTTTACATCAGGTTTTTAAACATACTTGTTCATGGAATATCGAACCATTTATATACTGTAAGGTTTCTGTTTTGCCTTAAGTATATATTACCTATTTTTCTATTATATAGGTTTAATGTGTTACCAACTTTGTACTTTCCAGTGTAAAAGTACATCTTGTGTATCGGATGTCAGTCGACGAGAGACAGAACAAATACGTATACAGTTACAAACCAATAATGCCAGTATGGAGTAGACGGGCGCATTTTATATAGTTATTGAACTTTATTTCAAATTAATCTTAGTGTATCAAATAATGTGTATTGCTATGTTATTGCTACATTATTGTTTAAACCAATAGTCTTTCATTTATAGACCACTTGAAACAAAACTGGGGTTGGTTACATTTTTTCTATAAGCAATATGGCCGACATATACAAATTCAAAATGGCAGCCATTGATATTTATATTTCACGCCAAAAACTCTTATTGACAGGATGTAGGGATTTTTTATATAGTAAACAATGTTAATTTTTAGGAACAGAAATAAAAATAAATTGTGGTTTGCTGCCTTTGTTGCATTTACGTGTCTTAGTCATCTTTCTGAGTATCGAATTTCTTACTTCTGGTAATGGATTGGTTTTAGATCAAATTAATTATTACAATTTTACAAATAAGTTTATTTTTAAATAGAAAGTAATGTAAGAATAAATTATTGTTTTTGTGCAATCTAAAAGCAACCATTCAAAATGCCGTAACACCTAGCAGCCCAGTAACAACTAGGAAAACATTTACATCAAACTAAAAAATTAATAAGAACAATAATAATGAATGCATAAAAGCAATAAGTAATAATTAATTTTATATAAAGCCAATACATTACCGAAAGTAAAATTGGGGCGTATGTGCGTATGCGACCAGTATGGATCCAAATCCGCCTATGCATCCGCACAGTCTGACTCTGACCAGCACTGTTCGCTAGCTATCCAATATGAAGAAACAATTGTGAACTGTGTACTGCTAAAAATATACTCATATAACAGTATAGCTTCCATTGAAGCAAGGACTGGTGTAAAACAAAATTGAAAACAAAGTAATAAATAACTTTGTCATTGAATACGTACATTTTGATTAGATCCTTCCGCAAATGCCGACTTTTTTGAAGCACGCAACTCTGTTTTTAACAATTTCCATTATTTAATTCAGATACAACTTTGACAGTATGAGCTTAATATATTTTGAGATGGTGGCCTTTTTGATTTTCACGGTCTGGTACATCATGTGATACCAGATTTTCTTTTGACATTTGAGTCACTTGTTCAATTCAAAAGAACGAATTTGTACAACTTTGGTGATGTCAGCTGATAGAACAGAACATAATATGTCAGGCTTTTCTAAGACATTTCTAAATGCACAGATTGCAACCGTGCAAGTCTTGCAACATCTCCGACTTCAGCGCAGTTGGAAATATGAGATTGGATCCATTCATAATCAGAGATTATTGACATCACACCGCCACTACTTCCTGTGGATATTGCTTCCTACAATCTGGCCATGCCTTTAAGGTAGTTTCCTTGAAAATAATCAATGTTTAGTTTTGCTCAGTCCAGTTTGCAATTTCTTGACAATTGCGATCACTGACCGGTATGTTCGCAAATGTTCATGCATCTATGAATTCATACCTTTATTATGTTTGAGATATGTATTTGGTACTGCCTTGAGGGAAATTGCACCAGAAACTGGTAAAACTATATATTTTCCAGAAACATGTTTCACTGACAGGTCATATTGCTTCAGCTGCAGCAAAATACTAAATTACATAACATGGAAGGACATGACTGCACTGTTTTTGTTATTATGAATATGACAGGAAAGTTATTTGATTACATTTGAACAGTCTGTCCATGCACATACACATGAAAGCGTTTCAGGCCGAACACAATGCCTAACAGTTGAAGTTTGATCACGAGGTATCCGGTTTCCACGGGAGTCAATGATTTGGAAGAATAAGCCTCCGGCTTGCCGTGATACAACCTAAACCAGATCTAGATGTATCCGTCTGACGTACCACTGGCTTTGTCATGTCATACTACAAGTATTACAAGTTTGGATTCTGTGTAATAAGATATTTGACCTTCATCCCATGTCGTCTGTTCCACGAGCAAAGAACATTATTTGCATGCAATAGTGGACTGCAATAGTCAAGTGGTTGGCGAGTCGGACTTCTGATCCAATGGTCGTCGGTTCGAGCCTCACCGAAGGCGTGCGTTGAGTCCATGAGCAAGTCACTTTAACCTCAGTGCTTCAGTTCACCCAGCTGTAAATGGGTACCGGATAATTACCGGAAACCCCGATTGTATTTGAAATTGTATGTACATGTACTTATGAAATAAAAAGTATGCTCATAATATCCGCAAGGGGCGTGCATGGAGTATATAATATATAGATAATGCATGGGCCTGTAACATCAGAGCGATTGGGGATAAATTGTGATGAATAATTCAACATGTCCCTGCTTCCTGATTGTTTCAATTCTGCACGATTACGTGGTGGATTCAGAACTTAAATTGCATCCACATTTATATATCTAGCTTAAGACATTCTGCAATCGAGATATGTCAACAACATGGTACTTTGGTGACACTGGCATCTAACTTGTCTCCATTAAGTTTGATTCTCTATACAGGAATATCAGACATGTGACGTGAAACGTCGTGCAAATTGTGTTCATGTTTTCCAATGAACAATACCATCGTCAACAAGGGCATCGCTATGACTACTGTCTGTTTCATGAAACCTGCCCGAATTGTACAGCCATATAAACAATTAAAAAACTATCTATTTGTTTGATAATAGTAAATTTGATCAACATTTAAGAATGAGTCTTCTTTTTATTTCGTGAAATTTGGTCAAATATTGACTTTATTACGAAACATTGATTTGTTTATGGAAATTTAACATGAGGGAAAGGGAGGCAGAGGAGCTGTCGGAGGAGTTAAAAAAAACGGAAAATGTTAATTTAACATTTTATTATTGTTTTTGAATTGTTTATATAGCCGTAAAGATGATCCCCTTGCTGGTAGCCCTGATAACGAAACAAGTTATTGAAATAATCGAAGAAGAAAACAACCTTTAACGAATTTGCTTTACAGCCAAGGTGACCTTGGCATTGGGCGGTCGGACATGGGTTGCATAGAAAACAAAGCACCATCTCTACACACACATTGTGGCCAAATATTATCAAAATCGGTTAATCGGTTCATAAGTTATTACGCACGTACGCTTGTATATGGACTAACGCTATATCCCCTCTCTATCGGCGAGGGTATACTAATTAAGATCATGTGGTAATCGTAAATAACGATAATGACATATGGGGAATTTAACGTTCATTTTTCACAACAATACACCATTTAAACTTCAAGTTAGCCATTTTCGACACGTTTGCATTCAATCATGTACAGATTATACTGTTTGTGTAATCAACTCTTCTGATAACTTTCTGGCAATCAAAAAACATTACACACGTCTTCTAGATATCTTGAAGACGTGGACCATACGTTTTCTTACTGACGAAGGAAGAAACATTCTAAAAACACACACCATTGACAAATAGTTCATTTGTCTACACACTATAACGTGTACATACATTTCTGTATAAGGTAAAGGCTTTGTGTTTTCAACATTTCCAACATATTTATGTCAATCTATTTGAAATGTACACACATATTATACAGTCACGTAGTGAACATGTGTAGCTGGTGTTTTATGGACGATAATTATTTTTTTACAAAACAGTAGTCTTTGTAACTTTTGTTCTACACATTCCTGCATACAATTGGAAGAGAATAGAGAGTGTGTATTCTCGCCCACCAGGTGCCCCGAGACAAGAATATCCGTATATTCAGGCCCATGTGAGATTTCCTTGTCTCACACTGCACGTGCTTGTCTTACATCTAGCAACGATAATGTTTCTAATACGGCAACATTACGGCTATGAGTCTTACAATTACCACATAAAATAATGATATATGGTTGATGTCTATTGTTTTCAATTGTTGTGTTGACGTGTTTATTATTACTTCATAGCGTCATGACGTCGTTTTAAGGTTGATGACGTCAGTAATGTGCGACGTACAGTTTGGCGTCATCAGAGCTGAATGGTGATGACATTGAATATTAGTTTGATAATAATTTGTAAATGATCCACTGAACTGGCATTAGCGTCTAATTCGTGGGTATTACTGTTTTAACCATTGGTTCACATGGTGAATACGTTGGACGCATCAAAAGTCGCGTAAATTCAGAGAATAAAAAGTTCGGTCTTATTCTGGGTCTGATACATATTTTGAGATTCGCAAATAGGTTCTATGTAGGGGCGAGAAAAAGTATCCATCATATACACTGGTGTCGGACAAGGATATTCCACCCTCGGGATCAGAATAAGTCGTCAGAAACTCGGCAAAGTCTCGTTTCTGACAACATATTCTGACACTCGGATGGAATATCCTTGTCCAGCACCAGGGCATACGAGGGATACTTTTAATCAACTCATTTGACAGCTTTCTGATTGTGATTGTGCCAACACTGCCGTTCAACAACACTAACTAGATGAAGACTGCAATGCAGATGGTGATAGAACTGATTGAAAGCTCTATGAATTCAGTATCCGTAACTGCATGTTTTCTCACATTGTATGTATAACGTGTCAAATGCCAGTAAATTTACTGTTGCACATCAAGTTTTTATGTTGTCATAGTTTGGTGGCGTATACTAATACTTTATCAGTTAACAATATTTGTATAGACCGAATACCTCTGACTGATAACACAATTTCGCATCCGACATTGGCACGTTACTAGTTTCCAGGTTATTTGTACACCGAATTGAAAACAGACCTTGAAGTCCGTGTTC
The DNA here is from genome assembly GCA_029237695.1 of Conchocele bisecta. Classification (NCBI taxonomy): domain Eukaryota; kingdom Metazoa; phylum Mollusca; class Bivalvia; order Lucinida; family Thyasiridae; genus Conchocele; species Conchocele bisecta. The sequence continues at coordinate 33,543,629 of CM055273.1, forward strand.
TTTTCAACGAAAACTATTTCATATTCGACACCAGCTGACATAACAATTTCATGTTTCCTGATAAATAGAACACCAGCCTGTTGGTCTGTTTGTATCAAGTTTATCAGGCTCTGCTCAGAAGCGGTAGGAATTCCTTGCCTGGCCTGATAAACTTGATATGAAAAGACATTACTGTCTGTTCCACGTTTTGCTGACGACGAACTTTTTATCATTAAACACATTAAAGGTACATGCCTACTGAATAGGCACAAACTGTTCTTTATATGAATTAAATAAGTGTATAATTGTGTCACGCATTTACTTAGTTTAAATTTGCACACTGATACCAGGGGTGATAACCGTGTTTCCCGAAAATGTTAACGGACTTTGCAATTTATTATCTTTTTATTTATTCTTTTGATGTGCAATTATCATACTTTATAATCTGTCGAAAATATTAGTTTTTTTCCGGTGACGCATTTAATTAATATAAATAATTCAAAAAGTAGCATTCCTCATTTGCAAATGAAAATAGCCTGATACCACCGCGCGTCACTATCAATAAAACAAATATTAACAAATGATTATATCTGTATAGCGGGCACTCGTAATTGTTAGAACTGGTGGAATAGTGACACAATTATACACTTATTTAATTCCTATAAAGAACATTTTGTGCCTACTGAGTGGGCATGTACCTTTAATCAAAATGTTTGTTTTGAAGAGCGTGACTTTTGTTATTGATGAAAAAGTAGTTACATTTAAATATTTCTTAGATTTAATATGTTTACTAGCCGAAAGTTCGTCGGCAGTAAAACGTGAAACAGACAGTAGTATCTATATACAGGATGTATACAAATATGTAGATACTGTACTCTTCCAAATCGACTAATCTGTGACCTACACAGGCGTCCAGTGTTAGAGGGGATATAGCGTTAGTCCATGTACGTACGTTCAACGCATAAACCACTTCGCTGATTTATACAATATTTGGCCACAATATGAAATAGAAATATTAGCACAATTTTCATACTTAGGAGTGGTTTTCACGCCAGGGAGGGGCGCTCCTTTTCAGAGGCCAATAATACCTTATAGGGACAGGCACAAAACATAATTTTCAAATTATATACATATTTGAAAAAAAAAATTCCGCTGAAGTATGGGGTGTTCTCAGTCCATGAAAGAGTGCATTTATAATTTTCTAAACACGTGCTATATGTAAGTGTCAAAATATCAACATAACACTATTTTGCTTACGGTGAACTAGCCAGAACATCGCTTAGAACAAGTTCGTTTATATGACATAATTAAATATTGGTTCCAAGTAATCGGATCAAGTGACCGGAAATATATTAAATTTATATATCACATGATGCTAAATTAATGATATTGAACAGTCACCAATTGTGAAAAAGTTGGCCTTTCTTGTTAAATATATGTTAACACAGCTTTGTTTTTACCATGTATGGCTTTCGCAAGGTGTGGGTGACATTGCAAGATTTTTGTCAACATTAAAACCACGCTTAACAGACAATAATAATACTAAAATAAATGAATATAGTAGAGCTTTATTTTATAAAAATATTTCATCTTTTGAATAGCAATAATGCTATCTCGATTTCATCAGTGTACAAACGTTTGGAGTTGCTCTAACCAGACTAAGTGTATCTTCCCACAGGTTGGAGGTTGAAGACGCCAGATGGCATAGGCAAATTAGTACACCCTTTGATGATCGTAAATGTGAATTATGTAACCTGTTAGAAGATGAATTCCATTTCTTGTTTATATGTCCTGTCTACAATGACTTGAGAGTACACTACGTCTGCCGATACTACAGCAGTAGACCTAAGATGTTAAAATGAGTAAAACTATTTTACTTAGATAGAGCGTCTTATATAAGAAACCTTGGTATTTTCATTTTCAGACCGTTAGAGAAAAGTAACGAAATTATATCTCAGTTAAACAGATATATGTAGTAATTTATTCTAGAAATAACTGGAAATCAATTGTCTATATTTATTGATAGATGTATTTGAAAACTGCACAGCATAGTCTCAGTAGAGGCTTCGCGAATGCGCAGGCTGATCTGGGGCAACGCTGATCGCCAAAAACAGAAACTCTCCCGAAATTTATATAATTTATTATTATGCTTTGTCTCGTTAAATTATCCTACACTCGTGTGGAACGTAGATATAGAGGTTACTTGTTGTTTTCTGTGTAAGATCTAATTACTTTTCACCGAGTGAACACCAGCCGCAGCATTTTCACGAGTGAAAATATAACGTTTGGTGTTCAATTCGATCTTGCACTGAAAACAACAAATTTTCTGTTTATTTTATGACCAAAAATGATAAAAGTATTTACGCTCTTGACAAATATCGAGTGATATTCCACTAATACATCCCGGTAATTCACCGTTAGTCATAAAATAAACATGTATTATCTATGCAATATTACTTTAAACGACAATTGGATTACAGTGTATGATTAAAGTATTCCTGTTTGAGCATGTTGAGGGAAAGAACGGTCATGCCATGACGCTACAACTGATGTAACTATTTACAGTTTTATGTAACTTTATATCTATGTACACACATATATATATATATGTGTGTGTATATATGTACGTATATAGACATGTAATGCCATACCACATTTAGAAAAAAGATATATATTTGTGTATATGTAAGTATATGTGTGTACATGTATGTGTATGTGCATGTATGCATGTGTGTGTACATACATATGTCTATGTGCATGTATGTATATATATGTCTATTTCTCCTTTATTGTTAAAAATAATACGAGCTATAACACTTAGTACCCACTGAGATCATTAAGCGGAGACTGTGCGATATAAATACGTGTATGATACAAGTACATATATACATAGTGGTCTTTTATTATACCATAGCCATGTATGTATGCTCATGAGGCAGTTGTCTCGACGTAATAAACTGTTCTTCCGTAAATTCTTCGTTCGTTCATGGAAGGTACTTTGCTTTGTCAATGTCACTGAGGACTTATGTTCACCTTGTAACTCCTTTCATTTTTTCAATAACTCATGAACCGCTTCACCGATTTTTATAATATTTGGCCACAATGTATGTTCAGGGATGGTGCTTTGTTTTGCATACGGCCCACGACCGACCGCCCAAGGTCAAGGTCACTGAGGACTTATGTTCACCTTGTTTGTAAGTCACCTGGTTTGTAAGACAAATTTGTAAGGCAAATATATATTATTTTTTTAATAACTGATGAACTGCTTCACCGATGTTGATTATATTTGGGCCACAATGTGTGTCTAGGGATGGTGTTTTGTTTTGCATACAACTCACTTCCGATCGCCCAAGGTCAAGGTCACTGAGTATTTATGTACACCTTGTTTATAAGGCAAATTTGTAAGGCAAACATTTTAAAGTTATCTTTTTCTTTTCTTTTTTATTATCAAGGCTGCCAGTATGACCCACCTTCGACCGCCCATGGTCACGGTCACTGAGGACTTGTGTTATTTTTATTATTATCAAGGCTGCCAGTGATGGGATAAGCTTCATTTAACGATACCAGTTTTTGTTTAAGTAATACTTATTCATATGCTCATATCGCATGCCATATTTGTTATCTCCCTATCAGGAAATACACTGTTGTTTCGTTATGAATATTCAGATTTCCCTGTAGATATATAGCATCTGGTTATTAGTGATACCGCAGATAAATTTCCTGGCTTTTGATTTGCCAGCTTACCATGTAATATGAGACCGTCAACATGGGCTGAAACACAATGGCGGCGGGCCTAGGGAAAGTAAAAAATAAAATAAACATGGAAATCACATCCGGAACCTATACCATATAGTGACTGGAAATGATGTAACAATGTATTAACACGTTTTGTTTCTTGTTTATGTCAGATAGAAAGGTCTGAACGCACCTAGTAAATTGATATCCAAGGCTGGATAGACGGTAGTCGAGTTATTACTGTACGTCAAAAGAAATGAATGTTACGTCAATGCGAATAACGTCAATTAACGTTAATTCATGCATGTACCAAATTGTATTCACTTTGGACGAATTGTTAGAAAGATAATAATCATGTCACACTATTTATCGGCTAACCCTCGTATATGTGACTTTGCCTCGACATTGAAAGTTATTACATAAACATGCTGACTGCGCATTAGTCGGTGTCAAAATGTGAACCTGCTGAAATGTTTGCTATAGTCTTCGGAAATGTGTTTTTATGACGGACTATGTGACATAGTACAACAAATAAATCGGTACCATTTGTTTTCGATCACACGTGTGGCGGCGATCTTGATTTTAAAATGGCCGCCATTCGTGACACATATACTCTTTTCATCAAGACAATAAACCCATTTTCGACCACCAGTTAGACAAATTATTTATAGAATATATATAAAGAGTGAAATAGTAACATTTCTGTTCAATAACAGATATATGTGCCTTACTACAATTCAAAATGGCCGCCACACCAATACATTATGAGTTATTCTCAATTGAATACAAACATTTTCAATGGTAAAATGTATACTTATCTACAGTATCATGCAGTAAATGCAATTTATCATTTGAACATTGATCACTATTTGACGTAATGAAGTTGAAGTGTTGTTTATATAGATTTGTATTTAAAAATTGCCACCGTTAGAATCAAACAATTTTACCAGTAATAGAATAGCAACGGTTTGGACTAGAAATGTGGCTGGTAATGTACGATATTGTAATGTCAGGACTGAATATTTATGTAAATATTCTGTTCTGCGTTTATGATTCTACCCCTCCCTCCATCCATACAGTTGACATACGGGAGTTTACCCCATTAAGCATGTCTAAAATTTCCATAGTTGTTGCCAGACCATAAAACAAATTAAATAAATACATTCACCACTATATTTCACACATTCCACTTTCTATTGTCATGTTTAATATCATTGGTAAGTGTGTTATTATTAACTGCTTTTCATTTCAGTCTACTGTGTTACTCTAATAATTTGCATTGAATTTAGTTGTAACTTCCATCATATCGTAACAATCAAATACACGTATTGTTTATTGTGATGCCGTGGGAGTTGTTTACAGCTTCTGCTACGAAATAATTGCACTTGTTTTCGTGTCGAGACTACTAAACTTAATATACATGTAGTAGCATTATGTACACGGTTACTTATTACTTATATACCAAACATTAAATCCTTATGTAATCCTAGTGCATATGTACGCAATGGTATGACCCACTGTAGTGGGATGTAAGACTGTGCTGTCACAATTTCGGCGAAAGCTCTGTAGGTGTCATAAACAGTTTTGGACCTATATCGGGATATTGCATTCATGTATCTACTAATATGTTAGTCATGGCTATATTTCAAGCTTCAGCAATAGCTTCCGCAGACTTATGGCTAAGCACCATGTGTCATCCACCTACTATGTTATGGATGAGACGGTCCTCTTCTCGGCGACCACTACTTTACAGCGGTTTCGCATCATTTTTCTGAGTCGAGCTGGTCATGTGTTTAAGAAGGTGGCCATGCATTCTTATAATTATTTATTGTTCATGTAGAAGTTGCAAATTTATCCTGTGCTGGGAATAGTATTATATGTATAACACATAGATGATCATTTAGTTCAATCCCTGTTTGTACACAATTTATGATAGTGACAATGAAATATTCCAGTTCAGAATACTTATCTGACACTTTTGTTGACCCGGCCAAAAGTCCACTCTGGCAAGGTGCATTGGCATACGTGTACTAACTTATCAATAAATAGACTAAACACACTTGCGTATACAAACCATGGATATGTTTATATATACATTCATGCTGATATGCATATGCATATTCCAATGCATGCCAGTACTGCATATGTCTACATCTCTGCGAAACATGTTTAACAATAATGTAGGACACATTGATTGAAGCTCAAAATAATTCATGCACATAACAAGTGAATATCTTTCAAAGTGTTTTTAATGTGATATTCTGACGGATCCATCATGTGATCACGACAACATGACACCAGTTTGCAAACCATACATTTTATACCAAATCATATAACATCGTGTGAGTAACGATTATTGTATCATGTAATTATTAAATGGCCATTATTATTATGTTACTATGTTCAAATATGCAACTTTAAACATACCGCGAAGGGGTCAACAACGGAGCTGATTCTGACCGTAGATAAATAGTCAAGACCTTCACCTGAGTTAAGTTATCTGTTCGGATGCCATAAACACCTGACACCACATAAAAACTGCCAAACGTAGTTCTGTCATTCCTCCGTTTTACGTCAATCAGCAAATACCCGTCTTTCAAATTATAAAGTAGCAAAAGACGTATAACACGTATTTATAGTTCGTTATTAGTGCAGCATATTGAACTCCTGAAGACTGACACATACTTTCCAATGTTGAGCCTAGCACACGTGTGGCAATGACCAATAACCAGGATTAAACAGAATCAGAACGTATTTAGTTACTTCATCACACTAGCACTGTTGTATGCACGAAACTACATGCACAACACATTTGGGAAATATTAACATCTGATCGAATAATCGTATGATCGAATGATCAAATCACCAATGTAAACTATTTTGATTATATGATGTCACGACAAGTCTGAGCTGTTTGCTAAGGCCGGTAGGTTTGGAGCATGTGAATGGTAATGTAACGATTGGTTTCATCTGGAGCCACAATATCCATGGTTTCAGTGGCGCTCAGATACGTTGTTGACTTCCTTGTCATTTTAGGGTTGAATCCCATTATAAATGCAGTAGGATTAATACTACTCATATTACGTTAAGGGTTTGTGTGACCGGTGACTGGTATTGTGAGGACTTGACACTAGATCAGGTTATTTTAATTTAATATTCAACAAGCACATTAGGTGTGAAAAATATTTGCCACAGACGGCCATATTATGTACATTATGTATGCTTTCTACCATTTTGATAATGATACTGTGACTGCCATAAATAACAGGAGGAGTTTTATAAAATGGTAAAATTTTCGCCGCCATATTGGATTACCTACTTATTTATTAATGTAAATCGCTCTAAGGATTTTTCTTATCGTATTATTACAGATAATAATTCGATTTCATGCTTATAATCAACGAGATGACATATGTAATGATGAGTACCTGTAATTTGACAGCATATATATACGTGGAAAATATTGGCAGCCATATTAGATTTCTAATATCTGTGACCATTTGTGCCGGTCTATTTTTAGAACATATATGTGTGAAGGATTGATGACACATATACATGCACTTGAAACAACATCAACATAATAGTTTGGTCATTTGAACATGCATTTACACAAACTAAAACATGCTAAATGACGGCCATTTTGAATTATTTAAAGCATGCCAGAATTAATATGTTTGTTACTTAGTAATATATCATATATATAATAATAATAACGTACATATTGTTCGTGCTGGTAGTAATATACAAATGCGTACCCTCATTAAAGGCAGACACACTGAATTCTTTAAAAACGCACCACAATTTACTTATCTTGGCGGCCATTTTGACATACTATAATGAAATATTTTAGAACTACGAATGGTTGGCTTTAATAACACACTATTTACATATAATATCAAGCAGAATTGTGTTGAAAAATTAGTTCCATATTACAATAGTGAGCAATTATATTGTAAAATATAGCTTTTGATTGGGTGGCAATTTTGAAATTCAAGATGGCGGCCCTCTATGGATTGGACAACATAGCGAAATTTATTTTCTGATAATTATGTCGTCCATACGCTATCCAAGAATGTATAATTTACAAATATAAAAACAATCACAACATAATTATGTAGCAAAAACCAACACCTATGTAACATTATTGACAATAACGGTGGCCATTTTTAGTTCAAGATGGCGGCCAAGATAGTGATATAAAAAAATGGTACCGATTTGTTTTTTGCTTTACAGTGTCTCAGAATGAAAATAAACATAAAATTCAAGATTAGAGAAAAAAATTCAGCAAATGCATATGTTTCACTTTCTGACACAGACTTCATGCACACAATCCGCAGCGTTGTATAAACGGTAATCCAGTTATCGTAGATAAAAGAAAACAACGCACAATAAACAATATACCGTTAGCGAGCGACACCGGTATTCAATAGAATTAACAGGGGCGGATCCAGCATTTGGTGAACGGGGGGGGGGGTGTCTAGTTGCGAAGGCAACTCTTGCAATCTATTCCTGTACCGTCCGTAGATAGAGTTACCGTCCGCAACTAGGGGGTTGTTCTATTTTCGAGCTCTTCGAAATGCACTTTTCTGTGCTTTACGGCAGCATTTAAATTCAGACTCCAACTGGTGGTAAACTATGATATATGTAAACTCCGTGGCTGATCGGGGGGATTGCAACCCCGGAACCCCCAACCCCCTCTAGATCCGCCGCTGGTTAGCCGATAGTAATATGTGACTGTGATTGGCGAAATTGGACTTATGGGTTTTTCGACCAGTGTATATCCAGATCACTGTTTGCGTCCGCAGTCTGATCAGGATATGCACTCTTTCACCATTCCATCAATGAAACACTCAATGCTTCTCCGAATCAAGCTGGTATACATTTTGGCAACAGCCAAATGCATTCCGAACTCGGTATTGTATTGAAGCAAGCCAAACAATTGTATGTATACATACGTGAGATAACTATATTGCATAACCGACAATATACTGTACTAATACATTTAATTTACATAATATTGATGGATTTGACAATACTGGATGCATCTCCCAAGGCAATATATTCATTTATGCATGCTTCGTTGTTACATCTTAAATTCATATTCATCACTTGAATGCATATACAGTCTACACTCGTTACCTCAAACTATCTTATGTCAAACTACTGATACCTCAAACCCAAACTATTTTCCTCAGTCACTTCGACTTGGAGTGTGGACAGTATATCATGGTATATAGGCCATGGGCGTACCGGCATAAAATAGGGGTTTTAGTACCATCTCTGCGCACCAAAGATTTTGTTACCAATGTGACTAAACATATAAGTTGTTTTATACTCTATATATTTCCGCATGAAAGACCTTCAGGCGTGTTAGCATAAGACTATTAATAATTTGCATAAACAAGATGGCCGCCAATTAAAAAGTACTTTACTAAATATAGGGGCATATTGTATTGTGGTAGCAGTTTTAAAAGCAAAAATGCCGATCAACTTCAGGCTTTTAATACTTCATAGATGACTAACTGTTTATCAATCCATTTAGAAATCCAACATGGCCGCCATTTTAAATTAATTCTGTGAAGTATAACAGGCACGCACGAGCAATTAAATGTTGACACCACACACATATATGAAACTTGCATAGTCCCAAGGTGTTTAGCATATTGGTATAATAATATGCAGCAAGAACATAACTTGTGTGGTATAACCGTGTTATAACGCATATCCAATATGGCCGAACGTATGAAATGCATATCCAGCTTCTGGGATATTTATATGCAACGTCGTTGTTTCAGAAGTCCCAGAATGGTTAATGCAAACACAATTCTGATATATGTGATAACTGACATGCTATGCAATTCTTTTTTTTATTAATTATTTGTATTTCTCAAGTATTTCACATTTATACAAATACACACGTATATGGATACATTCATGACATGAGAAACAATTATTTTTTCTATCGAGGAAAATAGATTGAAATCGAGAAGATGAATAGATTAAGATGTAGTATATATAGGCATGTTTGAGACAAGACACATAATAAGCTGTGTGTCAGCTTAGAAACAGACATATAGGATAGTAAATTCCAGCCTGTAACATTCCAGTTGTACATGCAATTAAAATATTCACATACATAATTACAATATGCGATATTTGCTGTTTGTATGCTACGTATTACACGTGACACATGGTCCTTTGCCCCTTGATACTAATATGTAAAACAGAACCAATTTGTGTCGTTGGTAAGTGAGTTAGTTACATGTACCTGTTATTTTTGGTCTGCTAGTATAATATTAAATAACAATTTGTCCCTATTTGGTAATGTATTTATCCAATTGTCCTCTTCCCTGGGCTATAGTTTCCTCAACTGTGATACTATGCTTCAAGTATGGAATAAAATTATTGAAACAGGTTAATTTTCTGGGCCCGGTTGCTCAAAGCTTCTGTTAGCTTAACAGACTGTTAAATCCTTATCATTGCTAAGGATTTAACAGTCTGTTAAGCTAATAGAGGTTTTGAGCAACCGGGCCCTGGTGTTTACATAGAGAATACCAGGCTAGTGTCTTTTGATATTAAGTCTATCAGGAAAGGCTAGGAAACGCGTAGGAATTTCGAAGCTTGCCGAGGAATTCCTACCGTTTCCGAGCCGAACCTGATAAACTTGATATCAAAAGACACTAGCCTGGTATTATATTTATCAGGTAACGTTTTATGCTCAAAAATGACATTAGATGACGTCGTATTATATGGACAGAACGCGGACTTGTTTACGTCGCGTCATTACACTGACGTCATTCGGTAACGTCATGTGACGTCAACCGACCAATGGAACGTCAATTTTCACTTCGTTGTAACCCGGATGTTGATATAAGGTCAATGCCTGATACAAAAATATGTTATCAGTCAGTAAATATTCGGTCAATACAGGGCAGGTTACCTGATAAATTTATATATATAGTACTTGACTAAGAGTAAACTATATTGCAATTGTTTTCTGTGTATGCCTGTTTCGACAATTCCAAATGAAATTGTGCAAAAAATTATTTCCACTGGAATGTCTTTGTCTATTAAGAAGAGATTCATTAGTGACCAGAAATTTTGAATCACATTGCATTCCCAGAATAGATGGTTGAATATTTCTATCTTCATGTTACAAAAATCGCATAAACTAGATTCTACTATATTACACCTAGCCATCAGTTTATTGGTAGCTATAATTCTCATTAGATACTTGTATTGGAAATTATGAGCCTTATATCTATGGTACTCGGTATAGTAACAGAGTATATCGTTTTCCAGTTATGAATTTTATCCGAAAATATGCTGGCCAATTTCTGTTCCGGTTTTATTATTTCTCTCGTACATTTTTCCCTTTGAACATTATACAATGTTTTATTTATAGATTTACTGTTTTTTATTTTATCAATACGGTTTTGGTTGTTTTGTATCACGTTAATGTTTTCAGTTTTTATTTGTTCTATCCATTGTGGAGGTATGCACCTTATTAACGTATAGTAGTTTAGATAGTCAGCACTTCTAATTGAATATAGTTCCGCGAAATCTGGGAATCTGTAAAACAATTTTATTCTAAAATCAAAAATGTGTTCTACTTTTTGTATACTTTCCTGCCAGTCCTTATAAAACATTGTTCTCGATTCGTTTTTAATGTGCGAGTTATTCTATATGCAATTCTTATAAACAAATTGTACGATAAAAAGAGAAGTAAATCCAAAATGGCCGCCATTTTATACGAATTTCGTAAACTATAATTATAACTTTGATATCAATGTTGGTACCACATACCCGCTCAAAATTGCAATGGTCCTACGCATGTTATACACATTCGTTGATCTACAGCTTCCTCGTAGCATAAAAAAAGAACATACACGTATTTATTTGCATATAATAGATATCCATCTCAGTAACATTGGACTAATTATTTTATATTTTATGGAATTCAGAGCTATTCACGTATTACACAAAGCAAATCAGACGAGAGCATACCGATCAGCTTCGACGATTTAACCATTGACATGCGGCAAAATACTCGTTTGAGGGAAACATGATTGATTTGCATACTTTCAAGATGGCCGCCATCTCGTACAATACGTATAGCTATGAAACTAAATCACCATACACATTACATCAGTAGCGGCGGAATAAAAAGAATACTTCTATATTATATGCCTGTCATACATAGCCTATTTTATATTTAACAAGTATTACATGGTGCCTTGTGCATATCATGCAATTTGTGGACTGTACAGGTGTTTGTTTGATGATTAATTGTTTAATATCCTCTACCAACGCTCATTGGTAATAACGTATCGGTCTTACGATTGGAACATATTGTTCCTTGTGTTATTCTATGTTGTATTTTGTTTCCTGCATTACCATGCTCGGCATACTGTGAAAGAAGACACGTCTACCCGTGTAACAAAACAATAGTTGTCCGAATACAACGAAGGGCGCCTGATGGTGCTTTAGTTTAACGAATATCAAGAAGCCGTGCGAAAGGAAATTATAACAACTTTCCCCCAATGTTAAGTTTGCGAAAGTGCTCTGATTGTGACTTTGACCTTGGCGTCAGCGGGTGTCTGCGGGTTCTGGATGGCATGGCATGATAGAGAACCAGGTAGGGCTGTGTAAAATATCAAGAAGATTGGTTAATTAAACAGAAATTATAACAATTTTCCCCCAACGTTAAGTTTATGAAAGCACTAAGACTGTGACATTGACCTTGAAATATAAAAACGGTTGGTGAAAGGACACAGAAATTATCAGTAATTGTCCCCAACGTTAAGTTTATGAAAGCACTAAGACTGTGACCGTAACATTGGTGTTAGCGGCGGTCTGAGCGTCGTACATTTGTTACAGCATGATAGAGAATCATTATAATAAGGTATGTCTTTATCTCTTTATCTTTTTTCTCTCTTTCCTAAAACTCTCTTCTTAAAAAAATCTTCTAAAAAAAGCGCACTTTCTAAATACATTATGTATGCTCTTTTCTAGTGACATGTCATGTGATTTCAACTATGTTTTGTTATACAATATGTACATGATATATGATGTATTTCAAAATTGAAAATAAACCATTTAGTGGGGAAATAAAGAATAAGGTATGTGGGACATATCAAAACGTAAGCGAAATTACGTAATATAGTCAATTAATATAATATAACATACATCATTCATGGACTTTCAGCGACAATTTAATCTATACGCGATGTTGCCGCCAATTTGAGACTAAAGCAAGTTAGAATTGTCAACATTACATTATTATTCTACAGTGTTCTGTTATGACCACTTTGTATTCGTAAACATGTATTTATTATTGATGTAGATGACAGTCCATGCAACCGACATATGATATGAATATCATAATTATATGAGTTTGACATACCTGTTTGAAATTGTAGTGAACAGTATATATCACTTCATTCACTTGATAGTTGACCTTATCCATTGCTTACTTTATGTTGATTATAACTCAAGGATACATGACGGCAAATCAAGAAAGAGGGTTATCATGTGTGTTTCGATCTGTAACATTACAGACAATGATAAGACTCTCGCCGAACACGACTACCAAAACAACACATACTACGCGGTTCACGTTCTATGTCTAGCTGATTGCTAGAGTGTGTATTTGTGGGACCGTGTACCGCTAATCATGGAATACATTTCAGTGCCTCATTCAAAAATGGGCCTACCTTCACTATTGTCCATGTACATACATGCTAAGTGGATCAATATATGTATTTTATAATTGCAACCCAATATGGAATGGATATGCCATTCGTTCATGTTGAACACTCATTTACATACACTATTTGCATACACAGACTAGTGTCTGATTACTTATCAACCATATACATGATATATATGTTAATTGTTCCACGTGAATGTCGTCTTCAGTGATACAAATAAAAACAAATTCCAAACGAATGCAATATAAAAAAGCCCTCTCATTGCAACTACACGTTCTGGTATGGTAGATGCTTTTTTCATCAGCATGAATTCCCTGACCAGCAGAGTATGATTCATAAATATAAGCAATAATAATAACAATGTTACATAATATGTAACATTGTTATAGTATTACTTACATTTTAAACCAATATAAATTAAATCAATACTTGAATCGCTGGTCGTGGAATGTATGTTTGGGCCACGTTGAAAGCTCCTCGACCACCGCTGTGTGCTTGTTATGTGTTCAACCTAGTGTATTGTGTTAGTTTATTCTATACTTTGGTGCATGCCCAATAATAATGATATATCACAATAGCGCATAAAGAATTTCTTCACATGTGCTGTTTATCATATCCGAAATGATAATAAATAGAACTAAGAATAGTCTTCATGTGTTGATGATCGACACAGTGTTATGGTAGTGTTATTGTACACTATAAACCCAAAACAAAACTAAACTATTTGTAATTATATAATATCCGCCCAGCATGTGTAGCATGCCAAGCGATATAGAGAATAGTAGGTTAGTGCCGTGAATGGGAAAAAATATATGGCAAGGCTCAGGAAACGGGATGGGCGAGGCTCTGCCGAGCACATCCCGTTTCCGTGCCGCGCCAGATATGTTTTCCCATTCACGGCACTAACCTACTATTCTATGTATCCCGTCAACACCTGCAAATGGCTGCAAAATGCAAAAATATAACCCCAGCCACCGCACATATTCATACGCAGTGATTAGGTCGTATTAACAGGATATCAAAAATGTTTCACGGCACCGTGTTTCACGGCACATACGCACTGTGTTGACGGGATAAAATATAAACATAATACATTTTAATATTTCGTAAATTCGTTGTATTTTCTGTTACCCATGATATAATGTTTGCATATTTGCGATACATACTTTTTTCATCCTATAGCTGTCCCATGGCCAATAGTCAAAGCGAAATGACGTTGGCGCTAACGCTTCTGGCAAAATTTGCGTTAAAAATATTCTCCGTTTATCCAATTGGCGGCGGGGTTATTCATTGATGTCAGAATATTAGCTACATATTTGTTATTTGCAAAGTTTGCATGTCCTAAATATACAACGCATACACCAAGTTGATGTCTGCTGCATTCCTATTACGATAGCATACTTAGCCTAGTACTATTGGCTGAACGAGCAATTGTCGTCAGACAGGGATGGCTGGTATACTTGTGATAGGGGTACATGTATACAAATTAGTACTTAATTTAATTACTGATAATACACCAAATGATTTTAAATAACCTAATACACAGCAAATCATAAAGTGTATCATTTTTACCTGGCAAACCACACAACACATACCATATATACCATCTACTTTACTCTGTTATTAGCTATCAAATCCAGTGACATGTAAGCAGTTACCTGCTTGCATTATCCCTGTGGTATATTCACCAACTATGCGAGTAAATATGGCTTTACCTATGGGTAACGTGTACTCTAACATATGCTGTGCATCAGATTGAAAAGCTTACACATCAAAATTTATTTAGAGATTGATGGGAGAAATGCTCTGATATCTCGTATTTTGTATAGTTTGCTGGCATAATATTTATAGCTTGCCGTTGTCATATCTGTCTATTATTTATTGCACCACATTGTATTTGGTTTACTGTCATATTATTTGCTGTATGTGTCAAACGCACAAAGTCGTGAAACTGTGCGATCGTTACATACAAAGACGGCGGAGATGGCAATTCAATGCTCCATATAGTATACAGTATCAAAACAATATTCACATATGTTATATTCATATCTCACATCACTCTTATGAAGCAATTATCATTAAAGTCAAGTGTATCTATATATCACCTAAAACCTTAACTTATATGGGGAGGTAGTGTGTATCTGCCTGGCTAGCTCAATCGTAGAACAATGTACAATAGAGTTCCCGGGTTCATGTCCCGGGTCGGTGAACACGTTTTATCGATCTATGACATTTGGCGCCAAACTGACTGATATATACTCCGAGGATATAGAGCATCTTTTCATTGTTCCGTCAGGAATCCGGTGACAAAATCCAATGTAACTTACTATGGGGAGGAAGTGTGTATCATACATCTGTGCCCCTCCCCCACCCCCCCCCCCCCCCCCCCCCCCCACCACCCCCAGCTCAGTCCGAGTAGTCGGTAGCGGTGCCGGTTTGGAGTGACGGGTCGGTGACGGGTTGGTGAACATTATATATTAACAAATATAAATTCGCAGGTGAAAACAAAATTATTTTAATATGTATTTATGTATGCGTGATCACTATATGAAATTAATGAAGATAGAATGTTAAAAATAAAATTCGTATAAATAAATGAAACTAAGCATGTATGGGTAATCTATGACGTCACAGCATGTCCAGCATAATACATGTACAAGGTAATTTAAAATTAAAACCTACATAACTTTTGGCAGAGATGGAATATTTGCATGTGGTTTTCACCAGTCCTATTACATTGTCAAGGACTACATTGTGCTTATGAAACACAACTGCATCCGACAGGTCTTTTTCATTAATTTATGCAAAACAAATCTACCACAAGACAGAAGAAAACAAACAAAAATATAACAAATGGAAACGCAAATAGTGTGAACTCAGTCAAGGTGACGCAATATTAATGTGGACGGGGAAAGAGGAAACGATAAAGCCAGAATGACAATAAACAAAAAATGTGGCCTATCGGCACACGAATGCCCCTGGTTTTCACATCCGTGTGTAACATGACAAGAGCCATGAGAACATGTGTATACTGCACAATGTGAGAGAATAGTGTTCTAAAAAAATACTCGTGAGCTGACACCACAAGCTACCCCTTTCTATACAAACAGTCGCAATTCCATTTATTAATCGTTAGTTTAAACAATATTTATTTCAAATAATATACATGTATATATATGCATCAAAATACATATAAAGTAACGGTGAATAAGGATTAGAAAACAAGCTCACATAGCTTATGTGAATTATTCTCATTGAGTAACGCATCAGTAAATGGGAATGTGGCAAGAATGCATAATAATGTATACATATGTAAGTTTTGTTAAATAATTGAAGGGAACAAAAAGCTATCCCAAGCATGCGCTCCGAACCATTGGCATTGTTTGTAACTGTTATAACGATACACGACTAGCATTTGTCCTGCTATTGGTAGTTTACAAGATAATCGATTATTAATCTTTATCATGGTTATATTGCACAAGTGTAACTGTTACACACAACTGTACTCAAAACACGACTACCAAAACAACTCATACTACGCAGTTCACGTTCTATGTCTAGCTGATTGCTAGAGTGTGTATTTGTGGGACCGTGTACCGCTAATCATGGAATACATTTCAGTGCCTCATTCAAAAATGGGCCTACCTTCACTATTGTCCATGTACATACATGCTAAGTGGATCAATATATGTATTTTATAATTGCAACCCAATATGGAATGGATATGCCATTCGTTCATGTTGAACACTCATTTACATACACTATTTGCATACACAGACTAGTGTCTGATTACTTATCAACCATATACATGATATATATGTTAATTGTTCCACGTGAATGTCGTCTTCAGTGATACAAATAAAAACAAATTCCAAACGAATGCAATATAAAAAAGCCCTCTCATTGCAACTACACGTTCTGGTATGGTAGATGCTTTTCATCAGCATGAATTCCCTGACCAGCAGAGTATGATTCATAAATATAAGCAATAATATAACAATGTTACATAATATGTAACATTGTTATAGTATTACTTACATTTTAAACCAATATAAATTAAATCAATACTTGAATCGCTGGTCGTGGAATGTATGTTTGGGCCACGTTGAAAGCTCCTCGACCACCGCTGTGTGCTTGTTATGTGTTCAACCTAGTGTATTGTGTTAGTTTATTCTATACTTTGGTGCATGCCCAATAATAATGATATATCACAATAGCGCATAAAGAATTTCTTCACATGTGCTGTTTATCATATCCGAAATGATAATAAATAGAACTAAGAATAGTCTTCATGTGTTGATGATCGACACAGTGTTATGGTAGTGTTATTGTACACTATAAACCAAAACAAAACTATATTTGTAATTATATAATATCCGCCCAGCATGTGTAGCATGCCAAGCGATATAGAGAATAGTAGGTTAGTGCCGTGAATGGGAAAAAATATATGGCAAGGCTCAGGAAACGGGATGGGCGAGGCTCTGCCGAGCACATCCCGTTTCCGTGCCGCGCCAGATATGTTTTCCCATTCACGGCACTAACCTACTATTCTATGTATCCCGTCAACACCTGCAAATGGCTGCAAAATGCAAAAATATAACCCCAGCCACCGCACATATTCATACGCAGTGATTAGGTCGTATTAACAGGATATCAAAAATGTTTCACGGCACCGTGTTTCACGGCACATACGCACTGTGTTGACGGGATAAAATATAAACATAATACATTTTAATATTTCGTAAATTCGTTGTATTTTCTGTTACCCATGATATAATGTTTGCATATTTGCGATACATACTTTCATCCTATAGCTGTCCCATGGCCAATAGTCAAAGCGAAATGACGTTGGCGCTAACGCTTCTGGCAAAATTTGCGTTAAAAATATTCTCCGTTTATCCAATTGGCGGCGGGGTTATTCATTGATGTCAGAATATTAGCTATATATTTGTTATTTGCAAAGTTTGCATGTCCTAAATATACAACGCATACACCAAGTTGATGTCTGCTGCATTCCTATTACGATAGCATACTTAGCCTAGTACTATTGGCTGAACGAGCAATTGTCGTCAGACAGGGATGGCTGGTATACTTGTGAGGTGGGGTACATGTATACAAATTAGTACTTAATTTAATTACTGATAATACACCAAATGATTTTAAATAACCTAATACACAGCAAATCATAAAGTGTATCATTTTTACCTGGCAAACCACACAACACATACCATATATACACATCTACTTTACTCTGTTATTAGCTATCAAATCCAGTGACATGTAAGCAGTTACCTGCTTGCATTATCCCTGTGGTATATTCACCAACTATGCGAGTAAATATGGCTTTACCTATGGGTAACGTGTACTCTATATGCTGTGCATCAGATTGAAAAGCTTACACATCAAAATTTATTTAGAGATTGATGGGAGAAATGCTCTGATATCTCGTATTTTGTATAGTTTGCTGGCATAATATTTATAGCTTGCCGTTGTCATATCTGTCTATTATTTATTGCACCAAATTGTATTTGGTTTACTGTCATATTATTTGCTGTATGTGTCAAACGCACAAAGTCGTGAAACTGTGCGATCGTTACATACAAAGACGGCGGAGATGGCAATTCAATGCTCCATATAGTATACAGTATCAAAACAATATTCACATATGTTATATTCATATCTCACATCACTCTTATGAAGCAATTATCATTAAAGTCAAGTGTATCTATATATCACCTAAAACCTTAACTTATATGGGGAGGTAGTGTGTATCTGCCTGGCTAGCTCAATCGGTAGAACAATGGTACAATAGAGTTCCCGGGTTCATGTCCCGGGTCGGTGAACACGTTTTATCGATCTATGACATTTGGCGCCAAACTGACTGATATATACTCCGAGGATATAGAGCATCTTTTCATTGTTCCGTCAGGAATCCGGTGACAAAATCCAATGTAACTTACTATGGGGAGGAAGTGTGTATCATACATCTGTGCCCCTCCCCCACCCCCCCCCCCCCACCACCCCCAGCTCAGTCCGAGTAGTCGGTAGCGGTGCCGGTTTGGAGTGACGGGTCGGTGACGGGTTGGTGAACATTATATATTAACAAATATAAACACTTCGCAGGTGAAAACAAAATTATTTTAATATGTATTTATGTATGCGTGATCACTATATGAAATTAATGAAGATAGAATGTTAAAAATAAAATTCGTATAAATAAATGAAACTAAGCATGTATGGGTAATCTATGACGTCACAGCATGTCCAGCATAATACATGTACAAGGTAATTTAAAATTAAAACCTACATAACTTTTGGCAGAGATGGAATATTTGCATGTGGTTTTCACCAGTCCTATTACATTGTCAAGGACTACATTGTGCTTATGAAACACAACTGCATCCGACAGGTCTTTTTCATTAATTTATGCAAAACAAATCTACCACAAGACAGAAGAAAACAAACAAAAATATAACAAATGGAAACGCAAATAGTGTGAACTCAGTCAAGGTGACGCAATATTAATGTGGACGGGGAAAGAGGAAACGATAAAGCCAGAATGACAATAAACAAAAAATGTGGCCTGTCGGCACACGAATGCCCCTGGTTTTCACATCCGTGTGTAACATGACAAGAGCCATGAGAACATGTGTATACTGCACAATGTGAGAGAATAGTGTTCTAAAAAAATACTAGTGAGCTGACACCACAAGCTACCCCTTTCTATACAAACAGTCGCAATTCCATTTATTAATCGTTAGTTTAAACAATATTTATTTCAAATAATATACATGTATATATATGCATCAAAATACATATAAAGTAACGGTGAATAAGGATTAGAAAACAAGCTCACATAGCTTATGTGAATTATTCTCATTGAGTAACGCATCAGTAAATGGGAATGTGGCAAGAATGCATAATAATGTATACATATGTAAGTTTTGTTAAATAATTGAAGGGAACAAAAAGCTATCCCAAGCATGCGCTCCGAACCATTGGCATTGTTTGTAACTGTTATAACGATACACGACTAGCATTTGTCCTGCTATTGGTAGTTTACAAGATAATCGATTATTAATCTTTATCATGGTTATATTGCACAAGTGTAACTGTTACACACAACTGTACTCAAAACATTGTTACGCCCCCCCCCCCACCTAAGTTCGTCATATGAAATCGACATCGACGCTATGTGCCGTCACATCCACCCTGTACACTTTCCACAGCCCAATGTCTATGTGTGTTCCTCTGTTTGTTTAATGATGTGTAACGGCCTATCAACAGCTAATGTCATTTAAGGCCGGGCCAACGGGTTCGATCCCGCATTCAACCTGCTGCATTGGGGGGGAGGGGGGGGGGTGTCACAAAATCAGAACGGAATATTTACATCGAAATAAATATATATTCAGCCCTGAAATTAGAAATACACCAAAGTCACTTATCCCCTTCCCCTAAAAGTAATACGATTTTGAATACAATGGGTATAACCAGATTAAACCCTCACATACAAGAATGCCAAAGACGTATATGCGTATCGGCTATAATTACCGGGAAACTAGATTTATTTGATGTATAATTTTATATATGAATAAAATATGATTCTGCACATAATCCACGTAAGGGGGCGTTGAAATATAGAAAAAAAATCCATGATTTGGCATTTGACCTTGTTGTATAATTATGACAGGAGAACACGAGCAACTGACAGTCAATGATGCTGTAATCACACACCGCATCTATTTTGTCGCGCCGGTACAAACCGTAGCTTGTTTTCGCGCAACACCGTATTCTTTTACACAATTTATTACGGAAACTCTGCACCATAACATGGGGGTACACACCATAACGAGATAAATCAGAAAATGCCATAAAACATGTCATATCCTGCGTGTAGAGAGCTGACACTTTTCACTGATCATTTAGAATGTATGTACTCGATATCGCCACCGAAAAGGGACAATAAGATGTGTTTGTTAGCCAGAAATCGGCACTTTCATCACGCTCCCTCGATTCAAAATTCACGCACAAAAAGATGTCATGTTTGCAAGCGAATTATTCAGAAAATACGTTGTCATTCGTATTGGGATCGTGATCGCTGGAAATCATATTACTTTATGCGTCTGTACATACCACATACGTTGCTGAAAATGTCCTGTAAGCTGTAAAATATTTAATTAAACTGACACACACCTGCTGTCGTCCCGCGACTCCATCTTGGCGACATGTATATACCCTGTCTGCACCGTATCACGGAAAACTACCCACAGTATCACAATACCGACAGTGATTATTACGCGTTTGGCAATGAAATATAGCAAGCAAAAAATACATAATGAAAAAACACACTTCCTTAAATTATACATGTATATTAGTTGATTGAATTCTTAACATAGCAACGTTAAAACGTATTTACCTTTTAAACGACCTTTTAAAAGATTTTCGGAATTACTTTTGTATATTGTAACTATAGCCTCGATCAATTAGTTTCGGAACACCTAACGACATGTGCTTCCTTCATTCAATGGAACAGCAAATTTCAAACAAAATAAATCAATACGGTAGGAAAACTATTCAATTCAGATAAAAACTTACCATCGGAATTACAAATTTCCGATTATTTACATTTTTCCCAGACGCTCAAGTTATGGACGTCGCTAACTCGTTACGTTACCCAGTCTAATGGGTTTCGGAACGATTTGGCAACTCGAGTATTACTCCTGGGTAACAGACCCGATTCCGTCGATATCATGCATACTCGCACTGCAGATGTCATTCAACATATCAAATCGCCTTAAACATGTTAATGGGTGTATTTAAATGTAACAGTGTATTCTTAAAAATGTTTCTATAATTATTTTCTTCCATTCCTTTGCTCATTACATTCGTGTCTGCCTTGCTCATGCCCGTATGTGAATATGGCCGATACACGTTCCTCTTTTTAGTTAGTGCTGACTACAAGTGTTTGTCACATTGTTTCTTATATAATCAGTGGTATATTGCATATTTTATTCAGACAATGTTACTTTAAAACACCATTATAACATAAACTTCGTATGTTCAAATTTTACACATCCTAGTTGATTTGTTTTTAAAAACTAACTAATTCGAGTAGCCTACAAACCGATCGAATTTAACCCTACCTCGAAACTAGGTCATGTAATGTTTACTGCAGCAACCGAAATATACAGTTGTGAAAGCTGTCAACAGTCTTAATGCAATAAAAGGTAGGTTAGCCGACTTATAAGTGTTATGTCAAAAGGTCATAAGTTTTTTGGACATATTTAACCCCCATGTACAAAAACAAAGAATAAATCACATAAAAACGTACATGAGGGCCAAACCAGGCAAATTGTGATGCCTGAACCCTACCGTTAACTTACTCCGTCGCGATCGCCCGACCAACCACCCACCTCGATGTAAATATATTAAGAACATTTCGTGCCTACTGAGTGGGCATGTACCTTAAAATTTAACGCCGTATTTGGTTTATTTACATTTTTGAAACTATACGAAAATACAATGTAAACTTGAGTAATAAAACCATATTGCGGTTACTGTGGTTATGAATTACATTTGGTCAGTTTAAGGTTTGCGTGTTTGTGTTTCCTTCGGACTCCAAACACTTTAAACATGTTAAACAGACCGAATATGTTTATACCACAGGAAAATAAAAAGCCCATGGTTGTATGCCTTACATTGTAAATGTATCTTCCTAAGAGATACTCATCCAAGCTAGGCCTACTAAAGTCCCGTTTGAAGGGGTATCACTGTCGAATGATATGAAGTACTACTTCATATAATCCGATAGTGATACCCTTAGTATTATCAGTGAACTGAGTGGACGTTGTACATCTCGTGAGCGGCAACCGGCAGATATGAGACACACCATGTGATTTTGTACGGTCGTGTAACTTCGGACATCTGCGTAATTTCATTAAATACGTTTACAATATATTTCATAAATAAAGACAAAAGCTGACACAATTTACATGCGGAATATTCTCTGAACATTTTGTCAACTTCTGACGTCACTTACGGGAAATATTTTAAATTTTGTAAACGTATTTCATGAAATTACGCATATGTCCGAAAGTACAAAATCACATGGCGTGTCACGTTCTGAGACATAGATACTAGCTGCCACACTTGGCTGATATCCGGGATCATGAAGGTGACTATATAAAGCTACGAATATAACGACTCTAAAGTAGTGTATGAACCAGCCAGCTCGCATAAAATAGACACATTTTTACACAATTTTCATTGGAATATTTACAAACATTACACATGATAAACACTCGCAATTTATTATCCTCTTAGCGAAATACTATATCTTCAAATTTAAGTACTTTAAAAGCGACCAGTAGCCTATTTCAACAACATTGCAAAGTATACTTTTCTAGCAAAGTATACGTTGAGGGAGAGATTTTCAATTTTAGGACAAATTTATTAATTGTTATTACATTGAATTTATTACATTATCACAGCCATTGTGTCTGTGATAATGTAATAAATTCAGTATAATAATTCTGCATACTTTTAATCATCAAATATATGCAGTCGTTAGTTCTATATGAAATAATGCATTTCGGGAAAAATATATGATTACTCCCTCAAAGTATACTTTGCTAGAAAAGTATGCTTGGCAATGTTTGTGAAATAGGCTACTGATTTTCAACAAGTTCATAAACTACTTGAAACACAGTACTGTATTAGAACTGAAACACGAGGGTCATGATGGCCCTATATCGCTCATACTACCCTCACCCCCGCAGGCGGACACCCCACCCCCGTTTCTAAACGCAAAACACTACGGGTTATAGCAGAGCAACAATACAATGGAGAGTCGAAGGCGAGCCCAAGAGATGACCCACACCCCTGGCCGGCCAAGGGCTCACTAGAAAATATCAGTTATAATTCTCCTATTTGTATCCAAATCATTTCACTGGTGATTATAGAATAATCACCAATCAAATATGCAGGCAGCATAATTCAAAGGGAAATAATTCAGATAACTATGTGTAGATACGCCTGACAGATTATGATTATAGCATAATTATCGACGAATAAAGTTTCTTTTTCAAGTTAGGCGTAATCGATTTTTGGAAATATAGAAGCGTTTACGGCGTAAACTGTCATATTATTATTTTTAAATGATTATTATAGAAGCGTTTACGGCGTAAACGGTCATGTGATCAAAATAATATAATTATAATTAAAACTATAGAAGCGTTTATGGCGTAGTATAGTAATACGAATCGCCAAGCATATGATCACATGTAGAGCCATGGCTCTGCCATAAGAGACAGCCAACCCAGTTCGGAGCACCGCTGGTGTTTACCTTAGCAACGGCGTTCCTATCCCAACGCTTTCAGCATTGGGACAGTTCACCTCGATATAAAATTACACGGTGTGTGTATTTTAGCTGAGGGTATTTCCTTATCAAGGTTACAATATAGCATAGCTTAACAACGTATACATGGTAATTTATCTTCCTGGTTTTTCATGGTTTTAATTTTGTCGCTGATCTACGGAGACTCACTTTGTGAGTTCGCACCTGGATCCGGTATCATTTCTTAACTCTACGTTGCCAGGCGAGTGTCACACGATAGAGGCTTCTTCAGGCAGAGTCATTTTCACATAGGGTAGCCTATGTATTGGAATCGCGTCCGACAGTTAGCCACGCCCCAGACCCCCCTCGATGGGCTTGTCCGTAGTGATATCTTGGAATAACTATAACAACAAAATGCATTATGTTACTCAACGTTTAACTGTCATACGCAACCGCTAATTGAAAATAATATTCTGAAAAACTACTTGCACTGAACAATATCAACAACGGATGTTCTACGTACAAAAATACATCGGTTTATTTTCTTGCGCTTTCAAGTTGTCATTTGCCCCCATTTGCGTCACAAATCGTGCGGTCATCGCTAAATTTAGTAACAGGCTATGGTTTTCGGCAGAGTTAACTCCCCTCCGAATACTCTCCACCACGCGACGCGCTCGACACACAAACGATATCAAGGGGTTACAGCTACCTGTTGACCCAGATTGTTTTAATGATCGCGATTGTGTCGCTACAAAACGTGTGGGTCTAACTGATGTTAATCCTCATTCTATCGATGGATTTTCAGCGTATTTTAGTGACATTCCCGAATTCTGCCTGATTGACATTTGTCTATGGTGGCCAATACACGCCAACATGAGTGTCAATTCTACGTTCAGGGAAGGGGGTCAATAAGTCAGTAAGCGATACATTACAGTCAGGGAACAAATTAATGTTTGGGTTTGGGCTTCCATACATTGAATATTTTGTCAGCGGTTTCCCCAATGACGTCATTTGTATGTTTTAATATACTCGATCAGGGGCCAACTATTTCATTCACAAAACAGAAGTAAACATGGCGATGTGAAAGTAATGCAGAAACTTTAACAAAAATTCTGCTACAACATTGTTTTGTACCGACAAGGCATTTTCAGGCGCGACACCGCTTCCGTGGCGGAATTCTTGTAGTACCCTATGTTCAGTACTTTCAGTACTTTGATTAAATATAGAAGCGTTTACTGCGTAAACGGTCATGTGATAAAAATAATATTCTAATTCTAAATATAGAAGCGTTTACGGCGTAAACGGTCATGTGATCAAAATATTATAATGTTTAAATATAGAAGCGCTTATGGCGTAAACGGTCATGTGGTCAAAATAATATTATAATTCCATATGAACAGTGGAAATATGAGACCCGCCGTATTAGATGGGCTTGTAAATTAAAAAGTAAAACTATTTGCGTGTTCAAACCATATGCACTATCTTCTGCGTGTAGCTGAATATGAATGCGTCAGGAATTCGGCACCTATAGTGAACTCTCTGTAAACTGGATACCCTGGGAGGTCCCTAGGGTGTCCGGTTTGGAGAGGTTCCACTGTAATGAAGCACTCGCATGGCCAATTCTTGTCATTTTATGTTATGAACAGACGGGAGAATGATATAAATTACATTGAAACACATTTAAATTAGACACTATGGGGTCTCCAGCGTGTTCGGTATAGACGGATTCCACTGTATTCCGATGAGAAACATTTTACGCCGGCGCGTAGTGCAGCATCAGTAAACATACCCGAAGTGAAACGTGTAGCTACTTGCAGTTTCATAGTCAACACTAGCTACAATAATTCTCCTTCGATATGTTATCTACGGCTACTATTTGACCCATTCAAAACATGTGAGCAACCGAAGTGCATACCCAAACCTGTTGTATGTAGGTAAAAATTTAGTAAACTGTATACTGTATGCCTTTAAACAAATAATATTTGATGTAGAACTAGTAAAAGCCAAAATAATAGAACAGGGAAATCATTTTCCCATGGAAGTCATATTTTCTCTAGTTGTTGATCAACATTCAACATGTTACGAAATGAAGCTTTCAAATTTACAAGATATACATGTAAATGTCAGATAAACAACTTAACAGGGTAAAATAACCAATTTATGCATGTGTATGTTCTTTATTAATAATTTATTGACACAGCTTGGGCAGTTTTATATCGCTAACATATCAAACACACCGGATAACCGATTTCAAAAATCACTAGTAAATGTGTTACATTAAAGAGATGGGGTTAAATTGCTACCCTCGCGAGAGGTATGGAGCAGGTAGAAATTTTGTTTCTAAGACAACACCGGCCGGCACTAGCAGAACGAGTGAGCCAAAGCCAGTTGTTCGGTAAATCAGAGTAAAGACTGGCTCCGGGGGATCCTGACTCATGATGAACGCAGTTAAAATTCATCGTCAGGGTCAGTTACTGTAACATCGCCCACTTCCCTACGCTCCAGATGATTGTGTTCAATAATGCCGCTGTTCCGAAACTTTGTGTTAACATTTCTAAAAAGAGAAATAAGAGAAATCGAAGTGCTGTGCTCTGATTGATAATGGTAGCTTAAAATAAATGACCCCTGAAGCAAGTTTCATTCAACATCACATCATGTATTTTATGATAATGTGAAAATGTGATAAAAATGCTTTCTGATGTGTTTACAATATATGTACTGTCTGTTTTTCATATATTCTACTTTATTGAGTCATACGTTTTCATAACGTTGTAAATTGCATTATAATTCCATATATATGCAATATGTAGTGTGATTGGTACTAGTACTAAATTTCGGTCTTGTGCGCATGTGATATTACAGCCATATATTGAACTATTATATGCTGGTGTGCGACTAGGTACCATGACAATGTTCATCAATTTATACTTAATGATAACCAACATATAGCATGCCTTTAAAACTATTCATGCAAAAATAGTATGTGCAGTTTCTGTTTCCGCGAATAATCATACATTCAATATTTAATACACCCATATACATATCTTCAAATTACACTAAGCTGCATGTAGTTAATAAATGCCCCATATACCTTATAAGTCTGTATCAGGCAGACATACATATTCTATTTTAAGCCGGATAAATGGAAATATATTCTCATTCAACATATATACTAAGCGATAAAGGTCATTCCTAATGCACTTTAAATATCACGCAATCTGATTGGCTGATGGTCATACATTACAGGTATGTCATTGTTGATGAACGGTCGCAAATTATTTAAATATGTATTCCTACGCCAGTAGTAAAGGAGTGCATTAGAAATAGGTTAACCGCATTGTAATTTTGAAATTTGCGGCGTATATCAGAAAATGATAGGTCGGAAAACATGTTTAATGGCTCCGCTAATCGCGTCGTATATCCATGACACAGATTGTCCGACATATCATTTTCTGATATACGCCGCAAATTTGAAAATTACAATACAGTTAACCCTATAGTACACTGCACTGAAATCAATATTGTCAGCATCCATGCCTGCCATATATATGCAACAGCCAATGCCCGTTTAATGTTTAGCCTTACACTTGAAGCTTCCAGGTTAGCTCAAACACTGTTAGTTGGAAATCAAATCAGGGAACTTGCCGTTATGCACTGACATCTGTAGCCTAGTTCACCAACATTGCAAAGCATACTTTTCTAGCAAAATATATTTTGAGGGAGAAATTTTCAAATTAAGGATACATTTATTAATTTTTATTATTCTGAATTTATTACATTTTCACAGCCATTTTGGCTGTGATAATGTAATACATTCAGTATAATAATTATGCATACTTTTAATCGTCAATTATTACAAGATGATTGGCCGTTCAGTGCGGTACATTAGGAGGACAGCCTAAATTGAGATGGGTTTATGTTAGGGAATCAACTATATGTATCATACAGGTGACCGCGTCTGCCCGGAGACGGAAACCAACGTGAGTTGATCATGATAGTAACAAACAGAAGCATGACCATAATACGCACGTTCGTAACCGCTACCTCACACACGCCAACACAAGCATAATAACAAATACAACATGGACAAGGAAGGCGATTTTGGCAATAAATGGCCGCGACTTTATTGGAGAAATATTGGACAGAAGCAAATACAGGCCTCATATGTGGCGGACAGATGTTTGCGGGTGGTGACATGTGAGCGCCATTACCGCATGGTAATGCCTATTACCGCCTGGTAAAGAAGGATCCGCTTGTATGCAAGCAACATTACCGCTTGGTAATGCCCATTACCACCACCTGGTAATGCCCATTACCGCACGGCAATGATAGGAAGCACATACTGCAGTCTCCCCCCCCCCCCCCCCCGATAGCACTGGTGGCCCTCAGCAGCTACACTGAGTGAATTAGCAGACTAAGTCTAGTGATATTCGGGGGGAAGCTGACGGGAACCTCCATCCAGCTTCAGCGAGCTTGTGCCGGGATGGTCCGTGCACGCTCCATCTGCAGAGAACCAGCGAGGTATTGTGCAATTGATATGCTATATCAAAACTATCAAACATCTCACCACCCGCAACAATCCGCTGCCGAGCAAATAACAAATTACTTTATATATAGTGGCAAATTATGTATAAGAGGCCTCCATGAGTAAACACATTGCATTGACGTATTGTGTACCAAAGTGGAAATACACGTCGACTATTTAAGTATATAGGATAATGTAGCATCATTTTTTTACTTGCAGTTAGCACTTTGGTATTCAAGGAACGTCCCAATGTGTGTATGCATGGTAAGAAACAAAACAATCGAGACTTTTATCGTATTCTCCGTCGCGACGACAACTTGGCCGGCTCGTGGCATGTTACCGGCGAGGCATGGTACACAGCATATACACACAGATGGTGGAACAGCAATACTGAAACGAGAACTCGGGGCAGCATCATCATGGCAAATTTACGACATGGAAGTGCGATAAACATTTTCTACCGACTTGTAATTACAGCATAGGAACAGTGTTGAATCTCTCATAACAATTTTTTGTTGCATATTGTATTACTATAAATCTTGTAAGGGTGTGGGGGGGTGGGTTAGGTCTGATCTGGTTGCTGTTTGTCGAGAGAAAGGTTGTGCCAACCACATGGGTGGCTTTAGGTACCAGTCCACCTGGTATTCGTTAGTTTCGTATTTTGCCTATGGGCTTTTTAGTAAATATATAAACACCTGCGTCCTGTGGGCCTTCAAGCAGTCTCACAATTGTTTTGCTATAATTGTATGTGTTTTTTAGCTGCATGAAACAATTATCTGCAAAATTATGTGCTTTTGCTCTGATTTCATTCATGCTGGTAGCATTTCCGGTGCTGTTGAGTGCGAAACTAACGCTCGATATTGTGGACCAATTCTCCTTGCGCCATTTTACCCATGTGATCAGCTGGTCTGTAGCAGAAAAGCAAAACACTCAGTATCAGTATAGACTATGCTCATTGGGACAAGGTTTGGATGCAGATTTGATACAAGTGGTGTTTATTAGTGCAAAGTCCACATGAAATATGTAAAATTCATGCTGAATATATGCTGAATATTATGCAAAATTGGCCATTTCTGAATAAGTTTGTGTACATGTATATCAATATGCTGTGATCTTCAGTAAAGTGCTTGCATTGACAACTGCAGCTAATATAGCTAGTAGACCTATCAGGTAGCCATTGCATCCAACAGACAGGTTGTGTAAATAAGTGCACAGAAAATATTGATAAATTAGTAGCGGAATCATCAGCGGACTCTGTGAAGTCCTCAGATGGCCCCGAAAACAGGTGGACTGGTACCTTAAGTAAATATTGGGCAATGATAAAGTTGGCTGAATTCCCTATTGTTTGTTATAGGCTGCTTATATGCCATATTGCGGTCAGTAATACATCATTTTCAATTTGGTTTGCCTAACTGTTTTCAGGATAGTTTCTATTTTCAAAGGGAGGTAATCCGTAAAACACAAAATTGTTTAATTGACAAACTGTTGTTTTTTCTCCGCGGCTCACCATTTAACACTGGAGTAAGTGTTTCGCCATCGATAGACGCGTGTTATAGTGGAAATGTTGCAGAATGTGCTCTTTTTGCATTGTGTAATGTGTTTTTATACTGGTTCAAAACAGAAATATGTCCATCATGAATATTTCAGTGTCATCTGTCAGCCGCCGGCCATCGATAGCATGGCTGTAGCATTTTTTCACTCGAAACTCTGCGAGGAAGACATTACAAAATATAAACTGAAACTCGATAAAAAGACTGAAATCTCTGGACAGTGTCATGTCTAGACTGGATGGAAAAATAAAGATGGTTACGGAGTGCTGACAACTGGATTTCTACAGAAAAAGAAGGTCCATCTGTTAGTTCACAGATTGCCATTTTTTCTCTCCAACCCAGGCATGATATTGTCTATACATATGCACTGTTCACATATTTGTCACAACAAATGCTGCATTAATGCAGCTCATATTTCTTACGAGCCTGCTCGTATTAATGAGAGCAGGGGGAAATGTGTTAGAGACGGAGAATGCTACGGCCACAAGGGCTATCCGACGTGCATTCTTGTCTGAGGTAAAGTGACGGACACTTTGGTTTGGTTTCGTCACATTTCTATATGCGACGCAACATGTTATGTTATATTTATTTACAACTGTTATGTGCGACCAGCATAGACCCCAAGCAGACTGATCTGGGCCTACACTGGTTGCACAACTAGTTGCAGCTAATTCAGTTCATTATATATTTTGTCTCTTCTTCAGATTAGTTTCTTTTACATTCACAATGTTTGTTATTGTGTCTTAGAAAGGGCTGAATGCACATAGATTGCAAACAAACAGTTCAGCTACCTGGGTGCAAACCGTATGCATGTTCACTGTGTAACAGCTCATTTGTAGTTGCATACAGTGAACCGCTTGTGGCTGTCCTGTTTGCTCGACACTGTCTCAGATGGTAACGTGCTGATTTGCACCGAAGACGCATTTGCCTCTGGCGAAAATATTTGTTTTGCCGGTCTAGTTTCATCATACTTTGACAGAATGGGCTGTGCTCTTGTACTTTAATACCAACTGATTTTGCAATTTTGATAATTGAACACCCTGTGCCTAGTGATGCTGAATACACTGCAGAATGACAAAGTGCCTGCCAGTTTCGACTCCAATTGTTGTGTTTTGGCGCGTATGTGAACACCCGTTTATGCATGCTTTCTGTTCTATTAGTTGTCGACAACTTGGACATTTTCTTCAGACATTCTGTGCTTAAGTATTTCTGAATTGTGCAGTGTATCTTGGCTATATCTTCTTCGCTGAGAGTGAGATGTCGCCCGTATGGAAGATGAGATGTATTGTAAGACTGCAGATGTGCTTTGCACACCATAGATATAACTGCCTGCAGTTTCTGTGGTCACCCTGGATGCATTGCAATATGTTTTTTACACTGTTGCTGGTCATCCTAATGTACATTTCATTGGAATTGCAATGCTTCCTATGCAGGGTGGCCTCCATATGGGCTCGTGTGCGAATGGATGATGCAAGCTTCTGTATGAAAATGACTTTATTGTAAACCCGCCGTACGCTCGTCAGTTTTATGCATTTTAGTTTTTTGAACAAATTTCGCATTTTGTGTACAAAGCAAATATTGTGCTCTATTTTATTATTGGCTTTATTCATGTTATGGAGTCGGACCGTCTTTGCTGTGCTGGCACTTGCATCTGATGTTAATGACTTAACTGTCAGTATTCGTTGAGACTCTATTTTATGTAGATTCTTTTTTAGCAATACCGATTCACTCGAGGCAATTGATTCTTCGGTGCTGAAGTTTTTTTTGCGATTTGTGTGCAGACAGTCCTTCAGTCGACATTGTTTATTTGATGTCTCCACTCCAATGCACAGGCCCTTAGTAGTTGTCTGTTCTATGACAGGTGCAAAACTTTGTGTTGAACCTTCATAGCCGGACTTTGCGCGGCTTTGAAAGGAGGCATCATATTCAATGTCGACATCCGCTGTTGAGTCCGCTATGTTGCTTATGTGACGGACATACTTTTGATTTTGGAGCAATTGTTCATTGATTATTTCTTCTACAGTGTCCATTAGTTTATTGAGCTTTTTGTGCATACCACTCTTGCTGGGTGGTTGGATATTCAAACAGGCCAAGCACATGACAATGTCACTAATGCCCATTTTAGTTTTCAATATGGGCAGTAGCAGAGAATCGTTGAGCGTACCCATTTGTTGCTTTGCATGAGGGTCTGTGTTCTCAGTATTTGTGAACAAGTTTACTACATCAGTGTCGAAACCGCAATACTTGCATTTCACAACTACTGAGATGCAAAAGCCTTGCCTGCAAACTTTCTCAATTGCCACACTGGGCCTGTCACAATTGTGTGCCGACCTCGAGACTAACTCGTTTAGCCGGCTCATTGCCACTATTAAATTTTCGTCTGTTTCTTCCTGTCGGACAGTTTTCATGCCGGTGAAACTTGTTTCAGCAGAGGGACGCAACCTGTAGGGGATTGTGCCTGGTGGACGAACACATCCATCCATCTCGCGTATTGATTCCACGTGCTCGACGTCTGCTACTTCTGTACGGCTCAGCCTTGTGGTGGTCGTCGTCGGTGTTGTCGTCGTCGTCGTCGTCGTCGTCGTCGTCGTCGTCGTCGTCGTCGTCGTCTGTGTCATCGTCGGTGTCGTCGCCGCCACCGTCGCCGCGACAATCGGGTCACCATCAGTTGAATCGGTATGTGTATTGTTTGAACCTTGGCGTCTGCATGCTGCTGCCGCTGTGTTTCCACACTCAAAACCCGCCAATCTTCTGCGCCGGTTTCTGTTTCTGGAGCGCCGTGTGGACTTACGCACCATTGTAATGGACACAATAAAAGACACCACACCAAGTTGAGTCACAATTATGTTTTATACAGATATATATTAAATCCAGGTTTATCCATTTTACATATTCCACATTTATTTACAGAGTAATGTGTGAGTTTAAACACATTCACATGTATGTTCTATAAACATAGTAGTGACACAAAACAATATGTTAATTACACAATGTAGAAATTGGCGAACATTTAAATGTATCCACTAAAACATAATAAAATCAGGTAAACTTTCTATAATGTCTGCTAATTCTGGACACAATGCTGTATCATTGTCTTGGGATGGTGTGTACTGGATGTGTTTTTAGATAAGCAAGATATCGGGTTACAATTGATGAAGCAATATACACTGTGTCTGTGAGAGGTATTGAAAACAATTGTCCACCAGGCTAAACACATGCCCGCAGACAATATTTACATAACTGTTAATTAATATCAGAAATACTATCAAAATTATATTAATATTAATGTTTAAACAGCGAGCCCATTGCACCTAAGCCAAAGGGACACGGTTACTAAGATTAGATGTTGTATTTTGCCTCTTTTGCCTCATTTCTCCGTAGCCGTGTATGCTGTGACCACCATTTGAACCGACTCATCATGATGGTTCAAAATATGCATTTTGGTGATGAATATTCAACCTACATCTGTATTGTTACCACAGAAATGGTTTCACCTTCATGTCTGGCCACTATGAGAGGCAGTCTAACATAAATGAAGTCGTTTGTATAGAGGTGCCTCTATTTATTTGTTTAGTTACTCCCCTTTAGCTGACAGGCACAGCATATTTGATGGCGGGCATGTCTTTATTCTTGTATACTAATGAAAGTGGCCCTGAAATCACCAGATTGTCACTGCTAGCATATCATTCTCACTCTGTAGAGCATATATAAGCTTCATTCAAACTATTTGATCTCACATACGCAAACAGTTGCACGTTTTTTAACATCCGGACAAGGGTATTCGGTGGTAACGGTCAGTTACTAAGTATGAAATAATCAGCTGGAGTGCTAGATTCATATGTGTCTTGGTCATGTATCTATCCTATTCACAGAATGAGAAACATTTTGCATAAAAGTCATATATGTGATATGTAATTCCAAGTTTCCGTACATGAGGGAAATGCTTGGAAACCAGACCACCTCGGGTTGTATTTGTCCGCAAAGGGTTTGTTAGCAGATTTCATGAGCATGGGTCCAATAAGACCCTAGGGCTAATGTCAATCACATGTTTTTGCTTCAAATGGATGACACTGTCTGTCTGAATCATATGATATTGTACAAGTTGATGAAAAAAATATCTTAAGGTACCAGTCCACCTGGTATTCGTTAGTTTCGTATTTTGCCTATGGGCTTTTTAGTAAATATATAAACACCTGCGTCCTGTGGGCCTTCAAGCAGTCTCACAATTGTTTTGCTATAATTGTATGTGTTTTTTAGCTGCATGAAACAATTATCTGCAAAATTATGTGCTTTTGCTCTGATTTCATTCATGCTGGTAGCATTTCCGGTGCTGTTGAGTGCGAAACTAACGCTCGATATTGTGGACCAATTTTCCTTGCGCCATTTTACCCATGTGATCAGCTGGTCTGTAGCAGAAAAGTAAAACACTCAGTACCAGTATAGACTATGCTCATTGGGACAAGGTTTGGATGCAGATTTGATACAAGTGGTGTTTATTAGTGCAAAGTCCGCATGAAATATGTGAAATTCATGCTGAATATTATGCGCCGCTGCGGCAATAATGCAAAATTGGCCATTTCTGAACAAGTTTGTGTACATGTATATCAATATGCTGTGATCTTCAGTATAGTGCTTGCATTGACAACTGCAGCTAATATAGCTAGTAGACCTATCAGGTAGCCATTGCATCCAACAGACAGGTTGTGTAAATAAGTGCATAGAAAATATTGATAAATTAGTAGCGGAATCATCAGCGGACTCTGTGAAGTCCTCAGATGGCCCCGAAAACAGGTGGACTGGTACCTTATATAGTTCTAAGAATTAACCCGTGCTTGACGACTAAGTCGGCCCGGACCAAGAACAGCGTATAATTTGTAACATGTGCAACCAGTGTAGCCCCAGATCAGCCTGCGCATAAGCATATAATAAACACGACACACACTAGATGACAGGACGGACAAGCATTATTACGCACGCGAAAATAGGTACGACCAAACCCAGACTCCCAGAGTATTATTTGGTAGCACACTGGCGGCTTTGGTCAAAAGGGGCGAATTCCCAGACCCATGATACGTGTCGGGCGGCGATGGCCCGAACGGTCAATCCCTAAAATAAAGGGGTCTATTCGTTATAAATATACCAGAATATATTCAGTCGTTACTTCTATATGAAATAATGCATTTCGGGGGGAAAATGATTACTCCCTCAAAGTATACTTTGCTAGATAAGTATACTTTGCAAGTTTGATGAAATCGGCTACAGGTTAGCTCGAACACTGTTAGTTGGAAATCAAATCAGGGAACTTACCGTTATGCACTGACATCTGGTTGTTTGGTTGATTTGTGTTCATTAGTCATCAGTGAATTGCAATTTCGGCAAAGTCACATGTGTACAACAGTATGCTATATTTATTTTACAAAGTACTACCCAACTATGTGAACGTATTCTGTGTTTGGTTTCTTGATTATATGTCGTATGTTAGGACATATAGAAACGGACGATGGAACGTGCTTATATAATTCAAGATTAACGTAGAATAAAATCAACCATTTTACATGTAAGTTGAAACAAAATAACATATTAATGCATGTAAACTACTATACATTAACATATGGTTGTGATATTATAATACACATTTGTGACACTTACTCATACCCAGTAATGACAGTATATGGCTACAAAATATATGATTACAGTGTCTGGTATTCCCCTTCATAACTGTGACACATTTACATGGCACATGTATTCAGGATAGATTGCATCATGACTGCATACTACAGTTTTATACGTTTTATTATTTGCATGTACTGTATAAAAATATCATAAATGATCTCATTATATGTTCCATCATGAAATCACTTAAGGAATAAAATCATGGGCTGTTGCGTTTACTGTATTATGAACAAAAGTTGGTCTGTTTAAAGTTTGCGAGGAATCCGAACTGTATTATGAACAATAGTTGGTCTGTGTAAAGTGCGTGGACTCCGAAGGACTCCTCGCAAACTTTAAACAGACTAACTGTTGTTCATAATACAGTAAACGCAACTACCCATGGTTTTATTACTTATATTTACATGCATTTTCGGATAGTTTCAAAGATGTAAATAACCATATACGGCGTAAAAAATAGGAATCTTATTGTTTTACGTCGTTTTGTCGAAATTCATGGAGCAGCCACGTTGCCGGTCAATAACGCGACCGACGATGGACGGCACGTAATATAATGACGTCAAACAAACTTTAACGAATCAACAACGTCGCGCGGCGTTACGTGGGGCTAATGTAATGTACTGGGATTTTAACGCAATACGCTGAATGGGCGTTTCCATTATGAATTCAAGGACAGTGTAAATATAACATATTGATCTCGATCGCATCATAGTTTATATAATACATGTATATTTATGTGACTCATAATTCCAGCACAAAAATATTTACACAATTCCCTAACATTTGATTGGCCCGTAGCAAGTCTCTGTCCAAAATTTATATCCCAGTAAACTCCCACGCCGAACTACTTTCTACAGGTGCACTGTCAGTGCTGTCAATGAAAACAAATGGCTGCCGTCTGTCAAAATAAACACATTTTCTTGATGAATTTATTTCAAATGCTGGAATTATAAGGAATGAATGGCCTTTTTGTGGAATTTATCGGGGATATAAACTTGGAAAAGTCGCGGGAATACTGGACGAGGCCTTCCGGCCTTCGTCCAGTATTCCCGCGACTTTTCCAAGTTCATACCCCGATAAATTCCACAAAAAGGCCATTTATTCCTATAACAAATACTAAATTATTTAAAGTAGTTCATGTCTACTTGTCAATGACTTCTTGAATGATACATGTAGGTCATCCAAACGCTATATTCTTGTTAATAAACACAGCATATGCCGTCTGCGAACTAAGAATTAATGGCCAGGGTGATACCATGCATTGAATCCCTATATATATAGGGTAATGTCAATATGACATGGGATTTTTGCAGACATATATTTTCGGAAACTACATTCAATTACGAGCATTATGCCGTATGTCTGGGTTCTGTAACCCACTTAATTGGATGAATGTTTCGCACCATTTTGATATACCACCCTCGGACTGTTCGCAATTGTGAAAATTCGCAATTTTCATTGAAATTCGACTATTTTTATCATTTGAATCAATTGATATGGCAGTTATGTACATGTTCAGATGTGTGCATACCTATACAATTGAATAAGGTTCAATTAAATAATAGAACAACCAACACCCCGGCCCTGGTTGGCAGCACGGTAGAGTTAGTACTGTCTATCTGGAATTCAAGTTAAAGGTACATGCCCACGCAGCAGGTTACACTGTGCTGCTACTTTTCATTTTCTGTCATGCCTTATATGAGCCATTTGTCTACCCACTAACTAGTTATTTTTAATTACGGTGCGTGTTAATTGGTGTTAAATCGCATTGTATATGCCGCGACCAGAAAGGGTATTTTCCGACCTCGTGCTATTTTTACCAATACGCGTCACGTGACACGGTCAATCATATCACATCTTTGACATGCGCAGTGAAGTATCGGAAGTTGAGAAGAAAAATCTCTGTTCGAGTCCAAATGTAAATCTCCACGTAACTCTTTCCATTTGGTGATCTGGTCGCCAATATTAACCACTCTCTCTCTGTACTGCCTGTCCCTCAGACATCTAGCTTTTTTTTCTTTGGCCGACGCCGTTTCATACAATTTCCGTCCTGGACGTTTCGACATGTCTTGTTTACATATTGGGAAGCCTACTGGCGCGCGCAGTATACTGCACATGCGCACCGCAAGCCATGATGTGAAAGTCGTCGTCCCTGCACATTATCAAAATAGACTTTTACCGCCGAGCTTCGCTAACAGTAAATTGATAATTCATAAATGATTATATTTGTATAGCGGGCTCTCGTAAATTTTAGAACTGGTGGAATAGTGACATAATTATACACTTATTTAATTCCTATAAAGAACATTGTGTGTCTACTGCGTGGGTATGTACCTTTAATAACGACGAGAGTCTGGACTCATACATATATATTAATGCAAGAGCCTGGTGTCAGGATGGTGTGGAAGCGTCTTGGTGCCAATGCTATACATGGTTCTCTCCTAATTAGGATATAATAACTCCTAATTAGGATATAATAAGTCCTAATTAGGAGATACTAACTCCTAATTAAGAGATAATAAGTCTTAATTAGGAGATATATCTCCTAATTAGGACTTACTATCTCCTAGACTTATTATCTCCTAATTAGGACAGCCATTGCGACACTGTAAGTGAATAGGTTTTGGGTATATTAGTTTCAATAATTTTAAATTAGAAAAATAGATACAGCACACGTACTGTTTAGTGTAGAACTGAATATTTCAGTGACTGCATGAAATATATATCGTCACCATGTATTGCATTTATTTTCAAATGTTTGCAACTCAATAATTTAATTTAATTAGGAGTTAGTATCTCCTAATTAGGACTTATTATATCCTAATTAGGAGTTATTATATCCTAATTAGGAGAGAACCATGTAATAGCATTGGCACCAAGACGCTTCCACACCATCCTGACACCAGGCTCTTGCATTAATATATATGTATGAGTCCAGACATACCCATCCATGATACAATGTACTAGCTTACATGTACATACTACCTTGGCCAATGATCATCACGCTTGCCTAATTCGGAGAAGTATGCTTGTTTCCAATCACATTAACTCGATAGCTCAATACTAACATTGTATTCATTGTCAACAGTCAATACATTTTGTAAACACTTTGAAACATTTCTTCAATACTTCAATGATTGAAATCCATCCGTATATCTCTTTGAAAGTACGCAGAATAGCGAGCTCAATAACAGCAATGTTATTGTTGTTTGATTACTGAAACTGCAACTTCATCGTCAATAGTATTGACTACCTGGTTATTGTGGGGGCCATTTTAAAAATATGCGTATAGCATTGCATAACTGGATGTGTATCTATTATTAAATGATTCGATTTGCACATGTATATGTAACTGATATGGATATATGCAATATTGTACATGAAATGTAAAACAGCTCCATAGAATAAAGAATGTGAAAAAAGCAAGAGCATTTTGGCGGCCATTTTGACTTCTTTATGACAATTGTGGAAGAATATTGCATCACTATCTCCTGTAATTTATATTTATTTGTGAGGAAAAGCAATGTATAAGTGTTTCAGCTTTATGAATGTCTGTAATCGAGTTGACAACATTAGCAGAGACAATGTTGTCAACTTCCGCTATAAGTTACAACGATTATATTTGTTTGAATCATAGTTTATGGACATTCTCGATCAGTCAAACGTATTGATTTCGAGCATGGGGTTTAACCCTTTCAACTCCGCAGGCCCTAATTTAATTCCCATATTTACAAATACTGTAGATCCAGATGAGCCGGCTCGTAACGAGCCGTCTCATCTACATCTCCAGTATTTGCCTATATTTTTAGATTGTTTTCTACACAACCCTAATCGGATGAATGGAATAGAAGAAAAACAGTCCATATCAGATATTTAGGGGTGAAAGGGTTAACTACCTGTTCAGAATTTGTTTTATTTTATAACCCAGGCCCATACGCAATGGGGTGTGACGGGTGCGTATGACACCCCCCCCCCCCCCACCCCTTAAATGTTTTTAGTAACTCCGGCCCTTTGAGCCGTCGACAACGCACCCGGGCCTGTTAAACCACGCAGCTTTTTTCCAATTTACAATGGTTTCAAATTCTCTCTCTCGGACACTGTGATTGGTTAATATGTATAGCGTCAATTGACGACTATAACCCAATCAAAATGTTTGTGACACTCCTTGTGCAATTGTCCCAATGCAAACATGCCATTTGTAATACTCTGTGTGCCGTTGTCTTTGTATGACCTGACGATCATATATGTAAATCACATTCACAAAATCAGGAAGGTTTATTGGTCGAGGCTGAGCTGTGTGAGTCTTGGCCAATCAAGCTGCTTGATTTCGATTCCATGTAGAATGTGTTCAGAAAGTTTTTGAAGCAAGCGTCCTGATTATAAAACTTAAAATCAGGAAGTTTGACTGTCCGATCAATCGATCAATCGATCAATCAATATAATTATACAACCCGCAACGAGTTGTGGGGATGTATACTGGAGTTGGGTTGTCCATCCGTTCGTGCGTCCGTCCGTCTTAAACTTAACATCAGAGAAATATGTTATAACTTCTATTTCCTTCATCGAAAATTCGTAATATTTCACGCATGCATTCCTCTAAGGCTCTACTATCATGCTATGACAAATCCATGACCGTCTGATCCCCGCTGATCCCATGGTCAAAGTCACATACGTAGTCTCTTTACAAAACTTAACATCGGAGAATATGTTATAACTTCTATTTCCTTCATCGAACATCCTTAATATTTCATGCAAAAAAATGCCATGCATTCCTCTAAGACTCTACTATCATGCGGTGGCAAATCCATGACCGTCCGACCCCCGCTGATCCCGAGGTCAAGGTCACATTTTAAGTTTCTTTACAAAATTTACATCGGAGAAATCTGTTATTATTTCTCTTTCCTTGCTCTGATCTGCTTAAAATTTCACACACAAATTGCTCCAATGCTCCTCTACCCTCCTGTGACAAATGCACGTCTGTGCCGCCCCCGCGTTAAGCCCATGGCCAAGGTCACATACTTGGTGCATTTGAAACATTAACGCTCATGGAACTGGGAAAAAACAAACACATTAACATTGTGTCAGCTGATAGCGATAGTCTACAGTCTGTTTCACGAAAGCCGCCCAAATTTTACAGCCATATAAACAATGCAAAAACAATCTTTATTTTGATAATATTCAATTTTATAAAAAAATTAAGAATGAGCCTTCTTTTTATTTCGTGAAATGTGGTCAAATATTGATTTTATCACGGAAAATTGATTTGTCTATAAGAATTGAACATGGGGGAAAATGAGGTAGAGGAGCTGTGGGAGGAGTAAAAAAAAACATTTTGGAAATTGACTCCGAAACCTGGCTAGATAGCTTGGAAATGATCTAACTAAGAAAACAAAAGTTAAATTTTGAAAATCGGTCCAGTATTTCTGAAAATCTAAAAAATTTCCACATGTTAAATCCCCCATAGGCATAGACATCTTCACGGGGATTTAATATCGGGAAATTGTTTTTTCGCAATAAAATCAATATTTGACCAAAATTCAAGAAATAAAAAGAGGCTCATTCTTAATGTTTTTGCATTGTTTATATAGCCGTACAATTTGGGCAGGTTTCGTGCAACAGACAGTAGGACCACTACCTTTCATATGCCCACAGCTTGGAAAAATCAACATATTTAGGGGCACCTGTGTCCATGCAGGGGGTATTCCGTAAGCCTAACTTACTGACAAATCTGATGGATTTTGAGTACAGTGCTCCCATACAGGTACATTTTTGCCTGTATATGGCCTTGTTGTTAAACGGATGTAAAACCTCAATGAATCAATCAATACTGGAGTTAGTGGGTTCAATCTGCGCTTATGCTGTATTTTATGAGTAATATTATTATTACTAATCCTATTCCTTTTAGGGGAAGGGGCCAAGTGACTTTGTTATGGTATGGACGTGGCACAATGTCAGATTATTCTAATTTCAGGGCTGACTATATTCTTTCTCGATGTAGATATTCCGTTCTGATTTTGGAATCCCCCCACTCACCATCCCCAATGCAACAGGTTAAATATAGGATCGAACCCGTTGGCCCGGCCTTATATGACCTTAGCTGTTGATAGACCGTTAAACACCAATATATACATAAATTCCCATACTGGCGTATTCCTGTCTGTATATGATCCTGCTGTTGAAGGGACGTAAAACCCCAATCAATGGATCATTCTTTTTCAACAGATGTAAAATGTTCATTAAACCAACTAGCCAGTCAATCAATAATTACTTCAATCGATGTTGGCAGTACGTCACATAGATGGTGACAAATAGTTTAAAGCGACTTGTAAATTCTTGTGATTTTATTGAGCACATCAACATCCATCGTAAAAACATTTATTTCTTGGACTTTAAAGGAGCACTGTCATCTAAGTCGATGGCCACCTGTTGTGAATGAAGCCTGTATTTGTCTGCTACTGCTACTGTCATAAATCACAGGTGGAAGACTCGGACCTGTGACGCAAAAAAAATGCCCATTACAATAAATCCATTACCCCACCCACTTGGTCTCTTACAGTACTATCTTCTATAATAGAAGATAGTACTGTATGAGACAAGTGGGCGGGGTAATGTTTTTTTTGTAATTGGAATTGTGTGTTGTGTCACACGTCCGAGTCTTCCACCTGTGACAGTACTATCTTCTATAATAGAAGATAGTACTGTCTGAGACCAAGTGGGTGGTGTAATGGATTTTTTGTAATGTGTATTGTTTTGTGTCACATGTCCTTCC
Organism: Conchocele bisecta; assembly: GCA_029237695.1. Taxonomy (NCBI): domain Eukaryota; kingdom Metazoa; phylum Mollusca; class Bivalvia; order Lucinida; family Thyasiridae; genus Conchocele; species Conchocele bisecta. The sequence goes on from CM055273.1 coordinate 33,586,905, forward strand.
ACCTGTGTTATAAATAAATCCCAGATGATTTATGTAAATATGTGATAATGGGATGTAATTATGTATTACCAAGCAAATCAACCTGAATGCCCGGGCTCCTCCACCCCACCGCTACCCCCGCCGAGAGGGGATATAGCTTAGTCCGTGTAAGTACGTACATACGTGCGTGCGTGCGTTAGTAACAACTTTAATTTTTCAACCGCTTCAACGATTTTGATAATATTTGGCCACAAGGTGTGTCTAGGGATGCTGCTTTGTTTTGCTTGCGACCTACATCCGACCGCCCAAGGTCAAGGGTCACTGAGGTCACTGAGGACTTATGTTCACCTTGTTTGTATGTAAAAATGTCTTTTTTTTGGCTTTTTCTTTATTATCAAGGCTGACAGCGAGGTGATTAGCTTAGTGATAACGATGACCTTGTTGCTTTTTTCTGCTTCGAAAACGTTTTTTATTATTTGTTGGATTGAACATCCTTACAGGAATCCTGTTTTGGCCAAGCAGTACATGTTTGGCTTTCTTTTACGTAAGAATTGAATCCAGTTATACCCATTTTAAGAGTATTAGGATTAGTGCTAAATCTGTTACTTTTAATGAATCTGGCTAAGTGACTTTAGTATGATGAGGACCTGGCACCAGATCTGGTTATTCTAATTTGTGGCTGTGACTGGAGAAATAGGGCTTATGGGCTTTGCGAGCAATGCATATCCAGATCAGGATCTGCACTGTTTGTCATTCCATCAATGAAACATCCGTAAAGCTACTATTAAGCAATATAGATCATTATCAGGCTGCATGAGTGTATTATTTGATCACGATCTACACTGGTCACAAATCCCATAGACCCCATTTCTCCAGTCACAGCCACATGTTAGGCAACTTTGTTATTTTAGTGTGTTAGTTACAATATACGGTAATGCCTGCAGCAATTGAAATGGTCAGTGGGCCGTTAAACAGCAATAAACAAACAAACACATACCAGCCAACATTGAAATATTTGGTGTAAATGTACTGGGGGCCGTTTCACTAAACTTCGTACGACTGAAATGTTCGTAAGTGCAAAATTATGATAGCACATTAACAATGTTTTCTTGTAAACAATTATTGGATTTACATATATCGCATAGGCTGCATATGCAGCCTATGCTCAATAAATGTAAATCCATAATTGAAATTTACAGACGATCTTAAATTTGCACTTACGAACATTTTAGTCGTACGAAGTTTAGTGAAACGGGTCACTGCCATGGTGAATACAAACAAACTACTTAAGGACCCCTGGGACCCCTGACCATCGTTCGATTCAAACATGATTGGCTCCTAAATGTGATGGGATATATGTCTTAACCCTTTGAACCCGAAAGGCCGCTATATCGGTTTATGCAAACAGTGCAGATCCAGATGAGCCGGCTCGTAACGAGCCGTCTCATCAGGATCTGCACTGTTTGAAAGTAATTTTCATATTTTTGAGAACAACAAATACCCCCTTTTCATAAATGGACGAATCTGAAAATCATTTTGTGACCATTGGATTGGTCGGAACATTAACATATCACAGTCCATTCCAGTTCCTTAGGGTTGAAAGGGTTAAATATGTAGAGAATACCAGGCTAGTGTCTTTTGATATCAAGTTTACCAGGCAAGGCTAGGAAACGAGTAGGAATTCCGAGGCGTGCCGAGGAATTCCTACCGTTTCCGAGCCGAGCCTGATAAACTTGATATCAAAATACACTAGCATGGCATTCTATTTATCAGGTAACGTTTTATGCTCGAAAATGACCACAAATGACGTCGTTATCTATGGACAGAACGCGGACTTCTTTATGTTGCGTCATTACATTGACGTCATTCGGTAACGTCACGTGACGTCATCCGACCAATGGAACGTCATTTTTCACATCGTTGTAACCCGGATGTTTACATCAGGTCAATTCCTGATACAACACTATGTTATCAGTCAATAAGAATTCGGTCAATACATGGCAGGTTACCTGATAAACATGTATACAAAAGTATTGTCCCCTTTACTCTATTGTTGAGTGTGGACAGTGTATTTGAGATAGCTGCGTGCTTTCTTTTTTTGCATGCAAACATCAACTACTGTTAAACAATTTTATCAAGAAAATCACACGTCCAAACGTCTAGCATGTCAGATTAACACGTCAACATGTGTCAGGGGTCAACATGTGTCAGGGGTCAACATATGTGTCAGGGGTCAACATGGAAATCCGCATAACTTTTAAGTTTCTGTAATTATCTAAAAAATAAATCTGATGGCGATGTTCGTTTTCAGATATGCATACAACTTGTTGTTTTTTTCAGGCGTTTAGAATTGTAGTCAAAGACACCACGTGAGTAAAATTAGTTAATGACGTCAACGTCATTTTGGTTATTCCTTTGTTACGGTGTTTGGTGGTAACTTTCGAATCATCCGAATATTGTTTGAAACAATACGAGTAACCTTGGTAACCTTGGTAACCAGAATAACCATGGTCATCTCCCCTGCGAGACGTTTCGGAACTTCTAACATAGTGACGTCATTTTCTGACAATTTATCAAGTTTATGAGTTTGTGCAAGATCACATGATCAAATCCTCCATTTTAGATTTTACATATTAAATTCATATGCGACACATTAAGTAGTGTATAAGGTCAGTGTCCACAAGTCAATGACTTGTAATGACCGAATTGGCTGAATAATTGTGACAGTGACCTGAGAGAATGGGGTTTTTTTTTGCCATGTGGTCAGTGTAGCCGCTCAGTCTGATCAGGGTCTGCACAATTCACCATTCAGTTAGTGCAATTCCGTGGGTGGTTGGTCGGGCCAATGCGACGGCGTAAATTAACGGTCGGGGTTCCTCCTTATAGGAATCACGATTTTTATATTTGGCTCTTTTGTTACTGATGCTACTGCTTTTGGGAGGTGCCAAGTGATTCTGGTGTGGCGAGGACCTGGAATGAGATCAGGATTATTCAGATTTCAGGACTGAATATATAGTTATTGTAAATACATGTATTCAGTTCTGATTTTAGGGATTCTCCCCCAATTTCTACATGTGCTTGAACATGTACATGTACTTGTACGTACATGTAATATGTGGGATTTAGTACTAAACACATTGACCCGGCCTTAAATGACCTTAGCTGTTGATAGGCCATTAAACCCCAACAAACAAACAAACAAATAGTGCAATTCCTGTCGTGCATATTTCTAGCAAACTATGTAACTCCTTATTGCATAACATGGGTATTCGTGGTGTAATATCACAGTGTATAAAATCATAATAGTGTAGTAAATATGCAAATAAGACCGCTACAGAAAATATGTTCTATGTGATCAGTACAGCTTCAGTGTACGTTACTGTGCTTATGAAATAGATGTGTTTTTATGTTGATTTAATATGATATTTATTAAACTTATTGGCTGATTATGTAAGAAACTCGGCATAGCATCGTTTCCTATGAAATCAGTAAAGTTGTTTAATAATTATCATATTAAATCATCACTCGTGTAAGATCCTCCATTTCTGTTATACGCGTGTTTTACTGTCTGTTCCACGTTTTTCTGCCGACGAACTTTTGGCTATTAAACACATCAAATCTAAAAAATATTTAAATGTAAGTACGTTTTCACCAATAAGAAAAAGTCAACCTCCCCAAAAAAAAAATTTGTTTGAATAAATTCCATCAAATATTGATTTTATAGCGAAAAAAATATTTTCATTTGGGAATTAAACGTACATACCCATGCAGTAGGCACAAAATGTTCTTTATAGGAATTAAATAAGTGTCTAATTGTGTCGCTATTCCACCAGTTCTAATAAATACGAGTGCCCACTATACATATATAATCATTTTTTTTGTTTGCTTATATTTAACGGCGGCACTGGCTCTAGGACCTTGCATGCCGTCTCCCAAGAATGGGAGAAAGAACGGAGGTAGAGATTTTTTGAGAGAAGCCGGTAATTCGTATTTACAGAGCAACTACGAATTATCGGTACCCATTTACAGCTGGGTGAACTGGAACAGTGTGGATAAAGTGTCTTGCTCAAGGACACAACGCACGCCGCTAGGCAGGCTCGAACCTACGACCCTTGGATCAGTAGTCCGACACACTAACCATAACGCCACGGCGCTCCACTTTTTAATCATTTAGTAATATGTGTTTACTTATAGTGACGCGCGGTGGTATCAGGCTATTTTCATATGCAAATGATGCATGAATTTTGTTTTAATTATTTATACTAATTAAATGAGTCACCTGAAAAAAATAATATTTTCGACAGATTATAAAGTATGATCATTGCACATCAAAAAATAAATACAGAGATAATTTAAAATAGTAATGTCAGTTAACATTTTAAGGAAACACGATTATCGCCCCTGATATCAGTGTGGAAATTTTGTTTGATATACGAAGTATAATGATGACAATTATATCGTCGGGAAATGGTTAATGACTGTTTATTTTACCCTAACAATGTCATATCTAACGAATGGACGAAAAACATATGCCTCCCTATATTATAACCTGGCACGTAACGTGGGCATGTACCTTTAACATTGAAGAAAAGGAGGAGGAAGCAGAATGTTTTGGAAATTGACTCCGAAACCTGGCTAGATAGCTTGGAAATGATGTAATTAAGAAAATAAAAGTTAGAATTTTAAAATCGGTCAACAAATAAAAAAAATATTTAGAAAATATATATTTTTAGCCCCCATGTTAAATTATTTTTGGGGAGGGTGATTTTTTGTTTATTGATAAAAAACTACTTACATTTATATATTTTTAAGATTTAATGTTTTGAATGGACAAAAGTTCGTCGGCAGCAAAAAGTGGAACAGATCACAAATATCATAAGCCCCGTTTTTTTCCAGTCACAGATCAGGGGGCCGTTTCACTAAACTTCGTACGACTAAAATGTTAGTAAGTGCAAATTTAGGATCGTCTGGAAATTTCAATTCATGGATTTACATTTATTGAGCATAGGCATATGCAGCCTATGCTAAATAAATGTAAATCCAATAATTGTTTACAAGAAAACATTCTTAATGTGAAATTTACAGACTATCATAATTTTGCACTTACGAACATTTTAGTCGTACGAAGTTTAGTGAAACGGGCTCCGGGTGTTAATCTCATCACAAATGCCACAATGTCCCTTTCTCCAGTCACAGCCACAATTATGTAACTAGTGACTGGAAATAATGTATTACTGTGGACTGAATAGATTATGAATATAATTAGACTATATCATTATTCTCATTAACCCTTGTAACCCTACCGGCCTTCGCCAACAGTTGCAAATACTGTAGATCCAGATGAGCCGGCTCGTTTACGAGCCGTCTCATCAAGATCTTCAGTGTTTGTTGGTACTTTTCAGATTTTTAAAAATACACATTCCTCATCGGATTAATGAACCAGTCCAAACAATTGCATGAGGTAGTCCATTCTGGTTGTTTATGGGTGACATGGTTTAATAAGTTAACATAGGTGTTTGGGGATGGAGACAGGTAAACTCTCATTGAATTTTCTGATAAAACCTACCTTATCCCTTACTTCCGACTGGATACCTGGTTTGGCCCTCAAATACGTCTTTGGAATTGTGTATGTAACAGTCCAATCTGATTATACCCCTTATGTGAGTATTACAATTATTAGTAATCCTATTTGTGGGGAAGGGTCCAAGTGACTTTGTAGTGCTATGGACCTGGCTGAATATATTTTTTCTTGACAGGATATCAAAAATGTTTCACGGCACGGTGTTTCACGGCACATGCGCACTGTGTATGCCAAATTATAAGTCGAAAAGGGGGAGATAATACATGACCCAATGGTCAAATAAACATTGGCATAGCCTCGCCCATCCCGTTTTCTAAGCCTTGCCAGGGGCCTATTTCATCAACATTGCAAAGTATACTTTACTAGCAAAGTATACTTTGAGGGAGTAATCATTTATTTTTCCTGAAATGCATTATTTCATATAGAACTAACAAATGCATATATTTCATGATTAAAAGTATGCAGAATTATTATACTGAATTTATTACATTATCACAGCCATTAAATGGCTGTGATAATGTAATAAATTCAGTATAATAAAAATTAATAAATTTATCATAAAATTGAAAATTTCTCCCTCAAAGTATACTTTGCTACTAAAGTATACGTTGCAATGTTGATGAAATAGGCTACTGATATTGTTTCCCATTCACGGCACTAACCTACTATTCTCTATATCTCCTTGTACATGCGGACGAACAGAGATCTAACTGTTGCTTACACCATAAGGGTTAATGAAAAGAAGAATGCATCTGGTTTGGAAAGTGCACCTGTATTCCTGATCAGGATATTCTTATTTGGGAGGATGGGACTGTATGCTATCTTAGCAATGAATTCATCTTCAGGCCTAGGAGTCTGCATCTTTCTGGGATTCACATATGGGGCCAATTGATCATATGTAATAATAGGGGACATCTGGATCAGGACACTGTTTTCAGTCATGAAAGTCACGGCAGAGCCTTGAGGCAAATTAGTGTTTGGACTCTGTGTCAGTGTGTCTGTCTGTTGATCCGGTTAACACGTTTGCAGGACTTTCTTCAATATGCCACGGGGGGCATTTGGCATTTATATGCCCCACCACTGGCCATGGGCATTTAGTGTTACCCTTGTCCGTTCATACCGTTCGTCCGTCCTTCCGTCCGTCCGTCACAACCTTGTAAGTCCTAAAACTTTTTAACTTGCTACAGACCTGAAACTTGGTATGTAGCTTCCTTATGATGAGTAGATGCGGAAAGTTTATTTCGATTTTTGATTTGACACCCGTG
>CM055273.1:34194229-34402582 GCA_029237695.1 Conchocele bisecta
TATATTCCTTGTGATACTTTTAGGTATCTTTAATTCATTAATATACCTTGGTCCGTTACTTCAACCTGTGAGCCTAATACGTTTGCCACTATCAAATACTGACTCTGACATTAGCCCGGCTCTGTAGCCAATCTCACCAAAATTGCTAAACATACTTATCTAGCTAAGTATATTTTAAGGGACGGTAATCATTCATTTTTCCCGAAATGCATTATTTCGTATAGAACCACAGAGGATGGGAAAAATAATCTGATAATCTGACCATCTATCATTTTATCAATTGATAATATACTATATATACTGCCATGTGATTTCTTCCCTGTCACCTGTGTATAGAACTAACGACTGAATATATTTCATGATTAAATATATGCAGAATTATTATACTGAATTTGTAATAAATATACAGTACAGTATAATAACAATTAATAAATTAATCCTTCAATTGAAAATTTCTCCCTCAACATGCTCAAAGTGTACTTAGCAAGATAAGTATACTTTGGAATGTAGATTAAATAGGCTACTGGTATTGCCTTCCCTCCCTTATCACAATGCAAATGTATGTCGGTACTGATTTCGAAAATCAATAAGTTTTTCCGTATATGACATCAACAATTGACAAAACATTCATAGCTCATGCAAAATCCAATTACACATGCTGAGTTGTGAGTTTTTTCTTAACCTTTGACGTCATTTATGCAATATTTGCGAATAAGGGGGTAATTCCGGGCTCCTATTCGAATGAGTCGGGGGAAGAAGTGTGTGTAACTGTTTAACCTTATTCCACTGACTTCTTCATTTATGTTTGACCACCAGCCTATGGATCAACAGAACTGATGCTTCTGATGTATGGCGAGGTTCCGTCCAAGCTGGGGACTGTGGGTCAGGTACTTCCAAGCATCGTGGCCAAGGTAGCGTACAACGTCAGTGTATGCGATACTTATAGTTCACATTTAATAGTTTATTAACCCTTTCAACAATACAGACCTCTTTAGCAGTGTTTGCAAACAGTGTAGATCACTCATCAGGATCTGCACTTTTTACACGTAATTTTAACACTTTTAGAGAAAAAAAACCGACCCTTTTTATAACTAGGTACTCTGAAATTTATTGTGTGATGATTGGATTGGTCGGAATATTAAGATATCACAGTCCAGTTACTTAGGGTTGAACGGTTTAACATTCAATATGTGAACTATAACTGTCTTATTGTATGGTCCACCCAATCGCATGCGCAGCTCCATGAAACACTTTCACGATACTATTACGTGATTGGGATGACATATAGTGTTACCTTTATCCGTCTGTGTTTCCGTTCGTCCGAAGATTTTATCTTGTTTCAAAACAACTTGGCTCAAATGTTCACCGTATGTCAAAAATCAAGGTCACACTCAGAGGTCAAAGGTAAAAAATGAGAACATTCTTGTCTGGGTAACTTTGTCATGGATGGAGGGATTTCGAAATAACTTGGCACAAATGTTCACCATATTGAGACGGCGTGTCACGCCCAAGGACCAGTAGCCTATTTCATCAACTCTCCAAAGTATACTTTGGAGAGTTGATGAAATAGGCTACTGGTCTGTAACTCAAAATGTCTAGGCCACAATTAGAGATCAAAGGTGAAAATGAGTACCAAAGAGCTCCTCCGAACTCTTTGTTATGCATCGAGTTATTTTAAAATAAGTTCACACAAATGTTCCACACAATAAGGCGATGTGTTGCGCACCACACACACTTCCCATTGCTTGAATGTCAAGATCACAACAGGGCCATTTGTGTGCCGGCAGGCCACTTTTCTAATTTTAAACATTTGTGTTTGTTTGTTCAGGTGTTGTTTCGGGGTTGATCTATCAGTGTTACTGATTTCGTACTTAATTTAGATTCAGTGCAGTCAGTGTTATGTTTGCGAACCATGCAGGACGACATCTTGGCAGGAACGACAACTCTTTATTCAACAAGTGTATGTCCACACACGGACACAGAATTACGTGACAATATACCGGAATACATGACATCCCCCTCCTTTTAAAGAATAACAAACCAAAGAAGGTTTGACTGATGATCTGATCAATGCTCGATACCAATTATCATGAATAATTGTTAATGGACATGAACAGATGTTTGGAAATCAAATTCACACAATTAAATCAAAATATACTCTGCATTTTGCGTACTTCAATGGAATTTAAACTTGTTACCTTGAAACTGACTGTTATACCACTATTATAATGTTACAACATATTGTCACAAGAAACCCTTATGAGGATTGTCTGAACCAAAAGTATATGTATTTTATATTTTGATTGTGTCTCAATATATTGATTGTGTCTCAATATATTGATTGTGTCTCAATATGTTGTCTTCCGATAATAGGTATAATTTACCTTGAAATTGTTTGAATGTACATGTCGGTATCTACTGGTATTCTTTTACCCAAGTCAATGTTATTGAGATATTTTTCAAATACATGACAAATGATTGTAAATTTGCATTATTCACTTTGATTAAACATGTAATATACAACAGTTCTTCTGTTTTATGTTGACACCATATCAACATCTTGTCTATCTTGTCATCGGCACCTTACAGCAGGAGTCGTACCATATTCAGCTTCATACAGGTAAGGATATGGTGATTTCAGCATGTAATTATCTCCCTTATATCATAACACTGAAGAATTATACAGATGACTGATATATGACTAGAACACTTGTTTATTTTAATTCTGAACACTGTAGAATAATAATGACTAGACTATTTGCTTATTTTAATTCCGAACACTGTAGAATAATAATGACTAGACTATTTGCTTATTTTAATTCCGAACACTGTAGAATAATAATGACTAGACTATTGATCAGAACACTATTATATAGAGAGATCCGAACACTGTAGAATACTGATTATAATCTTAATCTGTGAAACGACTCGGCCGCTTAATTTCTCGTCCATATCGAGTAACGTAGGGTGGTTCTGGCGGTCGCGGTGTCTGCTGCGTTGTTTCTGGTTGGGCAGGTGGTTGAACCGGTTGAGTTGGTAGACCCGGTTGAGGTTGAATTTCAGGATCATCATTGTCAACTGGTGGTTCTGCGTTGAATGTTGATCGTGTAAACCGCAAATGTTGGCAATTGCGGCGGTATCTTCTCCCGGTTGGAGTTTCCACGATGTACGAGCGTGGAGTCTGATGTTTGTCCACTACTTTCCCATGGATCCATTTGTCTGAGTGTCTTATAGTTACTTTGTCGCCTTTGTACAAAGGTTTAAGTTCATTTTGACCCGCGTGTTGGTCATAATACTGCTTCTGCCTAGTTTGTCGTGATTTCAAGGCAGCTTTAATCTCATCAGCTCCCTGAGGCTTAAGTAGAGCAGTGGTTGTTGGTAGTCTAGTTCTTAGGCGTCTGCCTAGGAACATCTGTGCTGGGGAAAGCGCTGTCCCATCAATAGGTGAATTACGGTAATCTAGAAGGGCTAGGTACGGATCATTTGCCTTCTTTAACAACTTTTTCACCGTCTGTACTGTTCGTTCAGCCTGACCATTGCTTTGAGGAAAATGGGGACTCGATGTTGTGTGACGAAACTCGTAGACCTTTGAAAAGTTCGCAAATTCAGCACTAGCAAACTGTGGTCCGTTGTCAGAAATTAATTCATCAGGAATTCCGTACTTTCCAAACTGACTTTTCAAGTAGCTAATTGTGTTACTGCTGGAGAGATTGTCAAGTTTTGCGATTTCTGGCCACTTTGAGAAATAGTCTACTGTCACAACATAGTGCTGGCCTTTCATTTCAAATAAGTCCACACCTATCTTAGACCAGGGGCGACCTGGTACCTCAGTGGGTGATAGTGGTTCTTTGGCGTTTTGATTTTGATGTTCAGCACAAATGTCACATTGTGAAATTTTATCCTCTATTTGTGATGCCATACCTGGCCAATATAGGATCTCACGCGCTCGGTTCTTACATTTCACAATCCCCAAGTGACTTTCGTGGATTCTGTCGAGCATTTCACTTACGCATTGCTGCTGGAACAATTAACTTATCTGCTTTATACAGCAAACCGTCGATGCACGATATTTCATCCCTAAACGACCAATACGGCTGGATTTCATGTGAAATGTCGCATTTCTTTTCCGGCCATCCATCCATCACCACGTCTTGGAGCATTTGTAACGATGCATCTTCAGCAGTTGCGTGTTTGAATTCACGGTATTTCTCTGGTGAGATTGGTAGGTTCTGCACATCAAGTTCGTTGATTTCCAATGTTGATGGAAATGATTCATGTGTTTCATTCAGAAATGACCTACTCAAGTGATCTGCTAAGTGCAACAGTTTACCAGGTTTGTATACAACAGTCAAATCGTACTTCTGCAACGTTAGAAGCATCCTCTGGAGACGAACTGGTGTTTGGTGTAGGGATTTTGTGAATATACTCTGTAGAGGTTTGTGGTCGCTCTCCACGGTAATGTGTCTTCCATAAATGTATTCATGGAATTTTTCACAGCCGAAGGCTATTGCTAAAGTTTCCTTTTCAATTTGTGAATAACCCTGCTGGGCTGTGTTCAGTGCACGCGAAGCGTAAGCTATGGGCTTTTCATCTTGTAGTATTACTGCTCCCATACCTTTCGAACTACTGTCTACAGAAAGTGTCAATGGCTTTGCGGGGTCATAATAGCTAAGCACAGGTGATTGTGTTGCCATCTGTTTCAATTGTTCAAAGCTTTGCTGTTGACTTTCTTCCCAGTGCCATTCAATGTCTTTGCACAGTAATTGTCTTAGAGGTTCCGCGACTGATGACATGTTCGGCATGAACTTGGCTAGGTATTGCATGAATCCTAGATATGTTCTGAGTTCTTCGAGATTTTCGGGCGGTTTCATATTCTGAACTGCGCGGATTTTCTCCGGGTCTGGTTTTAGACCATCTTTGCCAAGTATGTGTCCAACATACCGTACCTCTGATTTTCCAAATTCACACTTGTCTGCGTGAAGTTTCAGGTTGTATTCTGCGGCTCTGTTCAGAACTTTTTTTAACCGTTGGTCATGTTCATTCGTGTCTTTACCCCAGACCAAAATATCGTCCATGATCACCTCGGCACCTTCAATATCTTCCAGCATATTTGACATTATGGACTGGTAAATTTCAGGCGCGGCATTGATCCCAAATGGTAAGCGGAGGTATCTAAATCGTCCGATTGGGCTGTTGAATGTGCAAAGTTTGGAACTTTCATCATCCAGTTGGATTTGCCTAAATCCAGATCTTGCATCAATTTTCGAAAATATTTTCGCGTTTGGCATACTAGCGGCCACATTCTCGACTGTTTCTAATGGATGTTGTTGTCTCTGGATTGCTTTGTTTAGATCCCGCGGATCCAGGCAAATGCGGATTTTCCCGTTGGGTTTGGTTACCACAACCATACTGTTAACCCAGTCTGTCGGTTCTATTTGACGAGTGATAATACCGTCTTGCTCCATTTTGGCTAATTCAGATTTCACTTTTCCCTTTATTGCAATAGGGATTTTGCGCGGTGGGTGAATCACCGGTTTCACATTTGGGTCAACATGTAGCTTGTATTTTCCAGGCAAACAACCAATGCCATTGAATAATTCACTATATTCATGAAATATGCTACTTTCAGAATCTATTTTGAACATTTTGTGTATTAGTCCTAATTGTTGTGATGTCTCTGAACCAAGAATTGTAGGGACTAATTTATCAACAACATAGAAGTCAATGTTGGTTGTTTCATCTTTGATTTTACACGGTAATGATATTTTACCTAGTGTTTTCATTGAGTGACCACTGAATGATTTCAGGCATGAATCACATGGTTTTAGTGCTGTTTTGACAGGTAGATTTCTCAGTTCATAGTCACTAAGCACGTTGCATCTCGCTCCGGAGTCTACTTGCATGGCAATTTCTGTGTTATAAATTGTCGCTTTGACTGACCATTCCTCAGACAGTGAGTTTATGGTTTCATAAACCATGCCGACATACAAGGTGTTTTCATCAGTGTCACTACTATCATTATCAACGGTGTACACTTTCTTGCGGGCAAATGGTTTAGTTTTCTTCATTTTGCGTGATCGACATTCACTCATGAAGTGGTTTAATTTCTTGCAGAATTTGCAGACTTTTCCTTGAGCTGGACAAGGTAAACCTTCATGGGTGTAACCACAGTTACCGCATAACCTGTCAGTTTTCTTTCGATTTGTTGTTGGCGGCGGTTTGGTCCATTCGCGTCTTGCGGGTGTGTTCGACTGTCGCTTTGGCTTGCTCAGCGTGTATACTTTAGGATCTTCTCCTTTCATGGCAATAGTTTGCGCATGCGAGACTTCATGAGTCCGTACTGTGTCCACAGTTTGTTCTAATGTTAAACCGGAACCCACGTTGATCAGCTTTTCACGGGCTTTAATGTTTCTTATGCCGAAAACAATACGATCCCGTACCATTTCGTCACTTGTAGCATTATAACCACAGTCCTTGACTAACAATTTCAAGTCCGTACAAAATTGCTCAAATGTTTCATCAGGTTTTTGTATGCGACATTGAAATTTGTATCTGTTAAAGATCAGGTTTGTGCGTGGCTTCACATAGGCTTCAAATTTGTCATAATAGTTCTGCAGCTTTTTAGAATCGTCGTTTGACAAGTTCCACGTGGTGAAAATCTGTCGACCTTTCTCCCCCGCCCAAAGCATGAGGTAAGAACATTTTTCTTCTTCACTTTTCTCTTTGAGGGGGCCGGAAAACATGAAAGAAACATGTTGTTGAAACGACTTCCAGGCTTGTTCCAAGTCCTGGGACTCCCAGTTCATGTTTGGAAAGGATAACCCTGCAGCTTCCATCATTGCGAGTGGATGGACAATGGATTTCGTCAATTTGCTGACACCATGTTATGTTTGCGAACCATGCAGGACGACATCTTGGCAGGAACGACAACTCTTTATTCAACAAGTGTATGTCCACACACGGACACAGAATTACGTGACAATATACCGGAATACATGACAGTCAGATTCCAGTTAATTTATATAAAAGTATGTTCTACAACATCGATATAAAAAACTGAAAGCAGCAGAGAATGGGGTGTATATCGGGTATTTGGTTAAGTTATAGTAAAACCTGTTTAATATTTCTAACCCATACAGGTAATAGACCCAGAGACGGGTAAAATCCTTCCCCAAGGGATGGAGGGGGAGCTTGCCTTCAAGGGACCACACGTTGTTATGGAGTACCTGAAAAATAAGGAGGCCACATACGCCTGTATGAAAGATGGCTGGGGATATACAGGTATCAGTAGTATATGCGTCACTTAGTCTTTGGTGTCAATTTACATTATTGTGCGTGGGTAATTATATTTGGTTGCGACATCATTTGATCATATACTGTACATGTACCTATTTTTAGAATTGCTGCATTATTATCTATTAATTTTTAGAACATTTTGATTGTGGCATTCTATTTAATTTTGCAAATCATAATGCCCACCGGGTTTCTGTGACTAATGCCTAGTTGTTGAAATGTAACACTCAAATAGACGGACGTGACGGGAGTATTTGTAGTATTACATGTCCGCAGCTAACTCAGTTCATGCTCCATATTTCAGGCGATATCGGTTGTGTGGATGAGGAGGGATATTTTATCATCACTGACAGGTTAAAGGAACTTATAAAATACAAGGCATTTCAGGTAGGTTTGTCAAGTATTAACTCTTCGAACCCGAAAGCCCGATATAGCGGTTTCAGCAAACAGTGCAGATCCAGATGAGCCGACTCATAGCGAGCCGTCTCATCAGGATCTGCACTTTTTGAAAGTAATTTTCTTATTTTTCAGAACAAAAACACCCCCTAGTTTGGAATAGTTTGAAAACCATTTTGTGACAATTGGATTGGTTGCAACTACATATCAAAATGCATTTCAGTTACTTAGGAGTGAAAGCGTTAAAGGCACTGAGTCTCAGACGATGTCTCGGATATGCACCTGTGACTGGAGAAATTTTGCTTATAAGATTTGTAACCAGTGTAGCTCCTGATCAAATATCACATTCCTGTAGCCTGATAATAACCTATAATGCTTTCTAGAAACATGATTGGTGTTCATTGATGGAAAAGCGAATAGTACAGGTACTCATCAGTCTGTGCGAATACACAGGCTGATCTGTATCTACACTGGCCGCACTACCCATAAGTCCCATTTTTACAGACACATCCACATATAAAAGATCTGGTGTACGCACAGTAAATGACATATCAATCAATCCATTGTGTTTGATAAATTTCCAAAAACATGATATTCAAGTACATGCTATCAGGAAATGTAATAAATGTAATAAACAGGGGAGAACATTTGGCTTGATATACTTTTGCATTTTCACAAAGCATGTAACCTGTAAGGAAAAATGTGAATTTTCTTTATTTAGCAGAAAGAAATTGATGAAAAATCAAAATTTTAATATCCTTATATTTGCAATGAAGGAGTGGTGGGAATTCTGCATGACATAAAAGGTAATTGTACATGTCCTTTTTTACGACATCACTTACCTTGGGTTGGTTGCACCCATTGCTACAAATACTGAACATTTCTTAAGAGTAAAGCGGCTGCTCTTACCTTGACCGTCGACCTTTAGACCACAGGTTGTTCTGGCGGAACTGGAGGCATTGTTGTGTACCCACACTTCCATACAGGATGCGGGTCACAGTCTGCGAAAGGTAGATGCTAAGTTATTGACCTTTGACATTTGACCTTTATACCACAGGTTGCCCCGGCGGAACTGGAGGCGTTGTTGTGTACCCACAATGCCATACAGGATGCGGCTGTGATTGGTATAAAGGCCGGGGAGGATGTTGGGGAGATTCCCAAAGCCTTCGTGGTTGCCAAACCCGGGGTCAATGTCACGGAGGAGGAAATTGCCAAGTTTGTGGAAAGTAAGCCCTTTATATGTGACTTATATAAAATAGTTAAAGTAGTTAGACTGTACAGCAACATGACCTGTCACGAGTCAACCAAATAAAGGTGTGCATATTAGAGTTAAGTTTGAAGAGAGGACATATTTCACTACTATTGTTATGCTCAGGCTGTTGGAGTGTGTAGGTTGGAGAACATTGGGTGGATCGTTCAGGGGATTTTTTCAAGAATAACGGTGAACAGTTCAAATATTTATTTGTTCAGTGTCTGTACACACAGGTACAGCTGGGAGCTCATGGGAATGGTAATATATGTCCAGCTGTACTTACTATAGTGGTTAGAGTGAAACAGTGTCGATGGGAAAGGTGAAATTTATAATTTGGAAATTTGGGAGAAAACTGACAGAGTTGCTGCCTCAAGATTTTTATCAGAATTGAGCTCCTGAATCAGGAAACGGGTGGTTTATATACCATCCCCCAGAGTCAACCTAAATCTGGGGCGCTTTCACCCTTAACCCTGGTCGAGGGCTTTCTCGACCAGAATATGGGGCGACTCAACCAAAATTCTGGGTGATTCTGGTGACGTCAACCATCCTGTCACTGTATCACTCTTACATAGCAACGTACAACACCATGAGAAAAACAGGAAATTCTCCACAAACTTGAATGAAAGTCCCCAAAAAGAGTATTAGGAGACAATTACTAATGGTCAAATTAGGTAAATAACTCACTATGGTTGACCAGTTCTGTATTATATCAGGAAAATATGTAAATATTAAATATTAGAATGCTCTGACAGTTCGTTTTGGTTACTAGGACAAATTTATCCCATGATGCATCAGCCGGAAGTGAATCAGCAACTAGAATAACAACATGTTATTCTTGTATTGGCACATTATATGGAAAATAAAGTGGATTATCACTCTGGATTACAGTGCATTCTAACATCTAAAGCATGAAAATGGTCAGAACAAATAAAATCATATGGTGTAGGTACTCTACTGAACAGAATCGAACTATAATTGTCACTTTGAGTATCAGACACGAAAACTCATTACACAGCCTCAGGTGAGTGTTTCATAGTTCAGAAAGTATGTATTTGTTCATTGCGAGGGTGTTACACTATTATGTGTGTATGGTACCAGTTTACACAGTACGTTTCATAGTTACAAGGATACGGGACATGTGCGATTGTCAAAATGATTTAAGATAGAAAACGGTATGTAAGCAACAGCAATTGCAGTACATTTCAGGTCACAGGTCTATAATGAATCAATGATATATTTGTGGAAAACAATTTGGCTATTTTATAGAGTGACCTTTCATTCAAGGGGAGAAATTCTGCATACTGGTATTCTATAATTTGGTATATAATCTATACAATTTTCTATAAACCATTACCTAGTTGATATATATTGAAGTAAGTATATACTAAATAATATTGCTTTCAGCTGTGAGTGGGCTATGCAAAATAATTGTATACAACATTTAAGCGTTAAATTACCTATACATGTATGTACCTTTCAAGATGACTCTACATTAGATAGCCAACTTTTTCTTCCCATATAAATCCGTGAACTTCTGTATTCTGTATTCCAACTTACCTGTTATTAGCTCAATTGTTGTAGCTACTATAGAATCTCTATATGTATTCTTCTATATGGTGGGTTTAGTTTAGATTTATCTCTTATGTTAATGTGTGCGTGTTCCTGTTCTCAAAGCACACACCCAATTCTCGGGGTGCTGATGTGTCTGTTTTACAGTGTATTCTCTCTAAACCGGACACCCTGGGGACCTCCCAGGGTGTCCGGTTTAGAGACGTTCCACTGTATAAACATAGGTATCATCATTTTTGGATGATAATTTGGTGCTAACTTCTTTGTTTCATTCCAGAAAATGTTGCTGAGTACAAGAGATTGCGTGGTGGCGTGGAGTTTGTATCTGAAATTCCCAAATCACCAAGTGGCAAGATTTTACGCAGAATGCTCAGAAGTTGATTCCAATGTCTTGTATTTCTTGTGAAGGCATTGATTCATTAGTAAATAGTAATTACAGAACTATATTCCAGTCACATTTGAACAAAACACTGTTCGTTGAGACTGCTGCAAACTAAAATTAATGGTTACAAGAATGTCCGTGTGTCGGTCTGTCTGGAAACGCATTTGGGGTCTTAAGGAGTTGGCGGCATGGCCTAAGGCAAAAGTAAACAATGGAACTCGTTCCATACTATTGTTTCATTGGTGGATGCATATTTTATGACATTTTCCAGCCTATTTCATGCAATTTAAATATGTTTCATTGCCATTTTCACACACTTGTTTCTAGTCTGGGTTTCAGAACACTGGCTTAATGATTAGTGTGTGTAATTTAGCTGACCAATGTGTCAAGGAATAATTTGTTTACCCGTATGGGCAGTTGTCAGTGATAATCTGGTATATTATTTGTAGGATCTAATATTTGATAAAAAAAAGTACCATTAAACTGATTTCAAGCCAAATCTCCTGATTTCAGAATTATATTTTTGTAAATCTCCTGTCATGTAGCTGTCACTTTATGACTGGTATGATTCTGAGATGGAACATTCATGACAACATGTACATTGGAGTACTGGCAATTGAACTCCCCACAATGGGTTATGCGACCAGTGTAGTCCACATCCGCGCACTCAGATCAGGTCTTACAATATCGACAGCACTATCAACAACAAGGTGTTGCACTATCAACAGCACTGTGTTTCACTTCCTTGTATGCTATGCTGTTGTGGAGACATGTACGTCACCGATGTAGTTCACACATGTCCAGATGGTATGAGTCCTGATTATCCTAAGGAGTAACTAGTCATGTTCACGATGCTTCGGTAATTTGCTAATAATATAATAAGTTCCACCACCTATAATACATTACACCTCAACCGCACCCACGGGTTAGGTACGTATATCAGTTAGAAACTACATTTTTCTTCATTGGCCGTCAATTCAGAACTCTCTTGACTCCACCTCTATACTTCTGACGTAGTGATACTATGCCACGTCTTGCTGTGTTTCTCTATGATCTGGACAAGGCTCCAAGATCCACCCAAACAACACCTAAAAGTATTTTCATCATTATGTAGTGACGTCATTTCATGATTATTCAATATGTCATCTATCTCTCTCGTAAAATGACTTTTAAGCACGCTCCTAGTTGTATATAGAAACATGTGAATACATCTATAGATATCATTGGGCATTATTTTACCAATTAGACAAACCATGTGCAGGTCTAATTGACAAGAAAACATTTATGATTTCGAAATACAAGCTAGAGAAACCACTATTCTGTTACACCTTCCCCACTAGAGATTACATCTTGGAAGATTTCCAATATTTGCACAACCGATATAAATAGACTTAGCCACGAATGATCATGAACTAGTTAGTAAAAATGGGCTGTCGTGGACCATAGCCCCACACACATCATAATATTCATTAATACTTATTGCCAGGTATTGCCTCTGTAGATTGAGACTTTCTCATTGATTTTACTTATATTTCCTGCAAGTATCATGCAATTATCGATGTTAGACGTTGCCCTACTGTGCACCATGCAAGGGACCTGCACTTACTTTATATATTCTTGTCCACGCCACCGCAAGTGTCAATACTTAATGTCCTCTTAAGAATTAATTGAAATTCATATACACACTTTCAATCACGTATATATAATCCGAGAGAATGTTACTTCTATTATGGGTTTGTTAATCCATCGTTTGTCCACTACGCCATTATACTGTTAGCCTGGAGCTAAACTGCACTTTATATTTATTTAAAAAACACGTGCACAGACTCTACCCTTAATTGCACCATAATTCAGACTAAAAAAAAACTAGCATGAGCATTCCAACGTCATTGGAAAGTAATTGTCTTTATTTCTTCTTCACCAGACGGATGGATGTTGTCAATTGTTCCGCATCATTTCTTCTGTTAAACCATTTACTGGGGTGTTCATTAGTGTTCTTAGTTCATAATGGCAGGAAACACCCAACTCAGAATACTCGTAGTAAAACAGTAAATCTATAAATAAAACATTGTATAATATTCAGGGAAAAATGTACGAGAGAAATAATAAAACCGGAACAGAAAAGGGCGAGCATATTTATATTCTCGGATAACACTCTTAACTGGAAAACGATATACCCTATTACTATATCTTAATAGACAAAGACATTCCAGTGGAAATATTTTTTTACACAATTTAATTTGGAATTGTCGAAGCAGGCATACACAGAAAACAATTGCAATATATTTTACTCTTGGCCAAGTACATTGTACTATATATATAAATATAAACACCAGAACATCAAATTGTGTTTAAATAATTGTATACCATAAACATGATAAAGCATAGTATCCCAGTTGAGTAAATTATAGCACAAGGAAGACGAAAATTGGATAAACACATTTATTTACCAAATGGGGACATATTGTTATTTAATATTATACTAGCAGATCAAAAATGACAGGTACATGTAACTAACCCATTTACGAACCACAAACATTGGTTCTGTTTTACATATTAGTATCAAAGGGCAATGACCATGTGTCACGTGTAATATGCGGCTTACAAACAGCAACTATCGCGTATTGTAATTATGTATGTGAATATTTTATTTACATGTACACTTGGAATGTTACAGGCTGGAATTCACAATCATATATGTCTGTTTCTAAGCTGAGACACAGCTTATTCCTTTTTTCCATCTCAAACAGGCCTATATATACTACATCTTAATCTATCCATGTTCTTGATTTCAATCTATTTTCCTCGATAGAAATTTCTTTTTGTTCTCATGTCATGTATGTATCCATCTACCTGACGTGTATGTGTATAAATGTGAAATACTTTGAGAAATAAAAATAATTAATGACCAAACAAAAAGGAAGAAGAATACTTGTACTTCCAATAAATTACGGCGTAACAAATTGAACTATGTCACACGACTATAAGTTCCACACGCTATAGTTTATGTACAGAGGATCCTCTTCCAATTGCTCTTAAGTATACGGCACACATATCTTCTCATGTCTGTGTGTCTCAACTCCAGGCCAAGCAGTACCTCTACGACGTATTGTTTGTCCCCATGGTTGTGTCGACTATCGTACTGACGTCTCCCCGAGGCCCCAGAAAACATCCAGTGTGGGAGTTTCACACCACCCCAATCGATCTTTCGATGGAGGAAATTCCACTGCATTGGAACACAACTCATTACCGCTATATCGTACAGTCCTATGTTGCTTATTGCTTATGACATCATGTCCTGATGTGTTTCCTCCAGATCGCTCATCACAATTGTTCAGTGTGTACGCTTTATGTCGTCCGCAATTGTTCTTCCGCCATTGTTAAATACACACGGCACTGAACCTCGTTATACTTTTTAAAATTGCATCTGCCTTCACACTTTACTGTACATGATTAGACAGCAATTCTTATATATGTATTATAACCGTGATGACATTGTAGTATTATTATAATTTTATATTTCAGACTGCACTACTAATACTTTTTAATTTTACTTAGCGGACTGTACTATACTATTTTTGTCGCGCCCGCTTTCGGAAAGCGCGATTTAGTCGGAACTTTGGCGTACGTACGTACGTACGTGTGTCCGGTTACAGTTTTTGGTTAAAGTTTTTTGGTTAAAGTTTTTCGTTATACTATATCTCTTTTTTTAGTGTCCATGCCTCGCCCCAAGGCGCGACATGCAGTTAATACAATTAATATTTTTTTTATAGTACAAATAAGTTATTTACATTTGACCATTAAACGTTAACGCGATCGCCATTCCTATTCTAAAGGCAAAATTCATACATTCCCATACAATAATGGGTGCATTACACGCATTTCATGGAAACCTCTAAAGAATACTCATATATCGTGAAGCTGACACCTTCACACCAATGCAACACGTTTTAATGGTCAAAACTTCAACGCAATCAATTGAAATATGATGTTATATTCAATCATACATTGTATGGCAAATATGTGATCATTCCCATCATTTTCATTAAATAGTTCAATTTAATTCTGGAAGTAATTTTACAATGAATACACTTCCCACAAATATAGCAAATAGTTCCACACTTGAATCTATTTATGTACTCCGATATGACGTCTTACTCTCATTTACCTTTAAGTTATTTATCAGCATCACTAACTTTTCCCGAATAAGTAGTTTCAATGTATGCGCACGTCGTACAATTTATGTAGTTAAACGGTGCTTCGAAAAGCATAAATGTACGTATGCCTACTTTATCAACTCAATCCAGCCCCGAAATATATATATATGTATGTCGCACCCATATACATAGGTTGGTCACCCCAAAAATAACGTATTACCATTCAAATAAGGTTCAATTTCAATCGTCATTCTGTTGAGTACAACACATATTTTGATGATATTTCACACATGGGTCAATTTACACCTTTACGCATAACATTCTTATCAGCTTATGAGCATTCGGGCCATTTTATCATAATGCATGCAATACAATATAAGCATCTTGTTCGTCTAAACAAATAAGCAGCAATCCAACACCATCGTATACCCACATGCATACCACACTACTCGCACAACCACAACCATTCATTAGACATGCATCTGATTGCAATTACCATAAGAAACCATGTTTCTGACTGTCAAATCGGCTCTCAACATACTTCCTGAACAGCCCTCAAACATTCGCTACAACAATACCACACAACACGCCACTAGCACTAGTATATACCTGTCCCAATTAGCTAATTGCCATTCCCCAAATCGAAATTATTATATGTAGTTCTCCCATATACGGATATCAGCTAAAGAACAAACTACGTGCATACCATGCATACCATACTCGCACATCACCCAACTCGCACACATTAAACTACACACAATATATCGCAGCTGGACACACATCACTTTCCTTAAACCATTTGGTGCACCCCTCATTACCTATGAGAGAACACATGTTCTTGTGCACCGTATTACTTAGTATATGACCTCAATGTTCGCATTGCCGGAATATCACATTCCAAACCTCCATTCATACAAAGCAGCAATTAACATATGTTTAATCACGCACCATATCTCTCTGACCGCGAGTGGCAAGTTCAATTCGCAACTTCAACCATTTTGAGACATATCGTAAGAAAATTTAATAACATAATAGAAATAAATCTCTTTGATAATATATAAAAAGCAAGATTGAATCTAATCACCATAGGACACAACAAAGCATATGCTCAAACACTACAATGATTGAAGAACGAATAAAATACGAGCAGCAATTCTGGTTTTCTCAAAAACTGGCAGTTTAATACCTTTTAATACAAAAATCCCTGTTTCGGTGGTAAGGCAAATATTTTCAGTGATAAGTGGTAATTTCGGAGAAAATGTGCACTGAACAAAACTCCCATAGGAAAGCCAACAGTGAAACTTCTCATTTTGGTGCATCCATCATACAATAAATTGCACACCTACAACCATAAAGCGACAGAACCCACAAAACAATTCGTGTGCAGAATCGCAACGCCGAATTTTATTGCGATATTATATATGACATACTTCATGTATTTGATCAAATACTATTGAATTTATGCAGTAATTAATTGTTATATTTTTCAAATTGTATTCATTTACATGCACATGTACATTCAATTGTGCATTTAAATTACTGACAATTAACCGAAACATTACTTTTAGCATATTATAATCGTTGGGATCAATTATCACACATATTATTACACCTTATTACATAATCTTTATTACAATATTAGCTTTTTTACGCATTGAAATGAAAATGCGTAATGGTCAGTTCGAATGATTAACTTGAATATCAATGTGCGTTTTAAATTAACAGTACGGTAATGATTTACACTAGATTTTTGTTTTTTAAGAATAGCTGTATTTTATGATTTTCCGACTTTAAAATGAAGAAAAATTTCAATTGAATATTGACATTCAGTGTTGACAGCTTGACATGGTGTATTTAATTACATATTCGCCCTGACAATCACACTGTCACCGTTTCTTGATAGAACTTTAAACACCATGTATGTTCACTGTCAATTATGTTCACTGCAATACTGCTATACATGTATGTTCAGCTCCACAGTAATATATTCAACATTTAACACTGTCCAAACATCTCAACGGAATCAACTCAGATTTCTAGCTACCAAGAGCTTCCTTGTTTTCTGATAACTCTTGTTACTTTTGTGTATATCTGCGACAACCTGATAAACAAGTTTGAATCTTGTACACCATTCCATTTCATTCACACACTCAACTTCTAAACTACATCGTCGTTATATGTCCGTAAAAACTATTGTTGTGACATCAAACGTTAGTTCATTAATTTGTCGTTTTGTATCCGCGATGACTTCCCAAAGGTTCGAATATTTACCTATACTGGTCACACGCACCAAATCAACAGCAAGATGTTACAATATCGACAGCACTATCAACAGCAAGGTGTATCACTATCAACAGCCCTGTGTTTCACATCCTTCTATGTTATGCTGTTGTGGAGACATGTGCGTCACTGATGTAATTGTCCACAAATTTCCATATGTTATGAGTCCTAAATGTCCTAAAGAGTAATTACAGGGTGGATTTATAAATAAGTCCCGTTTAACTTTTACTATATAATTTCTAAGCTAGTGATGTTCACGATGCTTCGGTAATTTGCTGATAATATAGTCAATTCCACCACCCATAAAACATGACAGCTCAAACGCACCCACTGGCCAGGTACGTATATTAGTTAGAAGCTACTACATGTTTCTTCAATGGCCGTACATTCAGAACTCTCTTGTATTTTAAGAATTTAGAGAGTTTGTATAATACACTCCCGCTCTATACTTCTGACGTAGTCATAATATGCCACGTCTTACTGTGTTTACCAGTGACTTTTAATCACGCTCCTAGTCGTATATAGAAACATCTGAAAACAGCTCTAGATATCACTGGGTATTATTTTACCAATTAGATAAACCATGTGCAGGTATAATTCACGAGAAAACATTTATGATTTCAAAATACAAGCTAGAGAAACCACTACTCTGCTACACTATTCGCCATTTAGTCAATGGAACACCCATGCGCCACCCCTAAAAAAGAGCCTTGGGAACGGCCCACCACCCTCGCCGGCCGGGCCTCTACAGAAACAGCAGCAAGGTGGGTGGGGAGCTTCCTGTTCCGAGTCGGGGCGCGACGCGCGGTAGGCGGGTATTGGTGTGAGGCCCTTTTAGAGAGATGTCGGTGCAGTGGGTATACTTTAGACAGTGGTGGGCAAGGTGTATACTCATCTGGCCAACCACTTGCCACTCGTGTTCCCATTTATGCCCATGCAGCACATGGCTGTTGTACGTGATTTACGTGCCCGAGCCAAATATCGGGGTATTTGACCCTCCGAAAACCTGACCTGGCCAGGGCCATCGCCTCAAAGCGCTCGGAAGAGTATCAGAAAAGACTCTTGCGGGCTACGAAGTCAGGGCGATTCCAGGCTATTCGTGGGGATGTAGAAAACCCCCACAAGCGAGGTCAG
This sequence comes from Conchocele bisecta, assembly GCA_029237695.1. Classification (NCBI taxonomy): domain Eukaryota; kingdom Metazoa; phylum Mollusca; class Bivalvia; order Lucinida; family Thyasiridae; genus Conchocele; species Conchocele bisecta. Next base: position 34,212,693 of record CM055273.1, read on the forward strand.
AGACTGGACGAGCTTAGCTCGCCGCCGAGGTCACGGTGTCACTGCAAGCACAGGCGGTCGAGACTGCTGAATAACCTAATCAGGAGGGAAGGGTAGTTCCGGCGCAATGGCGAACGGAAGAGACGACGGACTCTCGTGACAAATATTTTACGAGAAGGGCATGAGATCCCCAGAGAACTGAGGGAGCGGGAACAGGAGCGACCATTCGACCTGGACGTCCAGTTCCCACACCCGGTCCAGCTCCCGCCTCCAACAGACGAACCGTGGGTAGAGCTCTTGGACGACGCCAAATACTTCGACGGCGCTGCCGTGGTCTTCTCTACATGGAGGGTAGAGGTGATCGACGGGCATAATATATTTGCTGCCCACGGATGGCAGATGGCATTTAATGCTCGATGACAGACGAGCGGGCAGGAAAAAGTATACTCACAGCCCTTCCGGAGGTTTGGTTCGTTCCGAAGATCACGTTTCTGCGGGAACGAAGGCGACTGGGTTTATGGTTGGAGGTATGCAATGTATTGTATGATGGATGCACCAAAATGAGAAGTTTTACTGTTGGCTTTCAATGCACATTATCTCCCCAATTACCACTTATCACGGAAAATATTTGCCTTACCGCCGAAACAGTGATTTTTGTTTCAACAGGTACTTGCCAGTTTTTGAGTAAACCAGAATTGCTGCTAGTATTTTATTCATTCTTCAATCATTGCAGAGTTTGAGCATATGCTTTGTTGTGTCTTATGGTGATTACATTTTTATATATCTTGTTTTTATATATTACCAAAGAGATTTCTTTCTATTATGTATTTAAATTTCTTACGAGATGTCTCACGATGGTTGAAGTTGCGAATTGAACTGACTACTCAGGGTCAGAGAGTAGTAGTATATGGGAGTCAAAATGATATCATCACAATTGTGGATGCAAATTGCATGCAACATCCCTTTTTGAGCCAATATATGCGTTGAATTTTTATCTCCAAAATATGAGAATGTGGTAATATGACAATGCGATTTTTTGTTTTTCTGTCGTATGTATCCACAATTGAGACGAAAACATCCACTATTGTGCCCAAAACGTCGTCTTTTGTACTACCAGTCCCAATTGTGTATATCGTGTCCGAATTGTGGATACTCGAGTCCATAGTGGATGTTTTCGTCCCAATTGTGGATACATTGCAAAAATCGCCAAAAAGATCCACAATTGTGACGAAAACATCCACAATCGTACCACCAAAAAATCAACCAAAAATCGCCAAAATATGAGAAATATGACATACGAGAATGGGAAAAAGGTCGAGACATCCACTATTGGGACGCGAGTATACACAATTGGGACACGATATCCACAATTGCACTGGTAATACAAAAGACGACGTTTTGGTCCAATAGTGGATGGGGGTTCTAGTCAATTTTGCATGCAGCCACACTTTTTCTGTCGTATGTATGCACAATTGGGACGAAAACATCCACAATGGTACTACCACCTACCCGCACCAAAAACCGCCAAAATATGAGAAATGTGTCATACGAGAGTGGGAAAAAGGTCGAGAAATCCACAATTGGGACGCGATTATACACAACTGGGACACGATATCCACAATTACACTGGTAGTACAAAAGACGCCGTAGGATAAGTTCGTCTCACAAGAGGCAAACAGAAAAGATACCACCCATTTGTATATTTGGACACATTTGAGAAAAGTGTAGGAGAAATTCGCCTCCCAAGAGGCAAACAGAAATGATACCACCCATTTGTGTATTTGGACACATTTGGGAAAAGTGTATAAAAAATTCGCCCCCCGAAGAGGCAAACAGAAATGATACCACCCATTTGTGTATTTGGGCACATTTGGGAAAAGTGTAGAAAAATTCGTCTCCCAAGAGGCAAACAGAAATGATACCACCCATTTGTGTATTTGACAACATTTGGGAAAGACGGGTTGGAAAAAGAGGCTCGCATCTACAAGACCTTTGGTCGCAGAGCGCGAACACATGACTCGGCGATTTCTCGTTTTCGTGTTTCTACGGCCAGCGCTTTCTCTAGATCTGCAATCCTGAGTTGCAGCCGCCCGTTTTCTCTAGATCTGCAATCCTGAGTTGCAGCCGCGCGTTTTCGCTTCGTGGGCCATCGGGACACGAGGTGTGGCCGTGCCTAGCTAGAGACCGTGCATGGGAAAAAGTCTTTCCGCAACCATCGCACAAGAAGCGCGGTGGACTACACCCATTTTTTCGTTTCTCGTGTCGCGCCAAGTTGTACTTTTTGGCAAAGACTCTACCACACTTTTCGCACTCCATTTTCCCAATAGTGTTTTGTGTCTAATTGGGCGCAACACTATTTTGGAAAAGATCGAAAACCTCTCTAGAATTGGAGGTAGAAAATTCGAACCACAAACAGAAAGACAACTCGAACAAAGAAAGAAAGACAACTCGAACAAAGAAGAAAGACAACTCGAAAACAAAAGAAAGACAACTCGAACAAAGAAGGAAAGACAACTAGAAAAAACTCTGTTGGACAACCTCTCTAGAATTGGGTCGAGAAATCCACAATTGGGACGCGAGTATACACAACTGGGACACGATATCCACAATTGATATTCTGCATGGAGCCACAATTTTTGGAGGATTCCCCCACCGAACCTGGCAACCTCGTCTCGTCTCGATACCTCGCCTTGCCTCGGCACATCCATAATCGGACGCCCATTTGAATATATGGGACCACCTTGGAATAGACTACAACTAACCATGCCATACTATGAACACAATAAACAAAAAAATGGGTGTAGTCCGCCGCGCTTCTTGTGCGATGGTTGCGGAAATACTTTGTCCCATGCACGGTCTCTAGCTAGGCACGGCCACACCTCGTACACAAATGGGTGGTATCATTTCTGTTTGCCTCTTGGGAGACGAATTTTTCTACACTTTTCCCAAATGTGCCCAAATACACAAATGGGTGGTATCATTTCTGTTTGTCTCTTGGGAGGCGAATTTCTTCTACACTTTTCCCAAATGTGTCCAAATACACAAATGGGTGGTATAATTTCTGTTTGCCTCTTGGGAGGCGAATTTCTCCTACACTTTTCTCAAATGTGTCCAAATACACAAATGGGTGGTATCGTTTCTGTTTGCCTCTTGTGAGACGAATTTATCCTACGGCGTCTTTTGTACTACCAGTGCAATTGTGGATATCGTGTCCCAGTTGTGTATACTCGCGTCCCAATTGTGGATTTCTCGACCTTTTTCCCACTCTCGTATGCCACATTTCTCATATTTTGGCGGTTTTTGGTGTGGGTAGGTGGTAGTACCATTGTGGATGTTTTCGTCCCAATTGTGCATACATACGACAGAAAAAGTGTGGCTCCATGCAAAATTGACTAGAACCCCCATCCACTATTGGACCAAAACGTCTTCTTTTGTATTACCAGTGCAATTGTGGATATCGTGTCCCAATTGTGTATAATTCGTGTCCCAATTGTGGATACTCGCGTCCCAATAGTGGATGTCTCGACCTTTTTCCCATTCTTGTATGTCATATTTCTCATATTTTGGCGATTTTTGGTCGATTTTTTGGTGGTACGACTGTGGATGTTTTCGTCACAATTGTGGATGTTTTTGGCGATTTTTGCAATGTATCCACAAATAGGACGAAAACATCCACTATTGGACGCGAGTATCCACAATTCGGACACGATATACACAATTGGGACTGGTAGAACAAAAGACGACGTCTAGGGTTATGGTGCGTGGTTAAACATATGTTAATTGCTGCTTTGTATGAATGGAGGTTAGGAATGTGATATTCCGACAATGCGAACATTAAGGTCATATACCAAGTAATACGGTGCACGTGAACATGTGTCCTCTCATAGGTAATGAGGGGTGTACAAAATGGTTTAAGGAAAGTGATTTGTGTCCAGCTTCGATATATTGTGTGTATTTTAATGTATGCGAGTCTGGTGATGTTCGAGTATGGTATGCACGTCATTTGTTCTTTAGCTGATATCCGTATATGAGAGAACTACATATAATCATTTCGATTTGGGGAAACTGGCCATTTCCACAATTATAATGGTTGGCGGACAATTGGCTAATTGGGACATGTATAATCTAGCGCTAGTGGCGTGGTGTGTTGTATTGTTGCAGCGAATGTTTGAGGGCTGTTCAGGAAGTATGTTGAGAGCCCATTTGACAGTCAGAAACATGGTGTCTTATGGTAATTGTAATCAGATGCATGTCTAATGAATGGTTGTGCGAGTAGTGTGGTATGCATGTAGGTATGCTATGGTGTTGCATTGTTGCTTATTTGTTTAGACGAACAAGATGCCTATATTGTGTTGCATGCATTATGACAAAATGGTCCGAATGCTCATAATGCTCATGTGAAATATCATCAAAATATTGGTTGCACTCAACAGAATGACGATTGAAATGGAACCTTATTGGCAAGTAATACATTATATTTTGGGGTGACCGACCTATATATATGGGGTGGCGACATATATATATGTCAGGGCTGGATTGAGTTGATAACGTAGGTATACATTTATGCTTTTCGAAGCAGCGTCTAACTACAAAAAAATGTAGGACTGGCGTATACATTGAAACTACTTATTCGGGAAAAATAAATGATACATAAGGTAAATGAGAGTAAGACGTCATATCGGAGTACAGAAATAGATTCAAGCGTGGTACTATTTGGTATATTTGTGGGAACTGTGTTCATTGTAAAAGTGCTTCCAGAATTAAATTGAATTTTGCTTCTAGAATAGGAATTGTGGCGATTGCGTTAACGTTTAATGGTTAATTTAAAGAACATATTTCTACTATAGACAAAAAAAATTGTATTAACTAGGTTAAATCGTGTTAAGATAAATGTAAGTAAGAACATACATTATAAAACATAATGTAATTATGAACTAGCATTTAAATAGCGCAGTCCCAGATGAACAAATATTATAGTGCAATCAGCTATGTAAAATAAAAAAATTCCTAATAATGCAGTCTGAAATGTAAACTTACAATAATAAAATGTCATCAAGGTTATAATAAATATACAAAATTGCTGTCTAATCATGCACAGTAAATTATGAAGGCAGGTGCAATTGTAATACGTATATCGATGTTCAGTTCCGGGTGTATTTAGCAATGCCGGAAGAACAATTGCGGACAACATAAAGCGTACACACTGAACAATTGTGATGAGCGATCGGGAGAAAATACATCAGGACATGATGTCACAAGCCAAATAGGACAGTACGATATAGCGGTAATGAGTTGTGTTCCAGTTCAGTCGTATTGACTCCGTCGAAAGATCGATTGGGGTGGTGTGAAACGCCGACACTGCATGTTGTTTCGGGCATCGTGGACATCACTAGTTTAGAAATTATGTAGTAAAAGTTAAACGGGACTTATTTATAAATCCACCCTTTAGTTACTCTTTAGGATAATCATGACTCGTAACATCTGGACATGTGTTGACAATTACACCAGTGACGCACATGTCTCCACAACAACATAGCATATAGCTGTTGATAGTACAATAACCCATAGTGGGGAGTTCAATCGCCAGTACTCCAATGTACATGTTGTCATGAACGTTCCATCTCAAAATTATACCCGTCACAAAGTAAAAGCTACATGGCAGGAGATTTACAAAAAATATCAGGAGATTTGGCTTGAAATCAGTTTAATAGTACTTTTTTTGTATCAAATATTTGACATATCCTACAAATAATATACCAGATTATCACTGACAACTGCCCATACGGGCAAACAATTGATGATACCTTGACACAATTGTCAGCTTGATTACACACACTGATCATTAAGCCCCCGTGTTCTGAAACCCAGACTTAAAACAAGTGTGTGAAAATGTCTTAGAAACATACTTAAATTACTTGAAATACGGTGAAAAATATAAAATTTGCATCTAGAAAGCATTTTTAAGATTGCCAAATATCAGGAGATAACAATTTATCGCAGGAGAAACAGTGAAAAGGCAGAAGATTGTTTCTCCTCTTAGGATACATGTATATGACTGGTGTGGTCAAAATTTGATGCATGTATTTTGAGCCAACCGAGGCATTTGATGGTCCCAGTGTGGACGGACAAACTTACATTATACCCCTTGGTGGTTACATACATTGTTTTCAAACAAAGGGAATACCGCCTAAGAAACAATAATACGGAATAGGTTCCATTGTTTTGTTTCGTCTTAGGCCATGCCGCCAATACTTAATACCCCAAATGCGTGTTCAGAGAGACAGACAGACACACGGACATCCTTGTGACCATTACATTTAGTTTGCAGCAGGCTCAAGAAAGAGTTGTTATCCAAAAGTGACTGAAATACAGTTCTGTAATTACTATCTGCGAATGAATCAATGCCTTCACAAGAAATACGAGACATTGGAATCAACTTCTGAGCAATCTGCGTAAAATCTTTCCACTCGGTGATTTGGGAATTTCAGAAACAAACTCCACGCCACCACGCAATCTCTTGTACTCAGTAACATTTTCTGGAATGAAACAAAACAGTTAGAACCAAATTATCATGCACAAATTATGATACCTATGTTCATACAGTGGGACCTCTCTAAACCGGACACCCTGGACGTTTTAGAAATGTTCCACTGTAAAACAGGCAAATAAGCACTCCGACAAATGAGTGTGTGCTTTGAGAACAGGAACACGCATTAACTAATAGATAAATCTAAAGTAAACCCACCAAAAAGAGTACAAATAGTTATAGGTGTCCGGTTTATAGAGGTTCTACTGTAGATATATCAATTGAGCTAATAACAAGTTGGAATACAGAAGTTCACAGTTTTAAATGTACATAACAAAGTTGGCTATCTAATGTAGTCTCCTTGAAAGATACATACATGTACAAAAGTAATTTAACGCTTAAATTGTGTATACAATTATTTTGCAAAGCCCACTAAACAGCTCAAAACAATAATCTTTAGTATATACTTTCTTCAATATATATCAACTAGGTAATGGTTGTAGACATTTGTATAGATTATATACCAAATTACAGAATACATGTACAAGTAAGCAGAATTTCTCCCCGTGAATGAAAGGTGACTCTAGAAGATAGCGAAATTATTTTCCATTTATATGTCATTGATTCATTATAGACCTGTAACCTGAAATGTACTTTCAATTGCTATTGCTTACATACCATTTTCTCTCTTAAATCATTTTGACAATCGTACATGCTCCGTATCATTGTAACTATGTCCTTGACCCTGGGTATTGGTGTAGTATGCTTATCAATAACAATAAATGGTGATAAATGTGTATATGAAGTGATAATCATGATAATCTCAATTGTTAACAGAGATAAATTCTAGAAAGGTCTAACGCAATGTTTTGTTCAGTAGTCACAATAAATAGCTAATTTGAATTGAATTGAATTTAAAAAACTTTAATGTCAAACTTTAACAAAAAGTTTAAAGTCATTTGACCTTGACCTTGGGCTCCTGGGCATCATAGGTAGGATATACAATGAAAATATGGATGGTGATCAATGTGTATATGAAGTTTCAAGTTGAGATCCCATGCAGTTCACAGAGATATAGCAATTTGAACAACTTTAGCGTCAAACTCGGACGGCAGACGCCGGACAAAGCCATTGGTGGAAGACTTGGACCTAGGACCCAATCCTTGGCTCATTTGGAAAACGTTACCCCACACACCCATTTCAATACACTATTATACCTTACAGCCTTTTTCCAGGTAGACTTTGTGAAAATGCCCTAGACAGGCTTAATTTCGGGCTCGCTTAAACACAGCAAGTTTCGATTTTTTTCTGCTGATTCACGTCTCTGGCAATAGATTAATGCATCAGGCCCCCACATATATTCCCTTTAAACATATGTGTTTAGTATAGTGTCAGTTACACGCATTTTAGCTACCAACGTCACAGAGGAATTTCTTTCTCCGAAAGAATCTCACACAACCTGCTTCACGCATCGCCACCTGATTGGTTGAACAAATATAGGAGTATTTATGATGATACAGTTCGGGTTTTCCCGTGACGTCATTATTGATCATTCTGCGAATATAACAAAGGAATCCGAAAGTAAAGTTCACGGAAGGCTATACCGAAATGTTGGGACGCAAATCAAAATAAAAGGACGTACTTATTAGTCACAAATTGCAACATTTGAGTTTCTGATGTTTATTGCAGTGATCCACGTCAATATGTTGAAACAGTAATGGGATTACGGCCTGATTTAACATGTAATGTATGATTCCACAGCCCACAAAATGTACATTTATCTCCTTGTCTGTGGTAGCTAATTTTCCCGTAACTAACGAAATTCTAAAAGCAGAAGCTTGAAGTGAATATATTTGAAGACATTTATCGATTACCAGACACATACGTCAGTAGAAAAATTGAAATGTGTGGTGTTTGAGCCAGCCCGAAAATACGGCAATTTTGCCTGTTTCTTACCTTGGAAAGGCTGTAATGTATAGTATATTGAAATGGTTGGGTGGGGTAAAGTTTTTCAAATGAGCCAAGTATTGGGTCCTAGGTCCGAGTCTTCCACCTGTGGATAAAGTTGTAACTATATGCTCCCCCGAATGTTTTTCTGGAGCATAACAATAGTAGCGAAATATGTTAGCTCGTCAAACTTAATTCTAATATGCACATCTCTATTTTGTTGATATGTGGCAGGTCATGTTGCTGTAGTGTGTAACCTCTTTGTTCAAGTCACACATAAAGGGCTTACTTTCCACAAATTTGGCAATTTCCTCCTCTGTGACCTTGATCCCGGGCTTGGCAACCACGAAGGCTTTGGGAATCTCCCCGACATCCTCCACAGCCTTTAGACCAATCACAGCCGCATCCTGTATGGAATTGTGGGTACATAACAACGCCTCCAGTTCCGCCGGGGCAACCTGTGATATGAAGGTGTCGAATGTCAAGGTCAATAACTTAGCAACTACCTTTGGCATACTGTGACCCACATACTATTTTGAATTGTGGGTACATAACAACACCTCCAGTTCTGCTGAGGCAACCTCTATGGGATGAAGGTCGAATGCCAAGAACAATAACTATCTTTGGCCACATCCTGTATGGAATTGTGGGTACACAACAACGCCTCCAGTTCCGCCGGTGCAACATGTGGTATAAAGGTTAAAGGTCAAGGTCAATAACTTAGCAAATATCTTTGGCCACATCCTGTATGGAATTGTGGGTACACAACAACGCCTCCAGTTCTGCCGGGGCAACATGTGGTATACAGGTCGAATGTCAATGTCAATAACTTAGCAACTACCTTTGCCAGACTATGGTCCACATGCTATATGGAATTGTGGGTACACAACAATGCCTCCAGTTCTGCCGGGGCAACCTGTGGTATAAATGTCGAATGTTAAGGTAAGAGCAGCCGCTTTTCTCTGAACAAATATTCAGAATTGGTACCAAATGGGTGTGCAACCAACCCAAGTCATGTGATGTCATAAACCCAGGTTAATTTCCATTTTTGTTTGTTTTTGGACTCCTGCCACAGCTCTTCTGCCTCATTTTCACCCATGTTAAATCCCCATAGACAAATACTTTCTTCGTAATAAAAGCAATATTACCAAATTTCATGAAATTCTTAAATTTTGATAAAATTTAATATTACCGAAAAAAAAAATGTTTTTGCATTGTTTATAGGGCCGTAACATTGGGCAGGTTTCGTGAAACAGAGAGTAGTCACAAATCTCAAGCCCAATTTAGCCATTCACACTCACATATCTGGGACATCATCTGAGACTCAGTGCCTTTAATACTTGACAGACCTACCTGAAATGCCTTTTACTTTATAAGTTCCTTTAACCTGTCAGTGATGATAAAATATCCCTCCTCATCCACACAACCGATATCGCCTGAAATATGGACATGTAATATTACAAATACTCCCGTCAAGTTTGTCTCTGGACAATCTGAAAGTATTTGAGTGTTACGTTTAAGTAACTAGGACTAAGCCCTAGTCATAGAAACCAGACGGGCATTATGGTTCACAAAATCAAACAGAATGCCAAAATAAAATTGTTCTAAAAATTAACAGATAATAATGCAACAATTTTAAAAATAGGTACATGTATATGAATGATGTCGCAACCAAATATAATTACCCACGCACAATTATTTAAATTGACACCAAAGTGATATACTACTGATACCTGTATATCCCCAGCCATCTTTCATACAGGCGTCTGTGGCTTCTTTATTTTTCAGGTACTCCATAAGAACGTGTGGTCCCTTGAAGGCAAACTCCCCCTTCATCCCTTGGGGAAGGATTTTACCCGTCTCTGTGTCTATTACCTGTATGGGTTAGAAACATTAACTAGGTTTTACTATAACTTAACGAATACCTGATATACACCCCCATTCTCTGCTGCTTTCAGTTTTTTATATAGATGTTGTAAAACAAACTTTGCATACATTAACTGGAACCTGGCTGCACTGAATCTAAATTAAGTACGAAATCAGTAACACTGATGAATCGATCAACCTTGAAAAAATACCTGAACAAACAAACACAAATGTTTAAAATTAGAAATGTTGCCTACCGGCATACCAATGCCCCTGCTGTTACCTTGACATTCAAGCAAGGCAGGTGGGTGTGGTGCACAACATATCGCCTAATTGTGTGGAACATTTATGTGAACTTATTTTAAAATAACTCTTTGGTACTCCTTTTCACTGTTCGAGCCAATTCCCACACTTAAATATAAGCCGACTCGAATCTCATTTTCACCTTTGATCTCTAATTGTGGCCTAGGCATCTTGAATTACGGACCAGGGACCGTTTCACTAAACTTCGTACGACTAAAATGTTCGTAAGTGCAAATTTAGAATCGTCTGCAAATTTCAATTGATGAATTTACATTTATAGAGCATTGTCTGCCTATAAATCCAATACTTGTTTACAAGAAAACTTTGTTAATGTGAACAGACTCATAAATGTGTACTTACGAACATTTTCGTCATACGAAGTTTAGTGAAACGGCCACCTGGGTCTTGGGAGTGACATGCCATCTCATTATGGTGAACATTTGTGCCAAGTTATTTCGAAATCCCTCCATCCATGACAAAGTTACACAGACAAGAATGTTCTCATTTTTTACCTTTGACCTCTAAGTGTGACCTTGACATAGGGTGAACATTTGAACTACGTTGTTTTGAAACAGGACAACAATTTTGGACGAACGGAAACACACACGGACAAAGGTAACACTGTATGTCATCCCAATTACGTAATAGTATCGTAGTTTGAAAGCGTTTCATGGAGCGTGCTAAATGCAAACGAACATGTCCACACGATGGGGCGGGCCACACAATAAGACAGTTATAGTTCACATATTGAATGTTAAACCGTGCAACCCCAAGTAACTGGAATGGACTATGATATCTTAATATTCCGACTAATACAATCATCGCACAATACATTTCAGAGTACCTAGTGCATTTAGAAAAAGGGTTGTTGTTTTTTTCTTTTTCTAAAAAAGTATGAAAATTACGTGTAAAAAGTGCAGATCCTGGTGAGACGGCTCGCTAGGAGCCGGCTCATCTGGATCTACACTGATTGCAAACATTGCTAAAGAGGTCTGTAGTGAAGGTTAATACACGAATGTGAACTATGACTATCATATACACTGACGTTGTACGCTACCTTGGCCACGATGCTTGGAAGTACCTGACCCACAGTCCCCAGCTTCGGCGGAACCTCGCCATATGTCATAAGCATCAGTTCTGTTGATCCATAGGCTGGGAGTAAAACATAAAAGAAGGGATCAGTGCAATACGGTTAAACAGGTTCAACCCTTCTTTCCCCCCGACTCATTCGAATAGGAGCCCGGAATTACCCCCTTATCGCAATACTGTTTTTTGCAGATACTCATTTCGAGGAAACACAATGTACCGGTATTCCATAAATGACATCGATGGTTAACACAAAACTCACAACTCAGAATGTGCAATTGGATTTCGCATGAGCTATGAATGTTTTGTCAATTATTGATGTCATATACTGAAAAACTGATTGATTTTTGAAATTAGCATCGGCGTTCATTTGCAATGTTGATTAGGAAGGCAAGACCAGTAGCCTATTTCATCAACATTGCTAAGTGCACTTTGAGGGAGGAATTTTCAATTTAAGGATAAAGTTTTATTAAACTGAATTTATTACATTATCACAGCCATATTGGCTGTGATAATGTAATAAATTCAGTATAATAATTCTGCATATTTTAATCATGAAATATATGCAGTCGTTAGTTCTATATGAAATAATGCATTTCGGAAAAATTAAATGATTACCCCCTCAAAGTATATTTAGCTAGAAAAGTATGTTTAGCAATTTTGGTGAAATTGGCTACAGAGCCGGGTTCATGTCAAAGTCAGTATTTGATAGTGGCACAAGTATTTTATACCAATTGTGCTCACATGTTGAAGTAACGGACCAAGGTGTATAAATGAATTAAAGATACCTAAAAGTAGTACACGAGCTAATATTAACACTTGTATATGTACAGTAGAACCTCTCTAAACCGGATCCCATGTGTATTGTCATTAATTTGCATTGATAATGCCTGTTCATGATCGCAAGCATCAGAAAACTGTCTAAACATGTTCAAATACCTGATTTACATTGGAACCTCTCTAAACCGGACACCCTGTGCATCCCAGTGTGTCCGGTTTAGAGAGGTTTAGAGAGGTTTGACAGCATAACAGAAAGTAAAAACAATCTGCATTCTTTTGAATAAAATGCACGTCATATTTCCTCATTCTGTAGCTGATAAATTGAATACGACCGGTAACATGCTAGTGTCAGTTGAGGCTCAGCTCGGAAACACTAGGAATTCCAAGGCTCGCCAAGGAATTCCTAAACTTGATATCAAAAGACACTAGCTATAGCCTGGTATTCTATATGTGGCATACCTTGCAAGCACTTAGTGTTTAACCTGTTTCCCATCTCTCGCTCAATGGCCGCACCCAGCGGTGCCGCTCCACACAACACCGTTTTCACGGCTGACAGATCAAAGTCATCAATCATTGGGTGTGTGGCCAGGAACAGGGCGATTGGGGGAACGATATGGATATACGTCATCTGTAGCATAGCAACAGGTCATGTGACTTAACAACTCATAATGTAACTTAGCAGAGCCTGTACCAAGGGGCACCACACTTGCCCGTTGATAGATCTAAGTCATCAATCATTGGATGTTTGACCATAACAGAGTGATTGGGGGAACGCTATGGATACACGTCATCTGTAGCATAGCAACATGCCATGTGATTTATTACTGTATCATAGCAACCTGTCATGTGTTCTATCACTGTAGCTTATCAACATGTTATGTGTTCTATCACTGTAGCTTAGCAAAATGTCATGTATTTTAACACTGTAGCTTAGCAACATGTCATGTGACTTTTCCTTGTAGCTTAGCAACATTTCATGTGTTTTATCACTGTAGCTTAGCAACATGTCATGTAACTTATCACTGTAGCTCAGCAACATGTCATGTAACTTAACACTGTATTATAGCAACCTATCATGTGACTTATTATCTGTAACCTAGCTACCTGTCCTGCACTTGCAATGTAATTGTTTCTGGTAGTCTTGTTCGACGATTATCATGGATATCTTTACTTTGTCATGTGATTACTATCTGTTTTGTGGAAACTTCTTTCTAATGTGTGGCTGTGACTGGAGAAATGGGGTGTATGGGATTTGCAGCCAGTTTAGATTCAGATCAGCCTGTGCGTCCACACAGCCTGATCAGGATCTGCACTATTCACATTGCCATCAACGAAATACCTGTCATTTACATAAGCATAAAAGCTTGTTTTCTAATTCTGTTTCAAACTGTATGTATTACATGTGTGTATAGCACTTGTCTTATTGAAATGAAACAAATTAAACTAGAGAAAGTGAGCAGGGGCTAAGCTATACCCCCGACCGCTGCCTAGACCGACAAATAAAAACTTTAACACAAATATTAAAACTTTAATGCAAATTTCTAAGTAATTTTATCTTGACCTTGAACATGAAGGCCACACAAATGCGGTATGGAATTCAAATATGGATGATGATAAGGAAGTATATGAAGTTTGAAGTCAATCCGACTGACCGTTGCAGAGATAATGGCTACCCGAAAACTTTAACGCAATCTTACGGACGCAAATTTCTAAGTAATTTGATCTTGATCTTGGACATGAAGGCCGCATGAATGTGGAGAGATAATGGGTACCTACAAACTTTAACGTTGATGGACGGGCGTACAAACTGACGGACGTACGGACGTAAGGAAGGGAATGGTGCTTAACAGCCCATCAACACAAATGAGTATCATTTAGTGCCAAGCAATGTAGATGAAGAATAAAAATAATAGTAAAATAGTATGTTAGATGTGGTAGGCAATCAGATGATTAGCTAAGGGTAAAACATATTAATAGGATGAACAATATAAATGAGCAACATGTATATAATGATAAAAGTATTGAAATGAGAAAATGTTATACAATGTTGAAAATCATGCATGTCATGCATCTAACAAGCAATATAGATCGTCATCAATCTATATTTGTTCTGTTAATCGTGTTTGGAGATTATCTTGGATCTCTTGACTTTGTCATGTAATTGTTATCTGTGATATATAAACTTCTTTCTAATATGATATACCAACTGTAACATGACAATAGGCGGGAAAGACACTGGTGCATGCATTCATAACTTTAGATAAAATAACCCGATTTTCACACACAAACGGCGACCCACCAGCTTTAAAGGCACTGTGTTTCAGTCTATTTATTTATTTTTCAGTATTGTAAACATTATTTTTTACCAAATCCAATTTTAGGCTAGTCAAACCGGTTCAGAAATATAATAGAAATCAACAATTAAATTATTTGTTATCTTCTGTCCATATCTGAGACATAAATGTCTTTAAAATGTCCCATACCGTAATAATTCCAGCACACAAATATTTACACAATTCCCTAACATTTGATTGGTCCGTTGCAAGTCTCCGTCCAAAATTAATATCCCAGTAAACTCCATGCCGAACTACTTTCCGTAACCGTCAGGCGCAGTTAAAATAATTCTTAAGAAAACGGAAAATAAACACATTTTCTTGATGAATTTATTTCAAATTCTGGAATTATAAGGAATGAATGGCCTTTTTGTGGAATTTATCGGGGATATAAACTTGGAAAAGTCGCGGGAATACTGGACGAGGCCTTCCGGCCTTCGTCCAGTATTCCCGCGACTTTTCCAAGTTAATACCCTGATAAATTCCACAAAAAGGCCACTCATTCCTATAATGACCCTAAATATGCGAACATAATTTGCTTAAGAAAACCCATATACAACAAATTGTATACAAATACACTGTTATTGAGATAAAGCAGTACAACCATACTAACCCTAAATATTGAGACACTCTTTGTTGTAATAAACCATATATTTATATGTTTCCCAGAATAAATGGTGTCCGAATATATTATAGGGTTATTAGGTACCTTGTGTTTCTGTATTGCGTGAAGAAACGGCTGTGGTTCAAACTTGGGCACAATGACCAGTTTCCCTCCTTGGATGAGTGGGCTGACCATCATAAATACGCCGTAGATGTGGAAAAATGGTACCAGCCCCAGCAAAATTTCCTCCCTGTTCTGTACCTCACTTGACCTCTTAAGCAAGAAATCAGTAACCCTGATGTATGTAATGGAGTTGATTAGACATCCAACTGAGTGATATCAAATATAATGTTGATGAGAATTGATAAAAATAATTAGATATAGATAATTAGATATTTATACCCATATGAGACACGCCATGTAATTTTGTACCATCGGACATCTGCGTAATTTCAGAAAGTACGCTTACAAAATTTACAAAAGTTGACAAAACTTTCCGGAATTATATTCCGCATGTTACATTTTACGGAAAATATTGTAAATTTGTAACCGTATGTCATGAAATTACGCAGATGTCCAAAGGTACACAATCACATGGCGTATCTCAAGAAAGTTTATGGGTAATCTTCATGGAATGGATTTTAGGCAAGTTGACGATCATGTGTGTCTCATTTACACTTGAAAATCCACGTCCCATCTAAACCTATATCCTTGGTCAGCCCCTGGTTTTGGGTGGATATATAGCCACTCTTAATCCTTTCACCCCTAAGTAACTGGACTGGATTTTGATATATTAATCTTGCAACCAATCCAATCGTCACAAACTTCAGACTAGTCCATTTATGAAACTGGGGTGTTTCTACTGTAAACAATATGAATATTACTGACAAAAAGTGCAGATCCTCATGAGACGGCTCGTCACGAGCCGGCTCATCCGGATCTACACTGTATGCCAATACCACTATACAGGCCCGTGGTGTTGAAAGGGTTAAATTCAGCCAGCTGAACTCAAACCAACCAACAAATCAACCAACCAACCTTCCTTCACCACTTACTGCATTGCCTGGCACAGGTTGGCCACCAGTTGATAATGTGATATTATCACCCCCTTTGGCAGCCCTGTCGTACCGCTGCTATACGGTATAGCCAATGTGTCTCTCTTCGGTGATATGTCCACGCTCTCCGGTAGAGTCCTCCCATCGCCCGAATCCAGCAGTGTTTGGAAAGGTCGACATTTGTCCGCTGGTCCATCGATGGTCATTATCTCCTGGGGGAAAATGAAATGAATGAGTTTAATGTCATAGCAACAGCGAAGGTCATATACGGACGGACAACAGTTTAATGACTTGATTTATTTTTAATGGGCTATCAACAGCTAAGGTCATTTAAAGCCGTGCCGACTGGTTCGATCCCGCATGTAACCCGCTGCATTGGGGTGGAAATTCCAAAATCAGAACGGAATATTTACATCGACACAATGTTATATATTCAGCCCTGAAATTAGAATAACCTGACTACAGTCTCATCCGACAAACCAGTGTAATGTAAATAATATGAAAGCATTTTTTTACGCCCTATGGTAGGTTTGGAACTCTTGAAACTCCGTCTTGAAGTCATGTATTCTACCCATGAGCCACAACCCATCACTATCTGGTGGGGTGGTCAGATATCAACTACTTATGCAGTGAAACAAGGTTAGTCACCTATGCAAGTCAATGTTCCCAAAGTCAAGGTCACAAAGTGAGGAAGCTATTGATGAAGTGTGATGATGATCCGACTAATGGATCAGGAGATATTACACATTTGAACATACATGTACATCCCGAATAGTTGACATGAAAGTGAAGGTCACCAAAATGAAGGTCAATGTCACGCGAATGACACTGGGTGGATAGCCATCAATGTGGGGAAATCTATTGGATGCAGTTTGGTAATGATATTTCCAAAATTGTTGACACCGATACCTATGCTAGAATTGTGACCACTATACCTCACTTTCCACTAACGTGGGTTAGACAAAACAATATGCTATAAGTATTACTTAGAGCACAGTCCATCTGGCTGTACAATGGTAACACGCGCATCGTTATTACGAGGCTAAGCCCTAGCTGGCAGCCTTGATAGTAACAAACATAAAAAATAAGTCCTCATTGACCTTGAACTTGGGCGGTCGGATGTGGGTCATATGCAGAACAAAGCACCATCCCTAGACACACATTGTGGACAAATATTATCAAAATCGGTCAAGAAGTTTAAGTTATTGAATAAGCAAAAACAACTTTAACATGTTTGCCTTACAAACAAGGTGAACATAAGTCGTTAGTGACCATGACCTTGGTCGGTTGGACGTGGGCCGTATGCAAAACACCACACCATACCCGTACCATGTCTGGTTTCCCAGAGCAAAACTTGGGTATACGAGCGACATATGATATATTATTGATCACACTCTGGTATCCGTATTAACAACGGGATACAACTCACAACTACGGGAGTATGATAAGAACTACGTACAGCGTTTGAATACATACAATTTCCAACATTATCTTCTTTAATTTCTTACATAAAATTCCACATTTAGTATAATTCAAGATTTACGCCATAATATGTGTGAAATAGGTTGCAAATATAGCAACCAATACACATGGATTGGCAAGTCACAATATGTGAATATTTAGCTTTTTCATAATTGTACAACAATCTCAATGTAAACATGTTTATAATCCATAAGCATGCCGGTTAAATATACTGACCTTGATCCTTTGGCCTCCATCCTCACAGGTTGCTATGGCAGCGGTAACCGTTAGTAGCAAGTTTGTTGTGGTTACGACATATTTTGCTTCACAGTGTGACAACTGTTTCGCGAGTTCGCCTGAATATTAAAGGGGATATTGGAAGAAAGGGGTTAAGTCCCTCATGGAGCTAGCCCCCTTCAGACACAGATGCTTCGATTACCGTATTTATTCTAATAAACGCCCACATGGCTATGTAATTCGTGGGATCAAAATGTGGAGAACAGTATCAAAATATGTTATGTTCACATACAAAAGCCATTTAAAACAAAGTTTTATGTAACAATAACATATTTAGAATGCAAATATGGTAGTGGGGCTACTATTAGAGAGGGGACTACGATTAGAATAAATACGGTATGTGCAATAATTATTTGCTTTCATAAGTAGGGGTATACACATGTGCTGACTTACATATGTCGATATCTAGTTAATACTAGAGGTACATGTTCTTAAAAGTAAAATAAATTTCATGACTGAGGATCGTTTTAGTATCCAGAATCAAATCAATACCGAAGTCAAACTAATAATAATTTGAGCTTCTGTTTCATATATAGCTGTGACTGAAGAAATAGAACAATGTTTGCACTGAAAGTCGATGTTTTCACATGTATTGATCTGCACATTGGTCAAATACGGTTGCCTCAGTCAACTCCGTGAGTGTGTAAATACAAATCATATCTGGATATGACTGGAAACATTGGGCTTATGGGTTTTGCGACCGGTGTAGATCCAGATCAGCCTGTGCATCCGATGACACGGATCAGAATCTGCAATGTTCGCCATTCTATCAATGAACATGATGAAACACCGGTCATGCTTCTAACACGTACCATTCTAACAAGCAATATAGACCGCTATTAGGCTACTGGAGTGTGCTATTGGATTGGGATCTACACTGGTCAGAAATCACATAAGCCCATTTCTCCAGTCACAACCACATATCGAGGGTTCAGCGCAATATGGTCGTAAGTCACTTTTTTTTCAAAATGGATTTTTTTTTGATTTTCTAATGTATTTTCTAGTAATACAGCATATGTAAAAAAATTAGAATTGAAATGCAATATTTAAGGCTATAAATGGTCATAAGGCATAAGGTCGTAACTCAAAATCGCCAAATAATATCAGTGCAACACAGTCGTAACTCAAATTACATGTGCAACGTATTTGTGCTGCATACAAAATATTTAAACATATAGAAACAATTGCAAGTTTGGAGAAAAAAATACAATCTCGGAATGCAAAAACAATTTCAGCGCAATACAGTCGTAACATGTTATTTGTACCAACAGTTTTGTGTTGCATTTTATAAAATATTGTTGTTGCTCCGCAATGATATTTTGATATATAAATACAGATCAAGTTGTAGTTTGTCAGAAAATAATATTTCATTTAAAATTGACATTTCTTTATTAAAAAATATGAAATTGAAAATAATGTTTAACTGACAAAATAAGTTCAGTGTAATAGAGTCGAAAAAAATAATTTAATTTATCTTTTCTTGGCATTTTCCTTTTTATTTTTCATTAATAAACATGACGCCATGAGCACATGTAATATAAATTAATTTCAATATTTAATGCTAAAAATGGTCATGCTGCATATAGCTGTAGCATTTAAAAATACTTACATAATTAAAAAATGTTTCACTTACAAAGCCAAATAAGTTCAGCCAAACATTTTTTTTTTTATTTAGTTTAATTGTTCAATATAAATTGCAAATAAAGGGAGACATAAGTGGTACTGTATATAGTTGAAAATGAGGTTGACCTCATGGTCAGGAAAAAAATATTTAAACATTATTTTTATAATCTGAAAGAATTATGCCGAGTCCGGAAGTTATATATACCATACCGTATTTATGAAAATGTGTATTAATTACATTTTTGTTCAAATTAATAAATTGTCACATTCAATATCCGTGACTTGTTACTAATTTCAGGCAGTAGTATGTTAGTGTGTGTATCTTATAATATATACTTACAATTCTATTGGAGGAGACTGTCACATTGCAAGTAAAAAAACAACAACACCTAATTGTATCAACGGTAAGTGTGATTTCACTGGATGTAGCTGCACTGACAGTTGTAGGAGATTCTGTGCTGATCATTCATGAATGAATTAAGTCACTTAAACAGGATTTAAATAGTCAGCATAGTTTGTTTCAGATCAATATTTTATGATTTCACAGCCTAATTTGCTTTTAAAGGTTCATTTTTTTTTGTCATATGTGTTGAACAATAAACATAAGACAGCCATTATTATAATATCAAAGCATATATTATATGGTGTTGTAAAAATAAGAATGCAATGTTACAGAGACTTCAGAGTATCTGAAATATGGGAGTAGTTTGGCGCAGGAGTCTAAAATTATTAGACTATGTATATGCCAGTGGCTTTATCACGGTGTTACAAAGCAGTTAATTCAGTGTCATAGAATTGGTGACTGATGACGTCATGAAAAAACCCATTGTTAATTCAAACATGACACATGTTACACATGCTGCGGACCACATACATGGGTATTACCAGATATATACTCCCTTACTTTCTAAAATCTATTATGTTTCATAATTAGTGTAGTTGACTATGTCTTTCTCAAAGCGTGTTTTCATATAATTTACTGTTTACATTGTTTTATTAGACACTTTATACTAATCTATAATTTCTAGTGACAGAAATCATGGAAATATATCTTCAATACACAATAATGTACAAATAATTATAGAATTTCATTCCAATATTCAAGGCTAAACATGGTTATGTGGAATATCCATGTGTCATTTAAAATTAATAGGAGTTAAAAGCGAGAAAGCCAAATAATTTCTGGCGTAACTTGATCTAAAATTGTATTTTTCCAAAACTAATTTGCAATTTTTAAGCTTGGAGTAAATAATAATGCATGCATTTTTATAAATTTCTATGATTATTGTTAAAGGCACTGGGTATCAGATATGCACAGAAAACAGATTCATAAATAATTATTATCAAATGATATGGTGTGATTGGTAAACGTTATTTGCAGTACATCACACGAAAAACAACATATTGAGTATCTGAAACATCATCGGAGACACGGTACATTTAATAACAGTACATATTATTACTGATGATGGGTGTCTGTTAACCTCAGGAATGGCTCAATATAATTAAAATAGTGTGTCAGTAGTTTCAAGTTGAAATAAAAAAAATAACAGAACGGCCCATTATCAATTATTTTTTGACAATTAAAGATGTAAATGTAGGTCAAGGTTATGACCCTAATGATAATGTAATTAATATGTAAAGTGTATATCTGTAGTGCATAAATAAGCAGTACTAGTTGCATCTGTGTATGTACTTATTTTAGTTAAAAATTTAAATTCAGACATGTACACGACACATGTTTTAATGAGCTAAAAAAGCTGACCACTGAAGGTCAAGGTCATGACCTTGATGATAATAACATTGTATGATCGGAAAAGAAAATACATCAAGGATACTTTCATTCATTGCAAGTAAAATGCTGAACCTGAAATCAAAATACCCAGATTTTTTAAAATAGATTCCGAGTTTTGGCTGTTATTTTCAGCGCAATAGGTCGTAACTCAAATATTTGCTAATATCACTTTTTTATTTAATTTAATTTTTCATAAGGTTATTTGTATTCCATGTCCGTTCTTACAGAATATATGTGAAAATGGTACATAACTGAGCGTAATTGTCAGTTTTAGAAATATGTTTGGCTCTCTTGAACATTTTATAAAAAGTGAGTTACGACCGTATTGCGCTGAACCCTCGATATGAACGTTTTATGTACAAAGCTTAGCAACACGGGCCCTAAGGTGAACTGTAAATCATGTAGAATAAAGAAAGCTAAATCACCTGCTGTATATGATTGGTTTGCAGTACTAACAGGACACCCCAAGAGCCCACATGCCAGAAATAGGAGAATATACTCCGGACAATTGGCAGCGAATACGAGCACGACATCGCCCTTCCTGTATCCCAGCTTGTGTAGAGCACTGGCCACTCGAATGGTGCTCTCCTTCAGCTGGGCACCAGTGTATCTACGGCCCGTGGGGTCATCGACCTGTAATGCATTAGCCAATGGTTCATACCCGCACCCCGGCATTTAGCTTGAGGAATAGATGCCCTCTTACTTTTGTTGTGGCTATTAACCATTGCAATGCCCGAAAATAAATTTGTTGTATGCTGTTGTTTCATATTTTGTCTGCTGTTGACTTTGTAATTTCCATTGTTCGCAACAAAAACATGGTTTGGCACGAATGCCCCAGGTGGCTGATTGGAGAAACTCCGAAAATAACTTGTTAACGTGATCCATATTCCAAAACCAATATGCCTCTCGACTGTACCGAGACAAAATATGAAACGACAGTAGACGACAATTTTCTTTTCCTGCTTGCTAAGGATTAATATCACATTAATGGGTGTACGATCACGTACATTAAATGGTGGAATGGAAAATAAAATTTCTGTGTTTGAAGCTGCTGCAAAGCAAGTACATGTACAGTGAAACTTCTCTAAACCGGACACCCTGGGAGGTCCCCAGGGTGTCTGGTTTAGAGATGTTCCACTGTAAATCGGGCATATGTCATGTATTGGCGTGCTTTGCAATCATGCACATACATTAACATCTGAGATAAATGATCAAGAAACCCATCAAAAATAAAATCAAAGAGGTTGCATTGGTGTCCGGTTTAGAGAGGTTCCACAGTACATACAAATTTACTATTTAATTCCTTGTCGTATTCTTAATATCTCCTTGAAAGAATATGACATGAGCACAACTGTCATCGTTTCGCATACTATTAATATACTGTTGTGGAGATAACATATTTATAAGAAGAACATGAAAAGTTACAAGCACGAAAAAGAACATGCCGAATATGTTTTACGACCAGTGTAGAACCACTAGGACATTATATGCATCCACATACAATGGTGACGGCGTGTAAGTGCACACACGAACGAACACGACAGATTGATTCCAACCTGTCGTGTTCGTTCGTGTGTGCACTTACACGCTGACCCCACTATATATACGCATCAGGATATTCAGTGTTAACCATTACGTCAATGAATTATACATTCAGTACATTACTGACAAACATTGTAAAGCCATCAATGAGACTACAGGCGTGTGAGTGCTATCATCTGTGATATATATTGTAACAACTGTGACTGGAAAAATGGGGCTTATGGGATTTGTGACCGGTGTAGCTCCTGCTCAAATGGCACACTCCTATAGCCTGATAACAATCCTGTACATACCACCAATTCCAAATCTTTATATTTATCCAAGTATGAAAAAACAAACTCTGTAAACGGCACATCGGGTATCTGTGCATCTGGGTATGGACTCTGAATGTACGTTTCTCCGTTCTGCTCAATGACACAGCTTCGCTTCTGTTTAGATGACGTCGAATATTGATGACAGCATACGATGGAAGTGCACAGATTTACTGTCTGAAATCCAGTACTCGTTACTTGCCCAGTCTTGCACGTCGTAGGTCGGGACCACGCTATTATTGATGACCAGCGACGAGATGATGATACGACCTTAGGTATTGGTTTCCATGACGACAGAACTCGCTGACAAAGATCGCCACAATGCCTGGGCCCGATACGGGTCATCATCTGTATTGGACGTGTATATGTCAGCTGTAATTATATATGAAGAAAAGTGAAAGTGAACACAGCTATGGATGGCCATACAGAGACGGGACCATAATTTAAAGTTTCATCCGAAAGATCAGTGGGATGGAAATACTATGCAAGTATTTTGCGTGCCTGGGGTGAGGATTGAACTCACAACCTCCGGCATTGAAGTGCAATGTCATATCTCCTAGGCCACGGCCCATCCAATTATGTGCGGAAGAGAGATGTAATATGCTGATGAAATATAGGTATATTGGTAAGGATAAATGACACTATATTTAAAACAAATGATTGTAATGAATCAATGTATACATTATATGTGGTCGTGGCTGGAGAAATGGCGATACAATCGTGTACAAGTGTAGCTCCTGGTCAAATAGCACACTCCTGTTTTGTTTTGGTTGTTTGTTTATTGGTATTTAACGGCCTATCAACAGGTAAGGTCATGTAAGGCCGGGTAAACGGGTTCGATCCCGTTTTAACCTGCTGTATTTGGGGGGAAATCCCAAAATCAGAACGGAATATTTACATAGAGAAAACATATATTCAGCCCTGAAATTTGAATAACCTGACCTGGTACCAGGTCTATACCACACCAAAGTCACTTGGCCCCTTCCCATACAATATGATTACGAATAATCTTATTACTCACATAAGGGCTATAACCAGATTCAACTGTCATATACAAAATGCCAAAGATGTATGTGAGGTCCAAACCAGGTCTATGGTCGGGATTCCGGTAAGGATGAACACAGATCGTTAAATTACCCATCGCATGCTCCTACCTGCCACCCACTCCTGTAGCCTGATAACGATCTGTATTGCTTGTTGGAAGCAAAATTACGGGTGTTTCATTGATGGAATGGCGACCAGTGCAGATCCTGACTGTGCGAATGCACAGGCTGATCTGGATCTACACAATCTACGCAAGACAATGAATAATTTGCGGCATTGACAATAATTAAGGGGGATTGCCGCAATCGCGCGTGCTGGATGCATCCCTGCCATCCCTGCATGATACGTAAACAAATCAAAGTTCGCTATGAAGGGAAATTCTTCGTTTTGATTGGTGGAAAATTTTGTGAATATTAACTAGCGTCAAATGACGCGCATACGCGATCCAATGAGATAAACCCGAGATGCTGGGGTTGCTAGTCGGAGGAGATTTTGAGCAGAGGTCGATTATAAATTAGCCGAATAAACACATTTTACGCAATTATACGTGGCTGAAACTTGTTCTGTTTAATAAATAAAAGCTTTAAATTAGCCCAATAATCGGCGTATGTTGGCGTATATGGCCATTAGAGCCAACAACAACAACTTCCGGGTTCAATCTCTTCCGGCGTTCAGCTCATTACGTATTCAAAATTGTGTTATTTGGCTATATTTAAATTTTTAAACGGAGATAATTGCCAAAGATGCAAACTTTATCGGTTGATGCAATTTGGAAGTGATACAGCAAAATTCGCGTTCGTAGATTACCGAATAGCGGAGAAAAGGGTTGCTACAAACTTTTTCAGAATTCGATGGATGACCAATATATTAGCCGATCTATAAATAGATCGGCTAATAATAAAAGGCTAATATAAAACAAAAATACTCTTTCAACTACTCCTAGTTTGTTTAACCCTTAGAATGCGGGAAACAAAAAGAGTTGCCTGCTGTTGTTTTGCAGTCTGTCTTCCTTCTTAATGAAAACATGGTTTGACAGCACTTCAGAATCATTTCCATGTTTTTGCTGTGAAAAATGGAAAATATAAGATAAACAGCAAACGACAAAATTTAAATCAGCATAGTAAGGGTTAACAAATATTGTATTTCATTACAAAATACATGTATACACACATCAGTGTCCGAGGCTTGGAGCATTGAGGAGAAAGCATATACAAACATATACAGTCGAACCTCCCCGAACGGCCACCTCTCTACAACAGCCACCTCTCTGTAACAGCCGCTATTTTATATCCCAAATGGATGAGTTCATCTATATCTAACCCTTACACTGCTGAACATGAACATTGTCGTTTGATGTTGATTTTGCATTCTTTCTCAATAAAAACATGTTTTGACAGCATTTTAGAATCATTTCCATTGGAAATGATTCTAAAATGCTGTCAAAACATGTTTTTATTGAGAATTATTGAAGAAAATAAATAAACATCAGACGATAAAATTGTATTCAGCATTAACCTCCCTACAACAGCCACCTCTCTATAACAGCCAATTTTGCCTCTTCTCATGGGTGGCTGTTGTAGAGAGGTTGCACTGTACAAACTTAAGTTGTTCAATATACCTCTTTCCTACATCAAGAAAAATAGAATATGTAACTTACCAAATCACTAATTTGTCAGATGGCAGATCAACCATAAAATCCTATTATCCACACAAAATATTACACAATACGTGTACACGCATGACCTATTTTTGATAACCTTGGTTAGTGGGTCTCAATATATAGTGCACAAGTACATGTGGCTTACACGCGACAGAAAATGCTTTAAACCCATATACATAAATTAACCCAGAGATATAAATAGTAAACATATAACTAAGTGAGGTCAGAATAACCGAGGTCAGAACATGTATGTATTATCCATTTTCTCTAATAATATTGGTACTTGTTTTTTCTGTTCAATTGGACGTGAAAAAAACATGATGTATTTATGACACCAATATATACTTTCAAAAGTCAATTACCAATATAATTGGGACTCCCTCTTCTCAAAATTATTTTCTCCAAAAATTCATAAATTTGCTGTCGGGAGACCCAATTTTCCTCGTTAACCAATTTTTTGATTTTCGGGGGTGGTGGGGGTATTATAGAGGGTTATAAACGATACCACGGTAGGTGGTATCATTTTGACTCCCTTACTACTACTTCAGGCTTCCGGTTTAACCCTTACACTGCTGAATTAAAATGTAACGTCTGTTGCTGTCAATAGAATTGACAGTGGACAGACAATGATTTCATCCTTAGAATGCGGTGAAACAAAAAATGTCGTCTGCTGTTGTTATATTTGTTATCTGTCATTTTTCTCAATAAAAACATGTTTGACAACACTTTAGAATTCTAAAGTGTTGTCAAAACATGTTTTTGATGAGAAACATGGAGAAAAAAAAGAAACAACAAAAAACAGCAGACGACAAATTTTAATTCAGCGTGGTAAGGGTTAAATCGGCAGCTTGAATATATATACATTAACCAAGGTCAGAATATGTACATGTACATGTATATATATTCAGGCTATCAGTTTAACCATAACACTGCTGAATGAAAATGTAACGTCTGCTGTTCTCAATAGAGTTGACAGTGGACAGAAAATGCTTTAATCCTTAGAATGCGGGGAAACAAAATGTGTCGTCTGCTGTTGTTAATATTTTGTCATTTTTCTCAATCAAAACATGTTTGCCAGGACTTTAGAATTCTAACAACAAAACAAACAACAGACGACACCTTTTAGTTCAGCATGGTAAGGGTTAAATCGGTAGCCTAAATATATATACATTAACCAAGGTCAGAATATGTACATGTATATATATTCAGGCTATCATTACACTGCTGAATTAAAATGTGACGTCTGGGAACCGTTTCACTAAACTTCGTACGACTAAAATGTTCGTAAGTGCAACATTATAATAGTCTGTAAATTTCATATTAGCAAGTTTTCTTGTAAACAATTATTGGATTTACATTTATTGAGCGTAGGCTGAAGCTTATGCTCAATAAATGTAAATCCATCAATTGAAATTCACAGACGATCCTAAATGTGCACACACGAACATTTTAGTCGTACGAAGTTTAGTGAAACGGCCCCATGTTGTCTCAATAGAGTGGACAGTGGACAGAAATGCTTTAATCCTTTGAATGCGGGAAACAAAAGTTTTCGTCTGCTGTTTGTTACATTTTGTCTTCTTTCTTAATAAAAGCATGATTTGACAGCACTTTAGAATCATTTGTGTTGTCAAAACATGTGAACAGAATGAAGATGTCTATTGGGATTTAACATGGGGATTTTTTTTTTCATTTCAGAAATAGTGGACATATTTTCAAAATGTAACTTTTCTTTTCTTAGTTCTTTTCCAAGCTATTTAGCTATAGTTCAGAATCAATTTTCAAAATGTTTCGTTTTCCGACTCCTCCTCCTCCAGGTTCTCCACCTCTTTTTTCCCCATGTTAAATTCCCATAGAAAATTCATTTTTCGTAATAAAATTATCGAAAAAAAAGAAGAAAGTTTTTGCGTTGTTTATACGGCCGTAATATTTGGGTAGGTTTCGTGAAACAGACAGTAGATGGATTTATTGATCGATTGATACGTTTACTTCAGTTCAACAAGTTGAAATGAGTCATGATTGATTGATTGCTGGTTTGATATGGGGTGTTATGCCTGTTCAGAAGCAAGGTCATAGGTGGCTGTGACTGCAGAAATGGGGCTTACGAGATTTCTGACCAGTCTAGCTGCTGATCAAATAACACTCATGTAGCCTGATAACAATCTACTGTCACGAAAGCTGCCCAAATTGTACGGCTATATAGACAATGCAAAAACAATTCTTTTTTTGATAATGTTAAATTTTATCAAAATTTAAGAATGAGACTTCTTTTTATTTCATGAAATTTGGTCAAATATTGATTTTATTACGAAAAATGTATTTCTCTATGGGAATTTAACATGGGGGAAAAAGAGGTAGAGGAGTGTGGGAGGAGTCAAACAACTTTTATTTTTGGAAATTGACTCCGACACCTAGCTAGATAGTTTGGAAATGATTTAACTTAAGAAAACAAAAGTTAAATTTTGAAAATCGGTCCAGGATTACTGAAATACTAAAAAATGTCCCCATGTTAAATCCCCATAGACATCTTCACTCTGTGAAGATGGCTATGGGGATTTAACATGGCAATAAAATCAATATTTGACCAAATTTCACGAAATAAAAAGAAGGCTCATTCTTAAATTTTTCTTTAATTTAATGTTATCGAAACAAATATTGTTTTTGAATTGTTTATATGGCCGTAAAATTTGGGCAGCTTTCGTGAAACAGATAATAGGTACGGTACTGGCGGCCATCTTGAATGTCCTTTCGTAGTATAGCATACGTCTAACATCTACAGTACATGCAATATACAATATGTTACATAACTCTGTATTGGTTTCAGTCTATATACAATCAGACACCTGGTTTTGTTGTTTTGGGCAGTCATTTTAGACACCATCTTGAATTATAGAAAATGCTCAAGAACCGACATCCGTCGGATTCCATTAATATAGGTCCCGAAGATGTAAAATCACCAACAACCCATTGTATATACGCCACTTCCTGGTCCCGTGGTAGTTCGGCGGGACTATGATTAATTTAATAGATATTGGCGAAAGCGTCGCAATATGTGATTAATTGACACGAACTGCTGTGCTTTCATTGGTCATAAACGTGACTTGGTATGGTTTGTACGCATGGGACATGGACTTTTTTTTCATTAATTCGTTCCCACGAAATAACAATTCGTTCCGTCAATTTAGCAATTAATTCCCTCGAATTAACAATTCGTTCCCACGATATAACAATTCGTTCCCACGAATGAACAATTCGTTCCCGTGGGAACGAATTGTTATTTCGTGAGAACGAATTGTTAAATTGAGGGAACGAATTGTTAATTCGTGGGAACTAATTGTTTTGTTAAATTGAGGGAACGAATAGTTAAATTGTGGGAACGAATTGTTAAATTGAGGGAACGAATTGTTAATTCATGGACCGAGGTAGTAGGTTTCTTGTTATCAGCATGACTGAATGAATCTACACTGGTCGCAAAACCCATAATCTCCATTTCTCTAGTCACATTTCAGCTAATCTAAAATTTCATATGGTTGCAACTTTTTAAATATTTGTTAGCCACATAGACATATATGAATGTACTTGTAAGAGGGCAGTGTCCTGATCTGGTGCCATGCACGCTTACTACACCCGTAGCCGATTTCATCAAAATTGCAAAGTATACTTTTTAGCAAAGTATACTTTGAGGGAGTAACCATTTATTTTTCCTGAAATGCATTATTTCAAATAGAACTAACGACTGCATATTATAGTTGGTGATTAAAAGTATGCAGAATTATTATACTGAATGTATTACATTATCACAGCCAAACTGGCTGTGATAATGTAAGAAATTAAGTATAATAACAATTAATATATATATCTTTAAATTGTAAAGTTCTCCCTCAAAGTATACTTTGCTAGATATACTAGTATACTTTAAAATGTTGGTGAAATAGGCTACATATCACTTAGCCTCAGTTAGCTATTGTTATCACATAGTTGGCATATTTTTGAGTTTTGTTCTGCATGTATTTACACAGCATATATGCAATGCATGGACATGAGGATGTGATAACACAGTTAGATCACGTTCGTTCGCATGTAAGATCGATAATCCACTCACTAAAGCTCGCAGATTATCTCCTCGTACATGCGTACGAACAGTGATCTAAATGTGGCATATACTCTATTTGCAATTGAACGGATAGGTTGGCAGGAACATACCGTGTTGCTGGAGAAATGTGGTTTATGGCATTTGTGATCAGTCCAACGTCTCATCTGTGACTAAGGATATATACTGGATGAGCATTTTTGCAACCGATTTGGTCACACAATATGGTTCTGCCAACCGGCTACTGACCTCTTGCAACACAAGTAACATACCTCTATAATAGCTATGCTTGCAAACGGTGTATATCCAGATGAGCCGGCTCGTAAAGAGCCGTCTCATCAGGATCTGCACCAGTTGCCATTATTTTCCTATTTCTAAAAACAATGCCCCTTTCTGATTAATGAAATAGTCTGTAAAATAACATGGAAGTGTCCATTCCAGTTGCTTAGATGTCAAAGTGTTAAATGCAATCCATTATCATGATTATAGACAAACAAATCAAGCTTACCAGCAGCTGAAGATCTTTATATTTGTCTACGTATGAAAAGATAAACTCTGTAAACGGCACATCAGGAATATGTGCATCTGGGTATGGACTGCGAATGTACTTGTCCCATCCTGTTTAAAGATGCAGGTGTGAGTGAGTTGCCATGGAAACCGTTGAATAATGACAACAACATATGGTGGAAATTTACAGTTTTGCTGTCCGAAATTCATTCCCGATTGTTCGTGTCCAGTCGTGCACTTCACGTGTCGGCGACATCTTCCCGATGACCAGCGACGAAACGTTGATACGACCTTGGGTGCTGGTTTCCATGACAACGTAAATCTTTGACAAAGGTCGCTGTAACTTTTACTGGCAACACACAGGAAAGCATAGTCACTTGACGATTTTAGCTCTGGATATAACCCAACTTATCTGGCGTGTGTCATGTGTAATCGGGTTACTCTGGATAGAACAGAAATATGAAAAAAACACATTTGTGTGTTTTGCAAACATGAACATGAATTAAACATCAAATTTGTATAACAGTGAAACCCGTGTAAATTGAACACACCAATTAAAATGTTTCTGGCTTAGAGAGTTCCAATGTAAAATGAGTTTGTAACTTACCAATTTAAGTCACTAACTATCTGTGTTTTAGAAACTATAACAGCACACATAATAGTGACTGACTAGAATGTACAAATTACCGGTAAACATATGCGTTAAAGGTAAATGTACATGCCCACTCAGTAGGCACAAACTGTTCTTTATATCAGAAACATCATCCGATACATTTGTAAACATATGCGTGAATCTGACCTGTAATTGATGACCTGTGGCCTATTTCATCAACATGGCAAAGTATACTTATCTAGCAAAGTATACGTTGAGGGAGAAATTTTCAATTTAATGATAAATTTATTAATTTGTATTATTACACTGAATTTATTACATTATCACAGCCATTTTGGCTGTGATAATGTAATAAATTCAGTATAATAATTATGCATACTTTTAATCATCAAATATATACGACATAATGCATTTCGGAAAAAAATAAATGATTACTCCCTCAAAGTATACTTTGCTTGATAAGTATACTTTGCAATTTTGATGAAATCAACTACTGTATTGCGGACACGGCTGTAAGTGACTAGCCATGATAAATGGGACTACCGGTATTTGGTTTGTGCCAAGGATAACCCCGAATTAGTTTGCATATTTGCGCAGTCTGATCAGTGCTTTCACTGTCTGCAGCTAAATGGAAGAATTATTAATTCTGCATACATGTACCAGTATGATTCGATTTATTGGTGTTTAATGGTATATTAACAGCTAAGGTCATTTAAGGTCGGGCCAACGGGTTCGATCGCTCATTTAACCTGTTGCATTGGGGGGGAGTGGGTGGAGGGCTATTCCAAAATCAGAACAGAATATTTACATCGAAAAAACAAGGCATAGTGCCTGATCCATATCACACTAAAGTCACTTAGCTCCTTCCCCTAAACGTATTAGTATTAGGAATAATCGTATTACTCATATAAGGGGTATAACCTGGTTCAAGATTCAACTCTCATATACAATAAAAAATGCCAAAGATGTGCATAAGGGCAAACCAGGTCTCCGGTCGGGATTCCGGTAATATTTAATCACACATACCAGTATGCTTAGGTATTTGTCAGGCGGAATTACAAAGTGTCACACACAATGTAGTAATATTGACTATTACAATGTTGAATAAAATTAAATTTTGGCGCCTGCTGTTTATTTATAACTTTCCATTTTCTTCATCAAAAACATGCAACACTAAAGTGTGTTTATTGAGAAAGCAGACAACATATAAAAAAACAGCAGACGACAATTTACGTTTCCCTCATTATAAGGGTTAAATTCATCACAATATTTCGTGATGTGTTGTTTATTGTTTAGTTACCTCATCAACAACATGCTTTGACAACACATTACAATCATTTCCAATAGAAATGATTCGAAATTGTTGTCAAACCATGTTTTTGTTGAGAAAGCAGACAAAATACAAAACAACAGTAGATGCCAATTTACGTTTCCCTAATTCTAAAGGTTAAATTCATCGCAATATTTTGTCGTCTGCTGTTTATTTATTTATTTTAATCAAAAACGTATTTTGACAGCACTTTACAATCATTTCCAACAGAAATGAGTCGAAAGTGATGTCAAACCATGTTGTTTTTAAAAAAAATGACAAAATGAAAAACAACAGCAGGCGACTGTCGTTTCCCAGCATGTCTCACATCAATACCTCCCACTTTGATGTGGCTGGTTACTTTATAAGCAGGTATAAGGGGTTGTGCAGGAGATAACATGGCGAAAATAAATTTACCAGTTTAAAATTTTCATAAATGATGTCGAAATGAAGTTGGCAAAAGTTTCACAGCCGCATTTGCATTGTAGCTTTTGCCTTTGTCCCCACAACATTTATAAAAGGCAAATGTATGCCAATTTCACAAAACAGTCATATTGATTATCCCATGGCCTTATTTGTTTAATGGTGCTTAATGGCCTATCAACAACTAACGTCATTTTGTACCAATGGGGTCGAATCCCATATATGGGAATCCAAAAAATCAGAACAACTATTATTTTAATACATAAACAAATATATTCAGTCTTGAAATTAGAATAACTTGGGTCTAGTGCGAAATCGAGTCTCACCACACCACAAGAGTCACTTAGCCCCAATCCCTAACTGTAATAGGATTAGTACTAATCTTACTACTTTTATATATTTTTATTTAATGATGTTTAACAGCCTGTCAAATCACATTATTCACCTGCTGTGATGGGGGTAAAATCCCACAAATGGAACTGAATATTTACAACAAAAATACAAATTCAGCCCTGTACTTGGAATAAACTGACATGGTGCCATGTCCTCACCACACCAGAGTCACTCAGTACCACTCCCTCAAAGTAATATGATTAGTACTAATCTTACTACTTTCATAATAGGTATAACCGGATTCATATGTCAAGTAGCAATAAAGCCAAACATGTACCTGAGGGCCAAACCAGGGATATCGAGATTACAGCAAGGATTAACATGACCGTTAAACTTACCCTTCGCATACTCCTAACAACCACCCGAAACTACTACTTGTATAACCAGATTCAACTCTCACTTACAAGAAGCCGAAAATGAACATAATGGCAAACCAGGGATATCGGGACGCTGGTAAGGACTAACCCCATCGATAAATTACCCTTCTCAGGTGCATAGCCAAATATAAATGTATGTGCAGGCACAAACTATTTTCGACCAATTATAGCTAGGGGGTCCAGGGGCATGCCCACATTTTTATTTAAATAGAGATGCCAAATCTTGCATTCTGGAGCATTGTAAAGCATTTTTCGCCAATATTTTAAGACATTCTTTATTTAGATGTACATTAGATCTACATTTTGTCAGCTTTTTGTTTCAAAATCACGGGTAGGCCTAAAGACTGCTACGCGCCTGCTTCGTATGCTCCAACAATCGATTGCCAGTATTTAATGGTGTTTAATGGCCTGTCAACAGCTAAGTAACTTTAGTTCCCATATTTCACCGGTTGTGATGAGGGGAAAATCCAATATCAGAAACCAGACAGCCGCCTGCTAAATTAAATTTAACTTGAAGGAGGCCGAGGGAGTTAGCCCCCTTATTCAGCTGCTCCTTCATTGTTGGACATTCAATATTAAATGTAGAAATATATTCATGTGTACACAAGGTCAAGATGAGAGATAAAGTGACTTTATTAATCTAACAAAAAAGCATGTA
Source organism: Conchocele bisecta (assembly GCA_029237695.1). NCBI lineage: Eukaryota > Metazoa > Mollusca > Bivalvia > Lucinida > Thyasiridae > Conchocele > Conchocele bisecta. The sequence goes on from CM055273.1 coordinate 34,247,272, forward strand.
TCAAAATATATCTAGCATAAAATGCATGTAAAATAATATTTAACTCCATAACAATAATAAACAAGACACTATTTTTGTTAAACATGAATATGACACATGGCATACGGAGTCGTAAAAAATCTAACACTTTTTCACAACTTCTTTGAATGAAAAATTTGCTAAGTGATGCAACGATCTTACGATTGTCATAAGAACAGTCGTGTGAATGGTGACATAACTGCATCACACATGTCCACATGAATCAAGTATGCAGATATTAGGGTACATCTAGTTATAATAAAGTTATAGCATGATGAAGAACTCTTACAAACTTTTCAGCATACAGTCAACACTCGGAGTTGTTTATGTCGAAATCTCCGGTTTAGTCAATGTCGTATCAAAGTCCTGTTGGTTTTGAATTGCTAGCGATTTTACCGGAGTTGATTTGATTAATTGGTGTTTAATGGCCTATCAACAGCTAAGGTCATTTACTACAGGGCCGACAGGTTCGATCCCACATTTAACCTAATGCATTGCTTATGCAGTAAACAGAACGTATCTTTCTGATGATTAATTATGATATTTATTTAACTTCTTGACAACTTTCTGAAGAATCTCAGCAGAGCCTCATTTCTTACTAAATCAGCGAACTGATTTAATAATTGACATATTAACTCATCACTTATGTAAGATCCTTTATTTTCATGTTATATGGTCACACTCAGATATTTTTTGCAAATGTTAAAAGCTAACACAAGAAATCAAATGATGCACAAGCACAATTATCCTCCACATACACGCACAAATTGGAAGTTCTTCAGAATCATCTATCATAGATGATTATAAGGAGCTCATAACTTGCATGTGCTATTGGCATAATACACATTACTAGACAAACACTATTCCATGACACTTATCAAGCGCACTATCATAGCTACACCTACTTTGAGCGACAGCGAAACATATACCACCCCATGAGAAATGGTAAATACATGCTGAGAAATGTACAGGCTATACATAGTTAACCAGATGGCCGCGGTCCGTATGTCGAGCCCGCCGATACATTTTATGGTCTCAGAGTGTATTTATTTCAATTTTGAATTAAGGATTGTGGAGATATAAGGTATGTAAAAGTTTCAACGCAACTTTTAAAGTCATTTGACCTTGATATTGGGCACCTGGGTCGCATGGGTCAGCTATAGAATGAAAATATGGATGATAATAAAGAATTATTGGAAGTTTGAAGTAAAGCGGAGTAAGTGTTGTGGAGATATAAGGTATGTAAAAACTTTAACGCAGATTTTATAACAACGCAAACTTCGACCTTAGGGCACAGCGGCCACATGAGTGGGACGCAGAATGAATATATGGATCATGCCCAATAAGCATACAATGTTTCAAACAAATTTGAATTACGGTTACAGAGATAGTAAGTATGTGAACAGTTTAACGCAAATTTTGACAAAAAAATAAGTTATTTGACCTTGGGGCACAGGGGCCACATGAGTGGGACACAGAATGAATATATGGATGATGACCAATAAACATACGAAATTTGAAGCAAATCTGACTTACGAGTACAGAGATAGTATGTATCTGAAAACTTTAACGAAAACTTTGACAAAAATGTAACGCCAACTTTTAAGTCATTTGACCTTGACATTGGGCACAGGGGCCGCATGAGTGTGATACAGCATGAATATATGGATCATGACTAATAAGCATATAAAGTTTCAAGTCAATGTGACTTAGAACTGCATAGACCATGTCTCGCTTTCCACAAGGGGGCTCGATAAAATAGCTGACGATAATTAATTATATAATTGTCTTTTAACTCCTCTATAAATATTATGAATATGTCTTGGAATTTAATTTAATAGAATTGAGTCCGGAAGAAAGAAATAAGAAACGTACTCCTAATTTGTTGGACGTTATTTTCACCGCTAGCATCGCAAGAGTTAATAGACCGTATCCTCATGAAATATTTAGGTCAAAGTTGAAGCTGATAGGTTACTTTGAATCATTAGGACTAGAAAATGTGTTCATAGAACACGAATACTTCACCTACGGCTTTGATAGTAAACAAAAACTTTAACCAAGTTAAATAACTATATTTATCCCGTCAACACAGTGCGTAGGTGCCGTGTATATAAATATTGCAATTGTAGGTCAAATTCACACAAAGTTCATTTGATTCACAGTGGATTGTGGTGCACATCACTGGTATGGTCGCTGTAGGTATAATACTATTGAAGGTGCAAGCTCAAACATTTATCCATGTGACGGGCAGATGGATGGACGGACGAACAGGACGGACAAGGTAACACTAAATGCCCCCTCCACTATCATGGTTGGGCGTAAAAAATCATAAAATAACACTTTGACCTGCGTGAGTTTTTCTCACAACAAACCAAATATATAATGTGTAAATACAAATGTAATGAAATGCATCATTGGATATCATAGAAAAATATAACCAAAACAATTGTGTGTAAAACAAAATACCACCGCTCAAGAACAAAAAAACAATGAAGCACCGGTGACCTTGATCTTGAGGGCAAGAAACCCACATTCAATAGTGTTCTTTGAATGGTTGAGACGAATGTACGTGTCAAGTATTATGAAGATACCCTCAGGTGGTACATCCATTAGTTTTCAAACAAAATAATGACCACCTAAGAAACAATAGGCTTAAGTGGTTACAGAATATGACGGACGGACGGACGGACGGACGGGGACGGACGTTGCGGTGGCATAATAAATATCACAGTTTTGCAACTCAATATCAAATATAGCATGTACAAGATTTCTCAATAATCTAAAAATACAGCACGTACAAGATTGCTCAATAATCTAAAAATACAGTATGTAAAAGATTGCTCAATAATCTAAAAATATAGCATGTTCAAGATTGCTCAATAATCTAAAGATATAGCATGTAAAAGATTGCTCAATAATCTAAAGATATAGCATGTACAAGATTGTTCAATAATCTAAAAATACAGCATGTACAAGATAATTCAATAATCTAGAAATATAGCATGTAAAAAGGAATTGCTCAAAATTAATCATAAAAAATAAAGCAAGTACAAGATTGCTCAATTTTTTAACTTCTAAAAAAAATACAGCATTGTAAAAGATTTTTGCTCAATTAATCTAAAATATAGCATATAAAATATTGCTCAATAATCTAAAAATATAGCATGTAAAATATTGCTCAATAATCTAAAAATATAGCATGTAAAAGATAACTCAATAATCTAGAAATATAGCATGTACAAGAATGCTCAATAATCTAAAAATACAGAATGTACAAGATAGCTCAATAATCTAAAAATATAGCATGTTCAAGATTGCTCAATAATCTAAAGATGCAGCATGTATAAGACAGCTCAATACTCTAAAAATAAAGCATGTTCAAGATTGCTCAATAATCTAAAAATACAGCATGTATAAGACAGCTCAATAATCTAAAAATAAAGCATGTACAAGATTGCTCAATAATCTAAAGAATATAGCATGTACAAGATTGCTCAATAACCTAAAAATATAACATGTACAAAAATGCAAGAGATCACAATATACGCTGATCAAAGAGTGGTCAGTTAAGTCTAAAGTGGTGCAAAAAAATATGCAAAATTATTTCATTTGATCTGTGCATTTGCCTGTTTTACTCATATATGGCTGTGACTGGAGACATAGGGCCTATGGATTTTGCGAACAGTGTTGATCAAGATCAGCCTGTGCATCCACACATTTATCAGGCTACGGAAGTGTGCTATTTGATAAGGAGCTACACTGGTCACACATCACATAAGCCCTATTTCTCCAGTCACAGCCAGATATATGGTCATGATGGTCTTAGATGGTGACATTATAGTTTACTGACTTCAGTATCATTTGGATACACGGTTCTATTATAAAATATTTGCAACCTGTTGATAGTGTATACACTACAGCAAATAAGTGACTGTGACTTGGAAAATGGAGCTTATGGTAATTGTTACCAGTCAAGCATATAGCACACAGCTCATTCTTGTAGCCTGATAACAGTATCAAGTGTTTGTTAGAAGCATAACGGGTGTTTCATCCATGGAATGGCGAACAGTGCAGATCCTGATCAGACTGTGCGGACGCACAGTCTAATTTGGATCTACACTGGTCGCAAAACCCATAAGCCATCTCAAGACACGCCCACATATAGTGCTGTTTATTTTTAAATATGTTGGCAACATCTCGAGATCCAAATTAAAATTTACTGTGATAACACAACATCACCAGTATATGGCACAAACAGTAAATAACTGTAAAAACGTTATATAACAGCAGAGATTGAATCCCAAGTTTGGAGAAGGAATTCTTGGATTTGGACATCGTGTATTGATCCAACGTAAGAATCCACGATCATTGGCGTAGGTTCATGTCAAAAAGACATTCGTTATCGTCGATTGTTTGGGTAAGTGAACTTGAACTGTTCATACTGCTGGAAGCTCTGAAAAATATCAGACATATATGAGACAAGCAATGTTATTTTGTACAGAAGATATGCGATTTTTCATTATATTTACAGAAACAGTGATATTTTCTGTAAATGACGTTGAAATTTGGCAAAAACACATTTGAATTCCAGGTTTGCCGATGAATTCCTACCATTTTTGTGTCAAATCAGGTAAACTAAATGGTACATGCCCACTCCGTAGGCACAAAATGTTCTTTATATCAGATACATCATCTGAAACATTTTCTGGCAAAGTAACATTAATTCACCATTACCCCACATGTTGATTGGCATTATTATACATTTTATATCAGACAAAAATTTCCACACTGATATCAGGGGCGATAACCGTGTTTTCGTAAAATGTTAACGGCCATTGCTATTTATTCTCTGTATTTATTTTTTGATGTGCAATGATCATACTTTATTTTTCAGGAGACGCATTTAATTAGTATAAATAATTAAAAAATATCATGCCTCATTAATTACATATACAACTAGATTGGTCAGTAAGCAAGGCTTACAGAATACCCCCTGCGTGGGCCCAGGTACCCCTAAATATGTAAACATTGTCCAAGGGCGTGTGACCTTGAATCTGGGCTTAGCAGGGGTGGCACAAACGTGAATTTGTCACAGGTGGTTGAGGTACATTGGAGCAATGCCTGTGTGAAATGTGAAGCAGATCCGAGCAAGGAAATAGAAGTTATAACCAATTTCTCTGATGTTAATTTTTGTAATGAGACTAAGTATGTGACCTTGACCTCGAGATCAGCGGGATTTGTCACAGCATGATAGTAGAGCCTTAAAGGAATGCATGCATGAAATATTAAGAATTTTCGATGAAAGAAATAGAAGTTATAACATATTTCTCTGATGTTAAGTTTTGTAAAGAGACTACGTATTTGACATTGACCTTGGATCAGTGGGGGTTGGACGGTCGTGGATTTGGCACAGCATGGTAGTAGAGCCATACAGAAATGCATGTGTGAACTATTAAGAATTTTAGATGAAGGAAATAGAAAAGTTACGACAAATTTCTCTGATGTTAAGTTTAATGACGGACGGACGCACGAACGGACAGACGAACGGACGGACGGACAAACTGACTCCAGTATACCCCCACAACTCGTTGCTGGGGGTATAAATAGCCTAATACCACCGCGAGTCACTGTCAGTAAAATTGCTTTTAGAATTGGTGGAATAGTGACACAATTATACACTTATTTAATTCCTATAAAGAACATTTGGTGCCTACTGAGTGGGCATGTACCTTTAATATCAAAAGACACTGGCGTGGTATTCCATTTATCAAGTACATGTCACATGGTATTCTAAGAATTGCGCATGGATTTCATTTAGGAAACATCATGCATCATCAGCTGACCAATGAAACGTCAGCGAAAGTAGTTTTTTTAACACATATTGTTACATGACTGCCGTCGTTTGACACTGCTCACAGCTGTGTTCAAGCGTACAGCGCGTGCTGTTTGACCATGGCTGTAGACAATGCTCACTTTTGGGCCAAGCCAACACCTTGTAATGCACGTGTCCCATGACGTTACTAGAACGCGCCATTACGTCACGGTCACACTGAATTTTGAAATTGATGCGACTGAATCATGCGACGTGTACATGCAGTTTGAATGGAGCCGATTATCAAAGTACCGAAAGTACTGCATATATGCTCAAATTACACGATATTTTCGACGGAAATGTAACAATAACGTTCGACCATGTCCACTCGTGGGTAAACTCACGGCCCTGGTGTTCAAACAGTTCCCTCGTACCAAGGCAAACGTTTACCCACCGCTTGATATTGCTAAACCTTATATTGAACATGTTTCATTGTATGAGTCATAGGTATACAATAACAAAATGTTAATTATTTTTATTTTCCGCTAAATTTTATATACTAAATAATTTATGCGAACCAGTTTTAGTGCCCTAAAGTAGAGTTTGTAGACAATAGTATTATTAAACGACACTTTTAAAAATCAATAATTGCTACTCACGGTAACAAATTTCCCTCCTGTCAACACTGCTGTAGCAGAATGTAACAGCCCAGAGTTTGTGAGGCTGGCGGCTGCTGAATCTTCCTCCATACGGAAGTGGAGTTGACCGTAAGCCTTCCAAACCTCGCGTTGTAGGGACTGGAGACTGATGTGGTCATCTATCTCACTGTCCGGTACGGCCACACTATACAGGCGCAGCTACAGGATAAAATAGGTAGATTGTAACAGCCCAATATTTGTGAGGCTGCATGTGGCAATTAAAGTAACTTTTACATTAGCATGTCTATTATTGCGGACCGTATTGCTGCCTAAAATAATGCCACAGTGATTCATTGATGAAATGGTGAACATGATAAAATAAAGCATCGCGTATGCACTTGTACGTTACCTCATCTATGGTGCCGCGGAGGTGATGATCTTTATTCTTCCCGATGTACACGGTCAAATCATTTGTTGTGGCAGTGGTCGTCTGTGAATAAATATGCCCTCACTGAGGACTGTATTGTTTACGCCATACATTTGCCGGGGGCCCAAATGTTGCAAGGTACCTTACAGCATCTGGGCCCCCGGTAAATGTATGGCACTATATGTATTGATTATTATGCACACTTCTACAATTACATCAGTCGAAAATGTTTGTTGCCAGCACAAAGCAGCCTGACTGACAGAATAGTGAACAGTATAGGTCATGATCAGACTGTACATATTGAACTAGTATGGTCCCTTGCAATCAATAACACCATATACACTGGTCATGGCCACATGGTTAAATGCTGTAGCTGATAAATAACACATTTTCTCCTGCAGCCACTGACTACCATTTTAAAATGCCAGACATTGGTGATTTATATGTGACACATACGATCACGCGGACAGTTAATATACTCAAGTGAAAAAGTCTTGTCCCCTCTACTAGATTGCGGCGTGTAGGTTTATCGTGGGTGAAAACAAAGAAAACACAACTTTAATATGAAATTTATTCATTAACAAAGGTAATGGTATGAAATTCATTATGATATGAAAATCGTGTGTATGCCATATCAGATATACAAATGAACACGTCGAAATACCAAATTCACAAAAGTCAGTACCGTGTATGTCCCCCATTAGCCCGAATCACTGCGTTGCACCGTCTCCACATAGAGTCGATAAGGTCGCGAATTGTTCCTTGCGGAATATTGGCCCACTCGTCCAAAACGGCCACTTGAAGTTCGTTGACGTTTCTCGGCTGATGTGGACATTGACGTAATTTACGTTTGACGTTGTCCCATAGATGCTCGATAGGATTTAGATCCGGACTTCTCGCTGGCCATTTAAGAAAATTCAAGTAATGTCTTTCCAAGAACTGTGTAGTAGCGTCAGCAGTGTGGCTTATGGCATTGTCTTGCTGAAACATCGTGTTACGTTTAACGTCAAACAACAACCGGCGCCAGTACAACATATCTGTATTTGGCTGCGTTCAAATTTCCTTCAATTGGCACCAAACGCGTCTTGTGGTGAAAACTTATGCCGCCCCAAAACATCTTCGATCCACCGGCGTACCTGACACACAACAATTGGAGTAACGTTCGTTCTTGCGTCGATATACGCGCGTCCTACCGTCGTGTGTTGACAAGTTGAATCTGCATTCATTGGAGAAAAAAACATTATTCCAGTCTCTCCGAGTCCATCGCAGATGATTTCTGGCCCAAACAATGTGATTGTTCCGATTCCGTCGTGATAGGATAGGCCCAACGTATGGTCTCCGCGCTCTGACGCCAATATCCCTCAGCCGGTTTTTGACGGTGGCTCTGCTAACGTCACGACCGACTCTCCCTAAAATCCTTCTCGACGTCGAAGCAGCATTTTCCACCCTGATACGCAAGTGTGAAGTTCGTATGTACTGATCTTGACGTCGTGACGTCACACGCGGTCTCCCGCTGCGTGGCAAGTGTTTGACGGAGCCTGTTCGCCGGAATTTCACCCTCAATCGTCGAATTGTCTTCGGATGGACTCCAAAATGACGTGCTACATCAATTTGTCGGGCCCCAGCATCCAACATGCCTATTGCGCGTTCTTTTAAATTTTCTCCTGACGTCGGCATGACGTTAATCAAGTTACGTCTGAAATGCTGCATACAGCGCGTATTCTCCTAGAGTTTTTTCGTGTTTTTCTTACTTGGCAGACTTGTATGCTTCGTAATGGACAATAATATCGAAGTGAATACTGCACGAGCACCTCGTACATGCCAACACGATAAAACGTCAATTTCGTGGCGCACGTGCCGTTACAGGTGAATTAATTCAATAAACCCCGGGCATCGCACATAGATATACCGTGCGATCTTTTGTGTATAATTTTATAATTATACGCCATCAATTCATCTCAAAATATGAAATTATAAAAGGGGACAAGACTTGTTCACTTGAGTATATATTCACATAGTTAAATACTAAACGAATGTAGATGTGTGTATTATGGACAGTTGTTTCTTGTGCCGAAAGACAGCTTCTACGTGATAAGTTGATATACGTATGCGAATTGATGCCGTGACCAGGACTTGGGTTGAAACGGACAAACAAGACAAAATACAGAAATATACACATTTGTGATGGAGGTTAGTGCCAATATCCTGGATTTTCACCATTCATATGTGTCACTTTATATGTAATTCATGGTAAAAAGGTATGAAGCAAAAGGTATGGTATGAAGCAAAACCTTAAGTTTCAAGTTTTTCTTTCAAGCCAGTAATTATTTGGGAATTTAAAACCTCATGGGAAGTAGTTATTTCTTATTATGTGTAATTTAAAAGTCCCTGAATCAATATGTTTTGTTTGCTTGTTTGTTTGTTTGCTGGGGTTTAACAGCCTATCAACAGCTAATATCATTTAAGGCCGGGGCAATGGGTTTAGTACTGAATCCCATATATTAACTGTACAAATGGGGGGGAACATCAGGAACTAAAGGGTTGTTTTTCAGACAAAAACATATGTCTCCCCCATACCAACACTGCATGCTATCGGGACTTAGGAAATTAGAATTAAAGGCAAGAACAGCATATATGTAGCTACTTCGTTTATCTGCGCAAGTTATATGTATATTGGGAGATATTTAATTTAATAAAAAGAGACACCATATGCTATTTTCACTTGTCATGGGGCCTAACTATGCCAATACTACATGAAGCCGCATAAGAAACCCAGCTGCACAACTACACATAGTGACAAACATTCCTGTAAAATTGCCCATTTTCTCTAAGTCAGCGGTCATAACTCCATCCTTACTGGATGATTCTGCAAAAAAAAACCCAGGTGCACGACTACACATGCTGATTAACATTCATATATAGGCTCATGCCTGTAACTCAAATACTTTTCGAGTTACCGGCGAAACAAGTTAAACATCAGCAAATTTCATTAAGTCAAGGGCCATAATTCCGCCCATACTCTATGAATCTGCTTTAAAATCACCAGATGCACAACTCTACATGTTGATAAAAATTACTATGTTTCATAACTGTAGCTCAAGTAGTATTTCAGTTATGTGCGACACAAATTGAAAATCCCCACTTTTCACTAAGTCAAGGACCATAACGCTGTGAATGATGGATGAACCCGCATCTAAAAAACTCGGTGCGCAACTTCACATATGCCTATGACGTTGCATGACCGTAGATCAATAGTTTTTTCAGTTATGTGCGACACAAGTTGAAAATCCCCACTTTTCACCAAGTCAAGGACCACAACTCTGCGAATACTGGATGAATCCGCATCTAAAACGCCAGGTGTGCAACTTCACATGATGACAAATATTCCTGTGAAATTTTGCGACACAAATTTTGTGACGGACGGACAGACGGACGGACGGACCTATAGACGGACAACCATGCCCAAAACGATATGTCTCCCCATATATGGGAGAGACATAATTTATCCCAAACCCAATTGGGCCAATGACAGGTCAACATATATGCTTACCCAGTTGACCAACGGAATGCCTCTAAGTACCCCATCTTGCACCCCATTTATAAATATGGACAACATTTCATCTGCAAATAAACAAAACTCAATGTCATATTAATACACATTGCATTTAAAGTTTGAAAGTTTCATATTGTTTTACAAGATTTGTGTAAGTCATTGCTAAATGTAAATGTTTATGTTTGATGTTAAAATAAATTATGTCAGGGCCAAAACAAGGTTTTGGTGAACATCAGTAGCCGATTTCATCCTAGTAAAGTATACTTTGAGGGAGAAATTTTCAATTTTAGAATAAATTTATTAATTTTTATTATACTGAACTTATTACATTATCACAGCCAATTTTGGCTGTGATAATGTAACAAATTCAGTATAATAATTCTTCATAGTTTTAATCATCAAATATATGCAATCGTTAGTTCTGCATGAAATAATGCATTTCGGAAAAATCAATGATTGCTCCCTCAAAGTATACTTTGCTAGGAAAGTATACTTTGCAATTTTGATGAAATCGGCTACAGAACATCACTCTGAACAGACGGAAATTTAACAATTGTATGTAATTATGTTTTCTGTATTTATAATTTCATATCAAAAGCAGATTACAACAATTCTGGAGTTGTCTTCAAGGAGACAATTCTAATGAAATGTCAAGACATGTTTTCATTTTGAAGCAAGCTATTCAATAATGTATGTCTGTTGATGTTTTAACAGTATTGTGATTTTATGTTACCCAATTCAAATTTTGAAATACGGTACCCAATTGCTTCAGAAATGATGGAGTGACAATACTCAATTATCAATTCCTTATCTGGAGCCCTGTGCACATTCAGATTGATATGGTTTACTACACAATACTTATTGTACATATCCTACCTACAAGATTGTATCTGTATATCACATTATACCACTGATCTCCAATTAAGGTCGTTGCCGTGGTAACATTGTAGTCTCCATAGAAACCCGTGAGAACACCGCCATCCAGGACCAGAGAGATGGTGGAGTTGAGGGTAGAGAGGACCGGGTATGGTCCAGTCGTGTATCCGGAGTCCAGCTTCAACCACGTCTCAAATGTGAAACTAGAAGAAACGTTGGAAAAAACATAATCATTTCAAATAAGGCCATAGCAAGGTCTTTCTCTGTTAAGCGTCCGCGTGCGGGTAGGTGTTGAAAGTGGTTCTGTGAAAAAACAAACACACTGTGTATGCTGTTTTACACTATTTGCTGGTGAAGTAATATGAAAACTGATTGGGGGACTTGTCTAAATATTAAATCCGTTCATGAAGGTCCACTTAATAAGTTTAATGAGAGTATTTTCGTTTTATATTTTCTAAAGTTTGCTGGCGGAAATTTAAATTGATGCTAAAAACGTCAGTGTGCAAAGGGTTGAGAGAGATTTTAACATACATTTAAGCCCTTGTTTGTTTTTACCGGATATGTGCAAAGGGCAGTGGCAATGTAAATATTACTATATATATCTCACCTTTCCTCCATGTTCAATGTTGTGACATCATCCAATGTGATGTAATCTCCTACTCCATTCAGGTATAACCCTTGGTTGGTGTGTGCAAGACACACGGCTTTCAGGTATGACCAAATCATGGGGTATTCGCCAAACTGGAACACCCCAACACGACCCCCGGCGATCGTCGAGTCGTAGATGGCACCCGAGTCTACGAGTAGTGTTGCCGCACGATACACCTGGAGACTAGAAGATGAAAAGGTTGTACAGTAAACATGGTAGCAATGGCTGGCTACCATAATAACTCTAAATATTCGGACATTATTGGAAACAAATAAACATATATGGTGTCTCCACAGTGAGCGTGTCCATATTTAGGATTCGTTTGGCAGTAGTGGTCTAATCACAGTAACAATGTATTTGGATATTATTTGTTTTGGGAGACTCCTAAGTAAATTGTGTACGAATATTTAGGATTAATACGGTAGCTGGAAAAGTGTTTCGAAAACAACATAGATAGGTAGATAGGCCATAAATGCCATTTTTCTAGTCACAGGTACAAATCTACATGTAAAATTACTGAACACTTACTTTATATACCCCGTGGAAGGGTAGTGTGTCAGTATCCATCTGTATGAGGTCTTTGGTTCCCAACCATGCATATCGGGATCCTGCCAGATCATGGTCACATGACCTGACGTCGTGTAACTGTGCCAAATGGCCTTGGCCAGAGTTGTACTAGGTCCTGTGCTCGAGTCTACCAACTGGATATAAACACACGGGGAAATTAGTCATGTCTCGGTCCCACCATGGCCACATGACCCGACGTCGCGTAACTGTGATGCCAGATGGCCTCGGCCAGCATTGTACTAGGTCCTGTGCTCGAGTCTACCAACTTGAAATAAACATGTGGGGAAATTACTCATGTCTGGGTCCCACTATGGTCACATGACCTGACGTCGTGTAACTGTACCAGATGGCATCGGCCAGAGTTGTACTAGGTCCTGTGCTCGAGTCTACCAACTGGATATAAACACACGGGAAATTAGTCATGTCTCAGTCCCACCATGGTCACATGACCCGACGTCGCGTAACTGTGATGCCAGATGGCCTCGGCCAGCATTGTACTAGGTCCTGTGCTCGAGTCTACCAACTTGAAATAAACATGTGGGGAAATTAGTCATGTCTGGGTCCCACTATGGTCACATGACCGGACGTCGTGTAACTGTGCTGTCAGATGGCCTCGGCCAGAGTTGTACTAGGTCCTGTGCTCGAGTCTACCAACTGGATATGTACACACGGGGAAATTAGTCATGTCTGGGTCCCACCATGGTCACATGACCTGGCATCGTGTAACTGTGCTGTCAGATGGCCTCGGCCAGCGTTGTGCTAGGTCCTGTGCTCGAGTCTACCAACTGGATATGTACACACGGGGAAATTAGTCATGTCTGGGTCCCACCATGGTCACATGACCCGACGTCGTGTAACTGTGCTGTCAGACGGCCTCGGCCAGCGTTGTGCTAGGTCCTGTGCTCGAGTCTACCAACTGGATATGTACACACGGGGAAATTAGTCATGTCTGGGTCCCACCATGGTCACATGACCTGGCGTCGTGTAACTGTGCTGTCAGATGGCCTTGGCCAGAGTTGTACTAGGTCCTGTGCGCGAGTCTACCAACTGGATATAAACACACGGGGAAATTAGTCATGTCTGGGTCCCACCATGGTCACATGACCTGGCGTCGTGTAACTGTGCTGTCAGTGCATCGGCCAGAGTTGTACTAGGTCCTGTGCTCGAGTCTACCAACTGGATATGTACACACGGGGAAATTAGTCATGTCTGGGTCCCACCATGGTCACATGACCTGGCGTCGTGTAACTGTGCTGTCAGATGGCCTTGGCCAGAGTTGTGCTAGGTCCTGTGCTCGAGTCTACCAACTGGATATAAACACACGGGGAAATTACTCATATCTTTGGTCCCACTATGGTCATATGACCTGACGTCGTGTAACTGTGCCAGATGGCCTCGGCCAGAGTTGTACTAGGTCCTGTGCTCGAGTCTATCAACTGGATATAAAACACACGGGGAAATTACTCATGTCTGGGTCCTACTATGGTCACATGACCCGACGTCGTGTAACTGTGCCAGATGGCCTCGGCCAGAGTTGTACTAGGTCCTGTGCTCGAGTCTACCAACTGGATATAAACATACGGGGAAAGTAGTCATGTCTGGGTCCCACCATGGTCACATGACCCGACGTCGTGTAACTGTGTCAGATGGCATTGGCCAGAGTTGTACTAGGTCCTGTGCTCGAGTCCACCAACTGGATATAAACATACAGGGAAAGTAGTCATGTCCGGGCCCCACCATTGTCACATGACCGGACCTTGTGTAACTGTGTCAGATGGCCTCGGCCAGAGCTGTACTAGGTCCTGTGCTCGAGTCTACCAACTGGATATAAACACACGGGGAAATTAGTCATGTCTCGGTCCCACCATGGTTACATGACCCGACCTCGTGTAACTGTGCCAGATGGCCTCGGGCAGCGTTGTACTCGAGTCTACCAACTAGATATAAACAAGAGGAAAATAATAAATTGATCTGCCTTAATTTTCCACGATTTAAATGTAATTGCACGGATGTAGGGAATTCCTGCGATCTTCACAGTTTGTTAACTTAATGAGATCACTTTCTGGACATGTCTATCCATTTGTTAAATACATGAGACACACTGTCTAGTGTGTGTTAATCTGCGGAGACACACTGCTTATATATGTTTTAACCCCTCGTGGTCTTAAATACCATTAAAACATGGCAAGCTCGAGATAGACAGGCTACATGAAAACATGACTGGCCTCATCCTTGCCATTTGCCATTTCGGATTGATACCCTGAATGCCAAGTTGCAAGCCACTATGTGTTACAAAAACACACAAATGCTGTCAGTTCTGCGAAAATGATGATTACATTTCTTAGAATGTTAAATATAATTATGATCTACTGTCTACAAGTCTGGTCAGTGTAGATGCCGTACTAATACATGTACCACACTGTTATGTTTGTGGACGCGGACGACGATGACACGAACAACGCTGACGACAACAGAAAAAGGGCCGACTATAGAAGCACCTGGTTTTATGCAAAAATGATTGGTCGATGCCGAGCTGTGATACAATATCAAATATAAAAGATATTTAGAAATTATCGTAAAAACAAAATGGTGTATACACAGCATGCAAAGGGCTAATACCTTGATTTGTACTCCTTGAATCCCAGCCATGTACGTCGTGTCGAGGTAGTTGTGGTGCCTCCCCTTCCACGACACGATATAGAATTTCTGATTGTTCACGTAGCCAAACACAAACCCGAAGTAATCTGAGGCGGTCTCGTCATCAGCAAACCATGTGCCGCTGTACCTCACAGCTCCGTACGTCTGCTCACCTAGATATCGCACCAAATTCATAACTATATACATAAGGTCTAACTAGAAAATGGATGCCCCACATATCGCTTTGATAATAAGCGAGGTAAAATTCCAAGTCCAAAAGGGGAGATAATCCATGACCTGGGTGTCGAATCAACAATCTAAATAAACTTTGCGCATCTACTCATCATAAGGAAGCTATATACCAAGTTTGAGGTCTGTTGCTATTACGGTTTAACAGTTTTACAAGTTACAAGGCAAAATTGCAAAATTCTAAGTCGAAAAGGGGGAAATAATCCATGACCTGGGAGTCAAATCAAAAATCTAAATGAACTTTGCGCATCTATTTATCATAAGGACGCTACATACCAAGTTTCAGGTCTGTAGCTATTACGGTTTACATGTTTTACGAGCCACAAGGCAAATATTGCCAAATTCTAAGTCGAAAAGGGGGAGATAATCTATTCTGGATGTCGAATAAAAAATTTAAATAAACTTTGCCCATCTACTCATCACAAGGATGCTACATACAAAGGTTCGGGTCTGTAATTCTATTGATGAAGTTTGGAGATGATAAGACTAAAGGATCAAGAGATAATTCAACATTTTGATGTACGTCCAAACGTATTGACATGAATGTTCAGGTCATGACAGTGAAGGTCAATGTCAACCTAATGACACTAGACGGACAGCTATGAATGTGAGAAAGCTATTGATGAAGTTGGTCATGATCCGAAAATAGAGATATTCAACACCAAGGTCAAGGTCACCATGGTCACGATCACCCGAATGACACTGGTTGGATAGACATCAATGTGTCAAAGCTATGTATGAAGTTTTATAAGGATCCGACAAATGAATCAGGATATATCCAACATTTGGATCTACGTCTAAAATTGGTGACACAATGTCAAGGCCACCATGGTCACACGAACGACACTGGGTGGATGGCCATCAATGTGAGAAAGCTATAGATGAAGTTTGGTAAGGATCCAACTAAAGGATCAGGGGGTATTCAACATTTGGACGTATGTACACACTTATTGACACAAAGGTTAATGTCACCAAGGTGAAATTCATGGTCGCCCAAATGACACTGAATGGATAGCCATCGATGTGAGGAAGCTGTTGATGAAGTTTGGTAAGGATCCGACTAAAGGATCAGGAGGTATTCAACATTTCGACATTTGGATGAACGTCCAAAATTATTGACACAAAGGTTAAGGTCACCTAGGAGAATTTAAATGTCACCCACATGACACTGGATGGATAGCTATGAATGTGAGGAAATTATTGATGAAGTTTGGTAGTGATCTGACAAACGGAGAAAGGGATATGGGAAATTTGGCTGCATCCAAAATGTACGTTCCAAATTGTTGACGAAGCTGCTATGTGTCACATTCCACTATCGTGGGCGAGACAACAATTATCATGGAAAAGCATATTTTGGATATTTAGGGGTGAACATGTTAAGGAAAAAGGCAACCATACAGGTCAAGGTCACTTACCAATTAACATAGTAGGCATATACGTCGATGCGGTCTGTATGACCTCTGCCCCATTGTCCTTCACATACCAAACTGGTGGCACTGCATTTGTTATTGTGGGGTCAAGGTCAACTGTGAAGTGTTCTGTGAAGGACGTCTTGTGGATGGCGGGGTTGTAGGGGCACGTGTCATTCATGTCTGCCCAGGAATCTCCGTCCGAGTCTGATTCACAGTCGTCACCGACACCGTTACCGTCTCCGTCAGTTTGGGCCACGTTGCTAAGGTAAACACAGTTGTCAATGCTGTTGGTTATTCCATCTCCATCAAGGTCATCATCGCACAGGTCACCTATGAAAATAATACAAAGGTCATCTATAAAGAGAATATAAAGGTCAGCTATAAACATAATACGAAGGTCACCTATAAATAGAATATAAAGGTCACCTATAAATAGAATATAGAGGTCACCTAGGTATAGAATACAAGATTGTCAAGCCCGGTGAGGCATTCGGTAGGTTCACCTACCTACTCTATGCAGATAACTACTATAAATTAATATGAATTATAAATTGGACAACCAAGATATCTGGCTGTGACTGGATAAATGGGGCTTATGGGTTTTGCGACCAGTAGATATCCAAATAAGCCTGTGCATCCGCACAGTCTGATCAGGAGTTGCACTGTACGCTATTCCGTCAATGAAACACCCGTCATGCTTCAAACAAGAAATATAGATCGTTATCAGGCTAGAGGTGTGTGCTATTTGATTAGGAGCTACATTGCTCACATCAGGCTTCTAACAAGGAGCATAGATCGCTATCAGGCAACAGGAGTGTGTCATTTGACCAGGAGCTACACTGGTCACATCATGCTTCTAACAAGCTATATAGATCGATACCAAGCTACAGTTGCTATTTGATCATGATCTACACTGGTCACAAATCCCATAATCCCCATTTATCCAGTCACAGCCACATATAACCGCCAACAACTGGTATAACATTTCATTTAGGACAGTCAATGACTGATATAGCATTTTGATATTAGTCAATGTATACTGCGCCAATCCACAGCTAGGTACTGGACAATAAATAACAATGCACCTACCTATTCCATCGCCGTTTATATCAGACTGGTCACCGTTGGCGTACGATGGGCAATTGTCCAGAAAGTCCAGCACACTGTCACCGTCTCTGTGTAGGTTATAAACAGTATTAAATTTCCATACAAATACTAATGCCATATAATGATACATGTGCATGTACATAGTGCATACATAACAAGGAAACATCAGGGGCGGCGGAAGCAATTGATTATTGGGGGGGGGGCGAACTTTGTGAGGGCCCGAAGGGGCCGAATTCGCTAGGGGGGTCCGGGGGCATGCTCCCCCAGAAATTTTTTGAAATCCAAGTGGTGTGAAACACAATTTCCTGCATTCTCAGCAATGTTTGAACAATGTTTGATTAACCTCCGTGGATGGATGGTTAGGCCGGATCGGCAGGTCCCAACTGCTCCTCCCTCTCTTAAATGAGTTGGCTCAGTCAGAGTCGGGTTCCCAGTAATCATGATTACACAAATATATTACAGTAAAAAATAATTTTTTTACAGAATTATTGGGGGGGCTACGCCCCCCCCAACCAAATTATTGGGGGGCGACCGCCCCCCCTGACCCCCCGCATTCCGCCGCCCCTGAAACATGCACATAGACAACTACTAAATGATTGACATAGTATGTGACAAAACCCCTAATGAAACTGGGACTTAAGACATCGCTAATGTGGATTATGATTCTAAATTGTAGCCTACATGGGGTTTTAATTTGGTTAATAGATACACCATGACTGCCTATCAGCATACTTTGAAGCAGTGTAGACTCTGATCTTACTGGAATTTCACAGGAGGTTCCAAGTCTACAAACACTAAACAAAATAGGGGCAACTTGTATCACTACCATGACATCAAAGTTAACCCTTAGAATGCAGGAAATATAAATTGTCGTCTGCTGTCGATTTCATTTTTTGCATTTTTCTCTCTCAACAAAAACATGGTTTGACAACACTTCGGAATCATTTCCATTGGAAATTACCCAAAAGTGTTGCCAGAACATGGTCCTGATGTGAAAAATGAAAATAAATCAAATACAAAACAGCAGACGACAAATCCTAATCCAGCATTGTAAGGGTTAACTTAAGGACAGATGAATTAAATTTGTTAGATTTTTAAACTGGGTTGTGCATTGGGATTAGACTGAAATATAATTATTCTAGCAGTTGAGGTTGTACGTTATAGTTTTGTCTGATCAGTAAACACCACTAAACATTTGTACACGCATGTAACAAAATGAATACACAATAACATTAAACTTCTACATGAATGAAAACAATTTTAAGATAGTCTGTACACATGTTTACAAGAGTAGGACATTTTTCATTTACAATCTTAAATTTACAATTGTAAAGGTGATCATTTATATTTCATCCACTGGATACATTTACAGTGAAAATTTGTAGCTGATTCAAGTGTTTTCAAGTGCTGAGGCGAACAGTTTCAAATAATTGAGCCCGAGCCCGAGTAAGATATGCTTTGCCTAAAAAAGTCTTTGTTGGGTTTTGGCGGAATACAATTAGTTGATGTAATGTATCTTAGATTAGGTAAATGTTCATTGTGTAGCCTTAAGTAAAGCAAGTCATTGATGTAATTTGGTGTTTTAATTTTGGAAACATTGTACATAAATTTTGCTTTCCTTCAAAAATACATTCATAAACACTTATTATTTTAAGACTTTCCAAGCTTTTAGCTATAACAGTGTAATTATAATCCAAACTTATTTTACATGCTCGTTTTTGTAATTTGTGTAGTTTTTGCAAACTTGTTTGTGACGTGCCTCCTCATATAATACTATAGTAGTCAATGTGTGGCTATATACAATGTTTTGTAGAATTGTACCCTATATTCAGTCGATAATACATATTTTATTGATGTAAGAACCCATACATTTGTTGAGATTTTCTTTACAATTTTGTCAATGTGAACAGAACAGCTTAAATTATTATCTATGTGAACACCCACCATTTTATCATTGGATTCTGTATTTAAGATTTTATCAGCAAGCTTTAAAGCTATGCAGTCGATGTTCATTCGTACTTGTTTTTGACGTGTAGTTACGAGCATAACCTTTGCTTTACAAGAATTTATAACCATTCCATTCTTATTACACCAAGTGGACAGTTTTTCTATTGCATGTTCAAGATTCCGCTTAACATTTGGCAATGATTCGTTCATGTCATATAGTTTTGTGGCATCTGCATACAAATCAGTATTAACAGTGTCCGTGTATATATGTAAATCCTTTATAGAAAGTAAAAATTGAAGTGGTCCTAATATAGACCCCTGAGGGACTCCGGAGGTTTTATAATATATTATATTCAGTTGCAGGTAATGTATTATTAGAGGATACCTTTTGACTTGTATTAAGTAAATACGATGAGAACCATTTAACTTATGTATTTGATAGCTTATAGTGACATTATTTTTTAGCAGTTCTAAGAGAATGGTCTAATAGATCAAATGCTTTCTTAAAGTCAAAAGTTCAGCTCCAATAATTTCTCCAGTATTGCACCTAGCCATTTATCAATCATACAAGCTTAGGCCGTCTCACACGAGTGATTTGGTCTAAATCCAGATTGTGTTGTATGTAATAGTTTGAAAGTAATCAGAAAATCCATTATGGAGTCATGAACATGTGTTTCTAAAAGCAGAGTTCCAGATAAGCTGCGTATTTGCTAAAATACCCAATTACAATTTCCAAAAACCCAATTGAAATCCGAAGTAGCGAGTATCAAAAAGCAATAAAACAATTGTGGTACCTTTATCATGCTGCAGAAAACAATAAACATACCACAAATATAGCAATTGCTTCAGAAATGATGGAGTGACAATACTCAATTACTAATTCCTTATCTGGAGGTTGTAAAAGTTTGGATAAAACTGGGAGAATTGATATGGGTCTATAATTGCTGCTTTAAATAATGGTGTTACCTTTCCTCGTTTCCACTGATTTGAAAATACACCGATATTAATACTTTTGTTACATATGTGTGTTTTTATTTTGTTTTTGTTTTTATCTTATATTTAAGGGTAGGAATTGGCTCAAGGACCTTCCAAACCTGGGCATTTGAGCCCAAACAGTGCCAGGCCTATGACCGTTGGTCCGTTTGTTTGCGAATGTACTAATATCTGCCATACAGTCGAAATATGTGCATTAAATGAAGGAGGCAATGAGGCGGTTAATTTAACCTAGCTACTTCATTCTCCTATCGCACGAAACCGGTATGTCAGACTGTGAAAAGGGCTGAGTGTGAGTGCATGTGATATATGGAGACTCAGCCGTAACAGTGTTATCCTATGTCAATGATGATATTTGAGGGGTGGTCAGGACAAAACATATCAGGCAGGGAATGATCGATATTTGGTTATGCAAAGTATGATGTAATATGTTTTCGGGCCTAGCTACTGTTGTTTCGTGGCTTATCGTTATATACGAGATGCTATTATTCGAGTTCAGGGGCGACGTTTATCTGTTGTTATTTGGTTAGATGACAATTTGTTTCACATATTGTGAAGACGAAAGAGAAGATAATACATGGCGGTATAGTAAAAGCCCATTTATTAGTGAATGGCGTGTGTGTGCAAGTATCAGGCTGACAGTTGTTTAGCCTTCTGAGCTAAATCTGACAGTTTATAGTTTCGTGGAATTGATAAGAAAATTGTCACGTACCATACCGCCGGTCATGGTCCAACATGTTAAAGTTTGATTTCAGACGATGCTGATTACAGATTACTGATTAATGTGGGCGGCCAATTCCAGCCTAAACAGCATTGCTCCATGAGATGAATGGTGGGGAAACTGGAATACCCGGGGAAAATCACATCCTCCGGCAAGTAATGACTTCACATACGTCGGTGTACAGGTGAAGAGCTGTGATCGAACAGCTACCGGGGACCAAACATATGTTTGTTATACTTTCTATATGTATATATATATATATAAATGTATATATATATAGACATTAACCCTTTCGCCCCTAAGAAACTAACTTTCGTCACGAGTGCCCGTCCGTCCGTACGTCCGTACGTCCATCACGTTTCTTGTAACTCGAAAAACTTTTTCACCTTCATACCTACGCGCCTGATATTTGGTATGTAGCTTCGTTATCATGTGCAGATGCGCAAAGTGAATTCGGATTTTTCATCCGACCCTCCATCATGGATTATCTCCCCCTTTCGGACTCAGAATTTCCCATTTTTTCCTTGTAATTCGAAAAACTTTTTCACCTTCATGCCTAACGCGCCTGATATTTGGTATGTACCTTCGTTATCATGTGCAGATGCGCAAAGTGAATTCGGATTTTTTCATCCGAACCCTCCCCCCCCATCATGGATTATCTCCCCACTTTCGGACTCAGAATTTCCCATTTTTTCCTTGTAATTCGAAAAACTTTTTCACCTTCATGCCTACGCGCCTGATATTTGGTATGTACCTTCGTTATCATGTGCAGATGCGCAAAATGAATTCGGATTTTTCATCCGACCCTCCATCATGGATTATCTCCCCCTTTCGGACTCAGAATTTCCCATTTTTTCCTTGTAACTCGAAAAACTTTTTCACCTTCATGCCTACGCGCCTGATATTTTGGTATGTACCTTCGTTATCATGTGCAGATGCGCAAAGTGAATTCGGATTTTTCATCCGACCCTCCATCATGGATTATCTCCCCCTTTCGGACTCAGAATTTCCCATTTTTAGCTTGTAACTCGAAAAACTTTTTCATCTTCATACCTACGCGCCTGATATTTGCTATGTAGCTTCGTTATCATGTGCAGATGCGCAAAGTGAATTCGGATTTTTCATCCGACCCTCCATCATGGATTATCTCCCCCTTTCGGACTCAGAATTTCCCATTTTTAGCTTGTAACTCGAAAAACTTTTTCACTTCATACCTACGCGCCTGATATTTGCTATGTAGCTTCGTTATCATGTGCAGATGCGCAAAGTGAATTCGGATTTTTGATCCGACCCTCCATCATCGATTATCTCCCCCTTTCGGGCTCAGAATTTCCCACTTTTTCCTTGTAACTCGAAAAAACGTTTTCACCTTCATGCCTACGGCGCCTGAATATTTTGGTATGTACCTTCGTTATCATTTGCAGAATGCGCAAAGTGAATTCGTATTTTTTCATCCGACCCTCCATCATGGATTATCTCCCCCTTTCGGACTCAGAATTTCCCATTTTTAGCTTGTAACTCGAAAAACTTTTTCACCTTCATACCTACGCGCCTGATATTTGCTATGTAGCTTCGTTATCATGTGCAGATGCGCAAAGTGAATTCGGATTTTTCATCCGACCCTCCATCATGGATTATCTCCCCCTTTCGGACTCAGAATTTCCCATTTTTAGCTTGTAACTCGAAAAACATTTTCACCTTCATACCTACGCGCCTGATATTTGGTATGTACCTTCGTTATCATGTGCAGATGCGCAAAGTGAATTCGGATTTTTGATCCGACCCTCCATCATGGATTATCTCCCCCTTTCGCACTCAGAATTTCCCTATTTTTCATTGTAAGTCGAAAAACTTTCTCACCTTAATACCTACATTTCTGATATTTTATATGTAGCTTCGTTATGATGCGCAAAGTGAATTCGCATTTTTTATCCGACCTTCCATCATGGATTATCTCCCCCTTTCGGACTTAGAATTTCACTATTTTTCCTCGTAGGTCGAAAAACTTTTTCACCTTAATACATACGCGTCTGATATTTGGTTCGTAGCTTCGTTTTGATGTGCTGATGCACAAAGTGAATTCGGATTTTTTATCCGACCCTCCATCATGGATTACCTCCCCCTTTCGGACTTTTGGGGAAAGTGGGTATATTCCGATGGCGCGCCATCGACTTTTTCTAGTTTATATGTTAATTTCCGGACCATTCCAATCGTCAGAAAATGATTGTTTGACTAGTTCATTTATGAAAAGAGGGTGTTTTTGTTCTGAAAAATATGAAAATTACTTGCAAAAAGTGAAGATCCTGATGAGATTGTTCGTCACGAGCCGGCTCATCTTGATATACACGTTTTGACAATACCACTATACAGGCCTGTGGTGTTGACAGGGTTAATAGCAGAATATTCGCTTTCCCAGTATTAACTTTGTACTAGTATGTGAAAAAGTGAATGGGTTTAACGTTTCAGAAACAGTTTGTTTGTTTGTTTATTAAGTGTTTAGCGGCCTATCAACAGCTAAGGTCATGTAAGGCCGGGCAAATGGGTTCGATCCCATTTTAACCTGCTGCATTGGGGGGAAAATCCCAAAATCAGAACGGAATATTTGCATCGAGAACAAATATATTCAGCCCTGAAATTAGAATAACCCGACCTGGTGCCAGGTCCATACCACACCAAAGTCACTTGGCCCCTTCCCCTAAAATAGGATTACGAATATCGTAATACTCACATAAGGGGTATAACCAGATTGAACTGTCACATACAAAATGCCAAAGACGTATGTAAGGGCCAAACCAGGTCTCCAGTCGGGATTCCGTTAAGAACTTTTGACTTTATTTATGAAAAATATTATAAATTTTGTAAACGTATTTAAGGAAATTGCGCAGATGTCCGAAGGTACAAAATCACATGGCACAAAATCACATGGCGTGTCTCATTTAGTCATGTTGCAAAACGTTCTGACGGTCCAATACAAATTGTCACGGAATTGTCATTTGACCTTAATCTTGGAATTGTGAGCTACATGAGTGGGCCATGGATTGAAAATATGGATGATCGACAACAAGTGGATTAAATTTCAAGTCAATTCAACTTATGGTTGCAGTTAAGTAAGTAACTCAAACACATAATACACAGATTTCTGACATGGACACATGGACAGACAGATGGACGGACACACCCACTGATTAACACAATATAATAAAAAGTCAATTAATCACCGCCAAAGACATAAAACATTGTGACATCTAAAGAGGATAATACAGTAAATGAATGGGGCATTACATCTGCTCAGCAATAACTAGTGTTACACATCGACTCTATTGTTTGTCAGAGGTTGGTAAGAAATTTGAACACCTCTGAAATGTTTGCATCTGTATGCAAACCTGGGCACGAAAAAGTCGTGCCTCACGGCAAACCTGTGTGTCTATGGTCATTGTGACACAAGGAACACCGGCTAAGAAAAGCGGTCTTACGATGGCTAGCGTAGCCCAGATCAGTCTGCGCATCTGCACAGTTTGATCATTGCATATGTTGGTCGCCATTCGATCAATACCATTTCCTATATTTACTACATGTCACCAATGTAGCAATTGTTGATGGTTTTCGATCAGCGGAATTATTACATATAGAACACAAAACGCTAATTTAAATGGTGAATGATGATAAAGGTACACATATTCGCCTTACAAATGCTGCAAGGTCCTTCTCCGTGCCAGTGACGCATATGTAATCACAAATCGTGTCAATGCCGTGGACAGATGTATAAACAAAAATATATATACAGACGGGCAGCAGAAATGTCTAGAATATAATGTAGAACATTGTTGAAATACTTTAAATAAAAGCTTACCTGGTGAATTTCCCAGACGTCGTCTACAGTATATTTCTGTTTACGTATAGTTTAGCACGTGGAAAACAATTGTCACCGACAAAAATAGGGATATAATTGAGGGGTGTTCAGTAAGTAACAGAACAGTGTCGAACATACGAGTGGAAATTAAGCTACACTTATTGATAACTTGTGATCAGTGCATATTTATGATACAAGAAAATAGATGTATTGCCTTTTTCGGCTCAATAATATTGTTCACTTGATCCCAGTTTATATAAAAAGAGGACATAATATGTTAATACGCTACATTCGAAAGTCAAGTATATGCATTATAAAATTAAATGCATGCACGTTTCATTGTTGAATGACAACTGTATCAATCACTTATTTAAGTTCAATCACTTAAGTTGGTTTATTACTGAAACTGCATGTGAAAATACATTGGCTAAAATTATGAAGGATTAAATTGTTTATGATGTGAACTATACAGAGACCCAACTGATGATATATGAAAAAGACATGTCCTAACATATTTTAAAGAAACAGTGTATCACATGATGTTTCAGATGATTTCGAAGATATTCAATGTTACTTTCCTTTTATTTTCTCTTTATTGACTCTATATTCAATATAAGGCCAAGGAATGTGTGTTTTCTTATACCATATACAATGTACTACCATTGACTTTGATGAAGAGGTGAGATAAGTTTTTAACGCATTTCCGTTCGCTAATTCAGTACCAGGAAGCACACTTTGTGAAACATAACACTTTTTTAGTTTGAAATAACAAATACTGTTCCACACATATAATATGTTGCTATTTATAGACACGTGTGTAATTAATTTAACTAATTAAAATAGTACCATCGACTGTCAATTAAACTAGCGTTCGCAACGCTATTTATGATTTGGTATAATAAGCATACTGATTCTTTTCAAGACGACTTATAGGCACAATTTGGTTAAGACAGTCAATGTAAATCAACCATTAAATTATTGTATCATAAATTAAACATGTTTCATCACTTTATGCACATACCTAAGACCACGTGACTTTAAAGTTGATTGTTGTTTTAATTATAGTTTGCATTCATTAAATTAATGTCACTTCATTTTATTGGGATCATGTTTGTGTTGGAAAATTAATTCTTGAACACCCCTCGTAAATTACTTTTATAACTGACCACCCAATAATAGATATATGCATTCATATGCTGCACGTGCAGGTACAGTTGTACGCACTGCACCAGGCGATGAGAGGCCCTTCAATTACAAATATATTATATATGGCCGGGTGCTGGTCACTTCGTCGATGTTTTGACAGAGAACTGCTGAACGTAAACGTGGTGGGATATGTATACACGTCTAAACCGGACACCCTGGGGACCCCATTGCGTTTCATTTATATGGCATTGATTGTAGTTTGTTCATGGTTTAAAATGAGAACAAATCTGCATGAACTGTTTAATTATCCCCTTGCCGATAGTCAAACGGGGATATAGCGTTAGTCCCTGTACGTGCGTACGTACGTTAGTAACACCTTTCATTTGTCAAAAGCTCATGAACCGCTTCACCGATTTTTATAATAGATGGCCACAATGTGATGGTGATTTGTTGTGCATGCTACCCACATCCGACTGCCAAAGGTCAAGATCACCGAGGACTTATGTTCACCTTGTTTGTAATAAGGCAAATGTGTAAGGCAATAATGTTGATATCCATATTTCATTATCAAGGCTGCCAGTACGACCGCCCAAGGTCAAGGTCACCGATGACATTTTTTAGCATTATCAAGGCAGACAGCAAGGGCATAAGCTTTGTTTAACGCTGCCCTTTCTTGTTATAGTGGTACCTATCTAAGCTGGACACCCAGCGGACCTCCCAGGGTGACCGTTTTAGAGAGGTTCCAACGTACTGTTTACTTACTTGTTATCGGGAAACGAGCTTTGTATTGACCCAATGCGTACTGACTGATAACATACATGTACTACCGTATAAGTAATCGACCTGATACGAATATCCGGGTTACAACGAATTGAAAAGTGGCGTTCTATTGGACGAACGACGTCACATGACGTTACCGAACGACGTCAGACTAATCACATAACGTAAACAAGTCCGCGTTCTTTTCAACGAAAACTGTTTTAAATTTGAGCATTGGCTGGCATAAAATGTTATCTGATAAATAAAATACTAGTCTAGTGTCTTTCGATATCAAGATAATGTGGCTCGGATCGGAAACGGCATAGCCTTGCCTCATAAACTGGATATCAAACTACACTAGCCTTGTATTCTCTGTGAAGTAGTATGATTTATGCAAGCATGCTCCAATGCATATCATACAGCATCTTGAGTGCTTGCTTCGTATACCCCTACGTTAGACATCAAACACAAATAATAAATGTGTCAATGGCACACGCATACTCCCACTGGCAGATGCGTACATGGATGTTATTTATCGGCTGTCATAACTGTAGAGACAGTTCCTTTAATGTCAAATGGAAATTCAAAATGTTGTCGGTAAGTCGATGTGTAAGTCAGTTACTGCCCTATTCGAGGTGTTCATGTGCTTAAGCAACCTACATGTGCCCATGCACATGTAGGTTGTTCAAACACATGAACACCTCGATTTGGGCTGTAACTATTACCTATTTATTGAAACCTTAATGACTACAAGGATTATCAATGTACGGGCGTTTTGTTAGGGGAAAATATTCGTAGGGAGGTGAACATATTTGCCGAATATTCTCCCGGGAAGACGAGCCGGTGGGGTTGTGCGGGGGTGGGGCGTATTTGGAAGGGGAGTATGTTTGTTCGGCTGTCAGTCATACAGCAACTTACTCATCTTTATTGGTGCCGCCCACAGGATCACATGCGTTCCCGACCCGGTTCTGGTCTGTGTCTGCCTGGTCGTCATTGTCCACGTTCACACAGTTGTCACACGCGTCCCCAACACTGTCCCCGTCTGAATTCTCCTGGCCGGGATTGGCCACTAGGGGGCAGTTATCACTTCCATCTATGAAACCTGATATGGAAATAGACAAACAGTCTATATCAGAGGACAGTTTTGCTAACAAAGTGATTTATTGAATGGCGTTTAACATATATTCATCATTATTATCACTGTCGTTGTCGTTGTTTCATCGTCGTCATCATCATCATCATCATAATCATCGTGACGATCATCAACATCTTCATCATCCATATATGAATGTCAATCTCATAGCTCATGACAAATATCTGCTTTAGCAACAAGAACTGGCATCGTTAAACGAAGCTAATCCCCTCGCTGGCAGCCTTAATAAAAAAAACGATAAAAAAACCGCAAACAATCAAGTCCTCAGAGACCTTGACCTTGGGCGGTCGGACGTCGGTCGTATGCAAAACAAAGCACCGTCCCTAGACACACATTATGGTAATATATTATCAAAATCGGTGAAGCGGTTCATGAGTTATTGAAAAATACACATACGTACGCACATGAACTAACGCTATATCCCCTCTTGCCTATCGGCGAGAGGATAATAACAACACAAACAAGGGCATCGTTATCACTAAGCTAATTCCCTCATTGGCAGCCTTGATAATAACAAAAATATTTTGTTTTATTATGTTTGCCTTACAAACAAGGTACGTGGGTCATATGCAAATCAAAGCGCCATCCCTAAACACACATTGCGGCCAAATAGTATAACCAGATGGCCGCGGCCTGCATGTCGAGCCCGTCGAGGCATTTGATGGTCTCAGAGTGTATTTATTTGAAGTTTGAATTAAGGATTGTGGAGATATAATGCACGTAAAAGCTTTAACACAAATTGTAAAGTCATTTGACCTTGATCTTCGGCATGTGGGCCGCATGTGTGGGCTATAGAATGAAAATAAGGATGATAATACATATTTATTTGAAGTTTGAAGTAAATCAGAGTAAGTGTTGTGGAGATATAAGGTATGTAAAAACATTCACAGAAATTTGAAAGTCATTTGACCTTGACCTTCGGCATGTGGAACACATGGGCAGGCTATTGAATGAAAATATGGACGATGAATAAGAAGTATTGGATGTTGGAAGTAAATTGGAGTCACAATTGTGGAGATATAAGATATGTAAAAACTTTAACGCAGATTTTATAATAACGCAAAGTTCTAAGTCATTTGGCCTTGACCTTGGGGCACAGGGGCCGCATGAGTAGGACACAGATTGATTATATGGATGATGCCCAATAAGCATATGAAGGTTCAATCAAATCTGACAGGTGTTACTAACACGCGCACGCTAATACACACATACATGAACTAACGCTATATCCCTCTTGTCTATTAGCGACGGTATAACAAATATAGAATACCATGCCAGTGTCTTAACTTAGGCTTGACCTGGAAATGGTAGTAATTCCTCAGTGATCCTCTAAATTCCTATATGTGACTCTGACTGGAAAATAATGGGGCTTAAGCCCCATTTCTCCAGTCACGCCCACATATATACACATAATCTAGCCTTGCCTGATAAACATGACAACACAAACACTTGGTATTCTCTATCTACCTACCATCACCATCATCATCTGTATCACACTCATCCCCGATCCCATCACCGTCCGTGTCCAGCTGATCAGGGTTTGGGATTGCCGGACAGTTATCACACGCGTCCCCCGCCCCATCTCCATCCGTGTCTATCTGCTTCCAGTTGGACACAAACTGACAATTGTCCTGTGGATTGATTGAACAGTGGGATTTGAATTCAGCCATTATGTGATCTGGTTGCACACAAACTGAAAATTGTCCCGTGGATTGATTTGACAGAGGGATTTGAATTCAGTTATGCTGTGATCTGGTTGGACACAATTGACAATTGTCCTGTGTAGTGATTGGACAGAGGGATTTGAATTCATCCATTCTGTGATCTGGTTGGATACAAACTTACAATTGTCCTGTGGATTGATTGGACAGAGGGATTTGAATTCAGCCATTCTGTGATCTGGTTGGACACAAACTGACAATTGTCCTGTGGATTGATTTGACAGAGGGATTTGAATTCAGCTATTCTGTGATCTGGTTGGACACAAACTGAAAATTGTCCTGTGTATTGATTGGACAGAGGGATTTGAATTCAGATATTCTGTGATCTGGTTGGACACAAACTGACAATTGTCCTGTGGATTGATTGGACGGAGGGATTTTAATTCAGCTATTCAGTGATCTGGTTGGACACGAACTGGCAATTGTCATGTGGATTGATTGGACAGAGTGATTTTAATTCAGCCATTATGTGATCTGGTTGGACACAAACTGACAATTGTCATGTGGATTGATTGGACAGAGGGATTTAAGACCATTCAGATCTGTGATCTGGTTGGACACAAACTGACAATTGTCCTGTGGATTGATTATACGGAGTGATTTTAATTCAGCTATAATGATTCTGTGATCTGGTTGGAAACATACTGACAGGGGTTTCCCAAAACAAATTGTATTCAAATACATTGAGATTGTGATTAAACCAATACTGCCATACTAACACTAACTATTGGCATGCTCGCTGTTCTGTGGTTTTAAGCGTTTCACACAAATAAATGGTGTCCGAATATTTAGGGTTATTACGGTAATCCCTGTTTTGTTGAACATGCAACTACTAGTCAGACTCAACTTACGAAGGTTTCGTATCTGCTATCATTGTCATCGTCTAGATCACAGTTGTCTCCCTTTGAATCGCCATCAGAATCTTCTTGGTTGCTATTGGATACAAATGGGCAGTTGTCCTGGAAGCATTGGAAAGTGGATTTTTATTTTATAAAACGTTCAATGTTCCACTAATATCGAAAGATATGAAGAAATATAGAACAAAAAGCCTGTTGCCAGTAATTATACATATTTATGGTTAAAGATAATACATTATTTTAATACATTATTTAAAGTGACTGTATCTCAGATGGTACACCCAAAGAAGTATTTCACAAATACAGTTGAGATAAATTAACTTTCAAAATTCATTCCAGTTACTTGCGGGTGAAAGGGTTAATAATATACAAATATAGTCGTAGCTTGTCATTGGTCATACACATATGTTTGGCCTATAATTATCGCATTTGCATGTCTGCTTTCGATGGTTTTATTTTTACTGTCTGTTTTCAGGTCACCCATAGCATCAGGCATGTTCAGAAAACCAATACAAATCTATCGTGAAATGCTCTTTTAACAACCGTTAGGTCTACACTGTATCCCCATCCAACCCTGGGCCACAATCCATCCCTATTATATATGTTCAAATTTCCATCAATATCGAAAAATATGAAGAAATTTCTAACAGATATACATCTTTATGGTTAAACATAATACATTATTTATTAAAGTGACTGTATCTCGGATGGTACCCTGAAGAAAGCATTTCACAAATGCAGCTGAGATAAATCAATTAATATTATATGAATACAGTCGCAGCTTGTCATTGGTTATATACATATGTTTGTCGGATAATTATCGCATTTACATGACATTGTCTGATTTCGATGGTTTTATTTCTACTTTCTTTTCTCAGGTCACCCATAGCATCATGCATGTTCAGAAAACCAATACAAATCTATCGTGAAATGCTCTTTCACCAACCGTTAGGCCTACACTGTATCCCCATCTGAGACCCAGGGCCTTTAACCCTTTCACCCCCAAGTAACTTGAATACATTTTGATATGTTTAATTTTGCAGCAAATCTAATTATCACAAATAAATTATTTTCAGACTAGTCCATTTATGACAAGGGTGTGTTTTTGCTCTCAAAAATATGAAAATACAGGCCTGTGGTGTTGAAAGGGTTAAAGGTACATGCCCACTCAGGAGGCACAAAATGTTCTTTATATCAGATACATCATCTGAGACATTTTCTGGCAAAATAAACATGCATTCACCATTACCCCACGTATTGATTGGTAGTATTATACATTTTATATCGGACGTAAAATTCCACACCGATATCAGGGGCGATAACCGTGTTTCCTTAAAATGTTAACGGACATTACTATTTATTCTCTGTATTTATATTTTGATGTGCAATGATTATACTTTATAATCTGTAGAAAATATATTTTTTCAGATGACGCATTTAAGTAGTATAAATAACTAAACACTATCATGCCTCATTTGCATATGAAAATAGCCTGATACCACAGCGCGTCACTATCAGTAAAATAAATATTACTAAATGATTATATCTGTATAGCGGGCACTC
This sequence comes from Conchocele bisecta, assembly GCA_029237695.1. Lineage (NCBI taxonomy): Eukaryota > Metazoa > Mollusca > Bivalvia > Lucinida > Thyasiridae > Conchocele > Conchocele bisecta. Next base: position 34,279,927 of record CM055273.1, read on the forward strand.
GTAATTTTTAGAACTGGTGGAACAGTGACACAATCATACACTCATTTAATTCCTATAACGAACATGTTATAACACCCGAGTGGGCATGTACCTTTAAGGCCTACATAAAGATGTCAAATCTACTACAAACAGCCATTTTATTCTATTTTTCATTATATATATCGGTTGTTGAATGATAATCAGAAAGGTGGCCGGATTAGCTCAGTATGTAGAGCGTCGGACTATGAACGGGGAGACCCCGGGTTCGTTTCATACCTCGACCGCTGCGAATGGTCGATTCAAGACAACTTCGTGCTAGCCTAGTCGTATCGGATGGGGACTTAAATAGTCGGTCCCGACATGCAGTGCCGTCGTTAAATCAAAGCATTTACATTTTGATAATCAGATCTGATGATATTTATCACAGCTGCATTCTTGCATTCTGATACGTAAATTAACCCTTTCAACCTTAAATAACTGGAATCGACTGTGATATATTAACTAAATTTTCACAAAATCGTTTTCAGACTAGTCCATTTATCATGTTTATAAGAAGGGGGCATATTTTCCCCTAAAAATATGAACAAAAAGTGCAGAACTGATGCTGATGAGACGGCTCAGTTATGAGCCTGCTCATCTGTATCTAAAATTATCGCAAAGACCGCTAAAGAGGTTTGTAGTGTCGAAAGGGTTACAACTGCAACCATCTAATATGTAGAGGTATCATTTACATATGTATTACTCTAATGCACAATGCTTTATAATGCACTGTGTTATTTACACCACAAATGGCCATTTTATGCAATACATCTATATATTTGGCTGTGGCTGATCAGGATATGCACTGTTAGCCATTCCATCAATGAAACACCCGTCATACTTCTAACATGCAATATATATCCTTATCCGACTACAGGAGTGTGCTAGCAGCTATTTTATCACTAGCTACACTGGTCACAAATCCCATAAGCACCATTTCTCCGGTCACAGCCACATATCAGAGGGAAGATTCTATGTTACCTTGTAACATCCCCAGTCAGTGCAGGAGATGGCCTTATCAGGGTGACCATCGTTGTCCGAGTCCAGCCCACAATATTCCCCATTCCCCGCATAGCCAGGCTTACACTACAAAATATGGATTGTTGTGTATGCAGAATTTGGTTGGAACTAAAAATATGGCCTGTCGACGAACTTAGAGCCCCTATTTGAAAACTGTGACACAAACTTTACAATAAATAAACAGACAGACGAACAGAAATACGATCAGTAGCGAGGGTAATTACATTAATCTGCAAGGATGTATCATTACTAAGTAATGCATGTGACTTATTGTGTGCAATATGAAGATATTAGCTGAAGGCAAATATAAAGTATATGTGATTTGAGACTCTTACACAAACTTTGAAAAGAATAAACAGACAGACGGACGGATGTACGATCAGTAGCGAGGGTAATTGTATGAATGTGCAATGATGTATAGTTACTTAGTAATGCATGTGTGCGATATCAAGATATTAGCTGAAGGCAAACATAAATTATAGGTGATCCCCTCTTGCCTATCGGCAAGGGCATAATAAGATTTATCCTTGCAGATATTCGTGTTGTTTGCCTATCTAATCAAAGTACTGAAAGTACTGAAATATGTTATCTCCACAAAAACTGATCACTTGCGGAACTAAAGACTGAAAGTTGCATATTTTCTCAATCATCATCCAGAGAAAAAAGTAATGTACTGTGCTGGTGCAAAGCCATTCCCATCCACACGTTTTCTCTAGAATAAATTACTGTTTGTAAATTCCACAAAAAATTGTACGAAATTGGCGGCTAACTGGTCACTGCTACCTAACTGTGAGAACGAAAGATAATAGCTGCTGTATTCATAAATACGAAATGTCTTGTTTGTATTTAAAAAAAAATTAACTGATAAACTGAGCCCAAAACTGTGAAAACTATAGAGAATATTATATGTAGTGTTTTAGATATCAGGAAAGACAGACCAAAACGCCATAGGATAAGTTGGCACATGACACTATTTTCTTGGTCATACTCGCCGTTTAGGCGTAGCACGACAATATGGCTGCCCCCCTAGAATTTGCGAGACATAATATATCTCAAGGGAGATAAAAACAACCATTCCTAGACTTCAGCAATCTCAGGCGATGGTTTTCAATATATCTATTTTTAGAATAAGTTTCCGTAAGAGATACTGCATGTGGTCCTATAGTTGCAGCCTGTAGCTCTGTGACCGTACCGTACGTACCAGAGTTACAGTTCCTCCCCTAGCATGTGGAACTACTGGTGGATATCACTTTATATGAACCAGCTCAAACATGTGATTGAGCCAATGAGAATGAGTTTATTTATAGGTTATATAATAATACCTCACATGAGCTGGTCCCAGGTACTATGGCCATGGGGATACGTTACCTCACACCTGTACTGTGCGGGTCCCAGATAGACGCAGTTGGCCGCGGAGTTACAGTCGTGGGCCCCGGACAGACAGAAGTTGGAGAGGTAGCAGCCCGACTTCAGTGTCCCCATGTAGCCCTCCATACACAAGTCACAGTAGTAGCTACCCTGTAAATATATTTATCAGGTAACAAGCTCTGTATTGACCGAATACATACTGACTGATAGCATAATGTCGTATCAGGCATTGACCTGGTACGAATATCCAATGTTTCATGGGTTGCACAGTGTCACATCACGTTACCCGTTAGCGAATGACATCTGATGAATGACGCAATATAAACAAGTCCGTGTTCGTTTATACGAAAACCACGCCATAATAACTCATTCTGTAGCGTAAAACGTAACCTGATACATAAAGTACCATGCTAGTGTCTTTTGATGGGCTGGTAAACGGTAGGAATTCCTCCGCTTCGTTTCCTAGCCTTGCCTGATAATCTTGATAACAAAGACAATGGTCTGGTATTCTCTATATAGCAGCCAGAATTTAGTGTCCCCATATACATGTACATGTAGCCCTCCATACATAAATCACAGTAGTAGCTACTCTGGCAAAAGAGAAATGTGGCCTATGGAATTAGTGACCAGTGTAGCTTCTGCTCTAATAGCCCACTCATGTAGCATGATAAGGATCTATACTGCTTGTTAGAAGCAGGACAGGTGTTTCGTTGATCGAATGGTGAACAGTGTAGATCCTGATCAGACTGAGCTGAATAATAATATATGCCGCATAACAACTTGAAACAATTTTCTTGTAAATTTTCTTAATTTATTCAAAAGTTTATGTTGTAACCATTCATTTGAACCAGCTCGGCGAGACGGTTCAAATAAGTGGTAACAACATATACTGCCATGCATAATTAAGAGACTTATTTTTTTTATTTTTCGTACAAAAAGTTTGGTCAGCTTCAGATGTTCAGTATGTAAACAGTTAAAAGCAGACAAAATCATTAAAAGCAGAAAATGATATTGACTCACAATGGTATTAACACAGAACATTAGTGGATCACAGCCGCCATTATTCACCGCACACTCGTTAATATCGTCGCATATTTGCACGGAGGAATTAGCGTGTTCGAGATTATACATCAGGAACACACGTTGGTGGACGTTGTAGGCGTATGCGTCCTCGTATGTGCTTGTGTAGCCGTCCGGACACTCCAGGCATTGGTAGCCAGGGGCCGTGTTGACACACCGACTGTTGAAGCACGGGTTGTATAGAGTGCACTGAATTAGAAACAGATCATGCATATACATAAAGGTTAGACTTTTGGAGAATCGTGATGTAACCTTGTGTAGCCATCCGGACACTCCAGACATTGGTAGCCGGGGGCCGTGTTTACGCACCGACTGCGTGCAGATCAGATCCGATTCGCTATTCTGCAGAGTAAGCCTATGATTGGAATCTTAACTCTGGCTACGGACGGGACACGAGTAGATTGCAAGAGTTACTGTTTGCAACTAAGGAATCCCCATCAGGTTCGAAACCCTCCGGACTGTCATTACATCAATAACTCCCACCCCCAGTGTTGGAACACCCGGTCCAGTTAAAACATTTATCTCCCGTCAATAGACGTATATTTACCTCATCAATATCCACACAGGAATCCCCATCAGGTTCGAACCCCTCCGGGCAGTCATTACAGGCATACCTACCACCCCCAGTGTTGTAACACTCGGTCCCGTTAAAACATTTATCTCCCAGCAATATACGTATATTTACCTCATCAATATACACACTGGTCAAACATTTATCTCCAGTCAATAGACGTATATTTACCTCATCAATATCCACACAGGAATCCCCATCAGGTTCGAACCCCTCCGGACAGTCATTACAGCCATAACTACCACTCCCAGTGGTGTAACACCACGTCCCGTTAAAACATTTATCTCCCGTCAATAGACGTATATTTACCTCATCAATATCCACACAGGAATCCCCATCAGGTTCGAACCCCTCCAGACAGTCATTACAGGCATAACTGCCACCCCCAGTTTTGTAACACCCGGTCCCGTTAAAACATGTATATCGCGTCAATAGACGTATGTTTACCTCATCAATGTCCACACAGGAATCCCCATCAGGTTCAAATCCCTCCGGACAGTCATTACAGCCATAACTACCACCGCCAGTGTTGTAACACCCGGTCCCGTTAAAACATTTATCTCCGGTGAGACATGGGCACTCGGTGGCGTCAGCGCAGATCTGACAGTCGGTGCCGGAGGTCGAGTATAACTCGGGCTCACACTGGTTACACTGGGCCATCCCATTGCCACTGTAGTAACCCGCTGGGCAGGCGAGACACGAATTTTGGCCTGTTGCATTCTGGTACGTGCCAACTTCACAATGGGTACATTGCTCTGGAATCGAATAATCACAGGATTACGGTACAAAACTTGCCGACACATACTTCATTCTCATACTCGAAATCAAAACGTTTGATTGGCAGACGGTGAGCTGTGCTCAGTCTCTGCCAAGCACCGCATCATTTCAAGTATCAATTTGGAGAAGTTACATAGGCAAAGGCCCATGGGGCCATTTCGTTAAACTTCGTATGACTAAAATGTTTGTAAGTGCAAACTTATGATAGACTGTAAATTTCACATTAACAATGTTTTATTCTAAAGGAGTATTGGATTTAAATTTATTGAGCACATACTGCATCAATAAATGTAAATCCATCAATTGAAATTTCCAGACGATCCTAAATGTGCCCTTATGAACATTTTAATCGTACCAAGCTTAGTGAAATGGCCCCTAGGCCCTGCCATTATAACTCTCTCAGCATTTACACAGTTTTCTCAATATTTGAAGTCAAGATGTTTAAATGGTCATAGCTGTGCTTCAGACTTAGCCAATCAAATAAATAACTGAAATGTATTTGGATATTCTAATTTTCCAACCAATACAATCGTCACGAAATGATTTTCAGATTAGTCCATTTATGAAAAGGGTGTATTTTTTGTTCTCAAGTTTAAAGGGTTAATTGATATTATCTGGCCTAGATGTAGGCCCTGCTGCATCTTGATTGCCCTGTGTACAATTGTCAAGCTACAACTCACCCAAGTCTCCATCGGAGTAGGTGCCAGCACCACATATGTCCTCCTGCCATCGAGGCAGGCGTAGCCCGGTTCACAGCGCGTAACTTACCCATGTTTCCATCGGAGTAGGTGCCAGCACCACAGATATGTCCTCCTGCCATTGAGACAGGCGTAGCCCGGTTCACATCGTGTAGCTTACCCATGTTTCCATCGGAGTAGGTGCCAGCACCATAGATTGTCCTCCTGCCATCAATACAGGCTTAGCCCGGTTCACAGCGCGTAACTTACCCATGTTTCCATGGGAGTAGGTACCAGCACCACAGATTGTCCTCCTCCCATCGAGACAGGCATAGCCCGGCTCACAGTGTGTACAGTAGTCGGGACACCAGGTGGCGTTACACTCCACGTAGTGGTACTGATCACACGGCGTCCCATACCCATCCTTACATATCTGAACACAACATACCAAAGAAACAATAATTCGGGAAGTGGTGTCGTGCCTACCGAGGCATTTGACCATAACATGATGATGGTCACGAACAATGTTAAGGATATGTTAATGGCAGCATTAGTGTTTTACAAATGCTCACATGTATCAAGTGTCCAAATATTGAAGCAAGTCGTAAGGTAATTTTAAAGTTATATCATATAGCATGCTGCACAATAATTCCGCCACGCATGGCAGCGCAGTTGTGTTCAAAATGCTCACATGTAGCAAGTGTCCAAATATTGAATCAATCCATGAAGTAATATTAAAGCTACTGTAAATCAACTAAATGTTGCGGTTACTAAATTTAGTGATGTTTGTATTAATTTTCGTGACCAATTTATCAATTTGGGTAATAACATGTTTTCATTGAAATTTTTCACCCGTAAATAGAACTGCTGAATCAATTTCGTCCTTGATAAACTCGTCCGCAAACCAACTCCAAGCAGTGAACGAGTTTGTCGGCGAACGAAACGGTATACACATTACATTGGGCTGACCTCACTGTGTCAATCATAATCCCCCAGTAAATCAACAATAGTTGTGTGTGAGATATGTTCACCCTGGGTACATGTATATAAACGACCCAATACTGATACCTTGTCTGCTGATGTATTAATCGATCTGAATTAATCTGATGCAATAAGCCGTGATTTGTCAGGATAGCTGTCCGATTCAGAAAATACAAGCCACTTGGTAAGCCATGTCGTATGCGCTAATGACGTGCAGCAATCGGGTATATATTTCAATTATCGGTAAGACGGCAGACGCCCACGGCGAGGGATTTACACTTGTTTCAAATTGACACCACGGCATCTCTTTGAACTCGACAACACAACCAGCTGACTTGTACCAGACATGTCACTTTAGACCAATCAGAGTCGGGTAAACAATAAAAGATAATGATGTTGTAAATTCATACCTACTGTTCATATATTATAGAAGTATACTATGTCTAATGGAATACACGACAAAGAACATGTATCAATATAGTTCATTCAAAACAACCAGGACTAACTAATGTCACCAAATGACGCCAACCTATATGTGAAAGATTATTATATCTAAACAGAGGGCCAACATCTATTAGCAAAATGTTTTTAAATACCTTAGGATAGGACATGTGGAAATATTCACGGAGATTTATGTTTCCTATTGTCGTGAAGAACGCGAACTGCAAGGTATCTTGTGCGCAAATATTAGTTGGTTTACAGTATAGCATGATGAATACGTTTGTTCAAACAGTTTGACGTAAACAAATGGCTAAGTGGTTTCTACAACCGAGTGAGGGTCAACAGGTGAAGGTCATGTTCATGGCGGCATGAGTGTTCCAAATGCTCACATGTATGAAATCTTTGACATTTGTTGCGGACCACGACATGGACGATGACACATACGACGACGACGAAAATACTATAGTCGCGCCTTCTGCTAAAGCAGGCGCGATAAAATCTCGCAACTCGACTATGAATAAATTCACTAAAAACATGACGAGTCATACGTTACATACCCATCCATCTGGGCATGTTGTACACTCGGAGGCCACTCCAAACGAGTGCTCTACAGGGTTTCGCCCACACGTAGAGGCGGGGTCCGGTAGATCACACCGCCCACACACCTTCCTGTCCCCGCCCCCTTCACAGTAGTAGCTGGTCTCACAGCGCATACAGCTCGCATCATCTGTAACCGATTCACCAAAATTGCTAAAGGATACTTTGAGTAATTATTTATGTTTTTACTCAAATGCATTATTTCATATAGAACTAACAATTGTTTATATTTGATGATTTAAATTATGCAGAATTATTATCATTATCACAACGCATACAGCTCACGTCATCAGTAACCGATTTAACAAAAATTGCTAAGTATGCTTATCTAGCTAAGTATACGTTGAGGCAGTCATTACTTATTTTTACTTTTCATATATAACAAACTAATGACTGCTTATGTATTTGATGATTAACAGTATGCCGAATTATTATATTGTATTTATTACATTTTTGTTTTTGTTATTCATCCTTAAATACAAAATATAATGAATTCACGCATAAATTGAAATTTGTCCCTCACAGTGTACATACCAGTAAGCATACTTTGCAATGTTGGTGAAATCGGTTGCTGGTGGTTCACCAACTTTAATAACTTGACTTCACATCGGCATTAGTGTTCGCTGGGAATTGTTGCAATCAACCAACAGTGTGCCTTTTTATACAAAAGGCACTCTGTCATTTGATTTATTTGATTGCAATAATTCAAATCTTACAGAAATGTTGCATACAAAAGGCACTCTGTCATTTGATTGGAACAATTCAAATCTCACAGAAATGTTGCATACAAAAGGCACACCGTTATTTGATTGCAATAATTCAAATCTTACAGAAATGTTGCATACAAAAGGGACTCTGTCATTTGATTGGAACAATTCAAATCTTACAGAAATGTTTCATACAAAAGGCACACTGTTATTTGATTGCAACAAATTCAAATCTATTGAAATGTTGCATACAAAAGGCATACTGATATATCATTGTAACAATTCAAAACTCACAGAAATTTTGCATACAAAAGGCACGCTGTCACTGATTGTAATAATTCAAAACTTACAGAAATGTTGAACACAAAAGGCACACAATCAGTTGATTGCAATAATATTCAAAATGTTGGAATGGGACTTGTTGCAACCAATGACAGTGTGCCGTTTGTACACAAATGACACACTGTTATATGATTACAACAAATAAAACCTTAAATGTTGCACACAAAAGGCACACAATCAGTTGATTGCAACAATATGCAAAATGCTGGAATGGGCATTGTTGCAACCAATGACAGTGTGCCTTTTGTATACAAAAGACACACTGTTATTTGATTGCAACAATACAAAACTCACAGAAATGTTGTTCCTTCTGATCACAACCAGAGAACTCAAGCCTCATGGAAATATTGCCTCCATGCCATGTCTGCGGGTTGACGCGGATATACTGGCTGAGGATGGCTGGGTCAAGGTCAAAGGTCACCATGCTATGTTGGTCTGTGTTGCCAAGGAACAGCTGAATGAAATATAGTGGTGTTTATGTTTTCTGTGTATACCATTCTAAACAATTAGCTTTTGCCTTAAACAAATAAATGTATGTTGATTTAATTAACGAAATGTGCTACAATAGTCATAATGTTTCATGGAAACAAGAAGAAAACAACTATGAAATGGAGTCGAGTGAACTAAATTTTGATTGGCAGTATCTGTTTATATAAATTGAGGGGTGATCATACAGTTTTGCAACTGACCAGTTTTTAGTAAAATTAGATTATAATGGTGTTCAGGATATATATTTAGTGCAAATGTGTATTGAATGGCTACATATTGCTGAAATATCACAACATACAGTGAAACCTCTCTAAAAGGGACAACAAGATATACATGCTCTTATTTTTGATGGGTTTCTTGGTCATTTATCTCAGGTGATAATGTTTGTTCGTGATCGCATAACAAAAAACTATGGCTCAGAATTATGAAATGCCTAATTTACTGTGAAACCCCAGGGTGTCCGGTTTAGATAGGTTTCACTGCATAATAAATACAAGAAATATTTATTAATTTATGAGAAAACAAATGTTTCTCCACAGCATCGAATAGGTTATGGAATAAACAAATGTTCGCTTACACTCGACCCATTGCTGTGAGTATACTCGAGCAACGTGGCTGTATCACAGTCATTGTACTGTATCTTGTACGTCTCCACCCATTCTGCAGCATCGTCGCGACCTTGAATGTGCACTTGCGTGAACTTCCACGGTGTCTCCATGTCAACCTGAACATACTGGTTCCAGTCTACGATTCCCGCTACCCAGGCTCCCGCCAGCTGGCTGAATGCATCTGCAAGATTTACATTACGGGGACTATTTATATTCAATACCACAACAAGAGTGCCGTAAGTCACAAAATACGCCCGTCGAAGATGGGCCAGACAGCGAAGATGCAGAAATGTGAAGCTGTCACCAAGGCAAGAAACATTAATGATAATTTGAAAATATATAGCAGTATTTCTACCTCTTGTTGTAAAAAACAGGTATACAAATTTAGGTAGAGATGTGTAAAGCAGAAATTATATAGTATTGGATACAAAAATGTGGGGAAAAAGGCCAAGTTTAAAAGGTGATATTTTTGTTACAAAATAATTTTCAGCATAAAAACACCAAGGTGCACATCTTCAATATGTGTAGAAGACGTATGTATAGTTTCACATCGATTGACTGAATGGTTTCGGAGGAGTTGTGTACACAAACTATGCACTTTTTCTGCCCGCCAGCCCCGCGGTAAAACATAATACGTACCGTTTTTTAAAAACGGTCGTATAAAAACCATACATATTCAGACAAAATTTATTCGGGGAAAACATATAAATACAAAATGTATTTGAATACCCACAACAAAAAGTGTGCCAACGTTTATGGTTAGTATGGCTGAACTAATTTGTCACACTAACAATGTATTTGGAGACAATGTGTTTTGGGAAAACAAACACAACAAAAATATTGTCCGAACATTTAGGGATATTACGGTAGTCCAATTTATTTCATTCAGCAAATTGAAGTCTGCTATGTATTCATTAAATAATAACAACAATAATATTAATAATAATAATTAAGAGCATAATAATAAGTGATAGCTAGTCCCAGCATTAGTAGTACATGTACTAAAGTTGACATAATAAGCTGAACACGTGGCCTGGTGATTAGAAATACACTAGTGCACATTATTCGATTCTATCAGGAAAATCTTTAAGTGATAGGATGGAAATAACGCAGACTTGTTAACATTGCGTCATTACATTGATGTCATTCGGGACATCAATGAAATGTCAGTGAACCCATTGTGACCCGGATATGCGTATCTTATCAATGTAAAATACGACACTCTGTTATGATGCAGAATATATTCGGCCAATGCAAAGTTCATTACCTGATAAATATGTTGGTAGTGCCATGTTTTTGGCATCTGCTGTTTATTTTATAGTTTCCATTTTTCACAGCAAAACATATGGAAATGATTATAAAGTGCTGTGTCAGATCATGTTTTTATTGAGAAAGAAGACACAATATAAAACAACAGGAGACGACAATTTTCATGAGTGTTTCAGGTAATGAGTGTAGACTGTAGTGCATTTTCCCATTAAAATGTAAGGGATTCTATGAAAAAATGATGTCTCGAGTAATAACAGGTAAGCAATATGGATATATGTCATAAACCAGCAAGATCTACTTTGTGTTAAAGGGAGATAACTCCAAACATCAGTTTTCTTGCACGCAATGCACCTTTATATAGTGCTGTATGCATGTGTGAAGTATCATGAAAATATTCCAAGCAGTTTACGACATATGAACCTAAGCCGAAAGGGTTTCAAGTCAGTGCAATTCGTAATGAGTGTGCGTCTCACTACTGCTGCCTGGGTTCGATCCTCATCAGGGGTAGTACGTGAGATGGTATGTGGTCTCTACACTGGACAAGTAGCTATTTTGATTTCATGCCACATTAAGGACCCGTGGGGCCCCTGATCATCCAATGATTCATGCATAATTGCCTGGTACATGTTACGGGATATATGCATAACGTACATATTCTTACTATATCCCACACAGTGAATGGAGTTGCCATGTCGGCCATCTTAGTGTGTACAAGCCATCGGCCAGTTTTACCTCTTATTGCGTTTGACACATACCACTAACAATACATGTATGACAACCACATGAATACAATTTGGTGCAACATGATGGGGATACATCAGACAACAGCGTGCTATGCCTTGTTTTCATCAACTTAATACATAAAGTCTAATATAAGAATGTTTTTTGAACCTCTGGTAAAATGTTCAGAGAATTCAGTAAATACTGTGTAACAGTAAGAACAATGCACAGTGCTGTAGATATATACCTGTATTACCATACATAATGTATCGAATCCAGTGGTTTGTAAGTAGTTATCTGAGTGTATTGTCACTACTGGCTACTTGCCTGCTATGCGAGTAAATAGGCTTTTACCTGTGTCAGATGTATTTCTATCAATATACAGTGCATCAGTTTGACGTTTTACGCATCGACAAAGTGTCCATTGTATATTTTGTGTGTGATGGTAGAAAAGCTCAGATAGCTAGCGTTTTGTGTAGTCTACTGCAATACTATTTATAGGACGTTGTCGTCCTATATATCTGGGATATATTGTACCAAATTGTATTAAATTTGCTGTCCTATAATTGGCTGTACTTCTCAAATGTTCCAAGTGGTGAAACTGTCCGATAGAATGTAGAAAAGTGGTGGAGATGGCAACTCAATGCTTTGTATAATATTCTCGAAGAATAACAGGGGTCAGATATACTTTATATAGATATTCAGTCACATGTATGATTCTACTACATTTGAAACAAAAGGTCATATTCCATATAGTCAGTCCTTAACTATTTGCATGCTAGCGGCGAAAATATCCGCCAAACGAATTAGGAGTATATGTTTTATTTCTCTCTGTAAATATGTCTTGAAATTTCATTAGAATTGTGTACCCTGGACACAATTATAATGAAATTCGAAGACATATTCATGACATTTATAAGGAGAAATAAAAAAAAATGTAATGAATTGTCATCTGCTATTTTTGAACTATTTATAGCCTACAAATTTCCCAGCATGCAAAGAGTTAAGGACTACCCTTATGCATACATTTGTGTCATTGAAAGGGTTTGTACAGGTGCTCATGCGCTTGCTTGTAATCGTTGTAAAATAAAATAAGTTTAAGCCAAACAGTTAACATTTAGGCACGACAGATGGAGGGACACATGTATGAATGCCACCACTATCCTCCATCAATTAATTGTTAAGAGCATAAAAATTTATCAAACAAAGTGAGATATACTTTGAGTCTGGTTAATGCGGGCTCGATCGGGTCCTGTTGATGGATTGTAGGAAGACGATGCCGTCAGTAACTCACTCCTCACTCTACCGCTTGTCAGGCCGACGTAATCAAGACAAGCTGCAAGATAAATAGCCAATTGATTGATTGAATTAGCATTTATTCAAATATCAATTTCAAATACAGGATTTAGTTTATAATGATGTTTTTAAATCCATTATGGAGTATTATATATAAGACAGGTGATTGATCAGAAAAGATATTTACAGAAAGTGTGATATATTGTGATATATGTAAATGACGTAGAAAGATGACAAAAATAATAGAATTCCGCATTTGCTATGAAGATTTTATCATCTTTCGACATCAATTACATAAAATATTATATTTTATATTATACTTTTCATGAGATATCACACATGTCCTTAAGTACAAAATCACATGGCATACCTCATACGTAAGTATGCTATAATTATGAACATTATTTGGCGAATATTGAATATAATTTATCATCTTGAATACAAGGTTTATTTCCACAATATGTCTGTAAATCTGATACAGGGTATTATATTTAAGTTCGCTAATATATGCATGCTTATCTATATGTATGCTTAATATAAACAACATAATATTTATGGAAGGTAATATCCGCCATAATTATATTAGGCCTGATGCATGCTGGTTGATGACATTCTAAGTGCTATCCGTCTTATTACAATTCTATGTGAATTGATGCTTGCTGACTGGTGCCATTACAACTTACTTTCATGTTATTTTAATTGTCATTCGTTTTTATGACATTTGAAATCTTATGGTTGTAGTCTAATTTGCATGTGCATTTGGCTTGATGCTTTATTCATTCGCACTGTTTCAATGCGTTTGTGTTGATTACATTCTAAGCGGCTTGATGATTCACTCTTAGTGACATCCGGAGTTCCATTATTGATTATTGCATCGCTGTTTTGCCATGCGTTTTGTTTCCTCTCTAAGCCACGCCCCTTGACAACAATAATTGCAACAGTAATTTGGGAAAAATCATTATGACGCCAGGTGCGCTGCTAAAACTTAAAATAGTTATCCCTAAAATGATGTAATATGCGGTGTTGATGTAGATTGATGCCGCCTTTTCTGTTGCATCATGTTTAGGTTAAAATACACCAAATAGATTTACAGTATAATTTAACCGAATCCTAGCCAGTCTTTCCTACTTTCACTATTCGTATGGATGTTGTGGGACCAACCTCGTCATGTCCCCCACTATTGTTTACATTCTTTGGCCATGGAAACTCTGTTTACATCACGTCTCAGTGTTTTCTTTTAAATGCTTCAAATATGCTGAAAACTGGTGTTAACAACACCACAACATGTTCCTCAAGTGAAACAGGACAGTAATGGATCAAGATTTGCAAGCAAACTGTGTCTGTGACCTTAAAACACCCGGACTATTTTTTATGCCGGACTACTTTTGCACACTCAATTTCTCTAACCTTAAACCTTTGCTACATGCCAGGTTATACTATAGGGAGACATGTTTTTTCTTTATTATTTCAATCTGACATTTTTCTGGCAAAATGAACATTGATTTACCATTACCAGACGTACTAATTGAAATTATTATACTTCTTATATCAAACGCGAAATGACAGTTTGATATCAGGGTTGATAACTGGGTTTCCTTAAAATGATAACAGAAGCAACTATTTATTCCTTTTATTTATTTTTTTATCTGCAATATCATACTTTACGATATGTCAATAAAATTATTTATTCAGCATTTAGTTGATATAAATAATTTAAAAATACTGCATCATTTGCATATGGAACTAGCTTGATACCACCGCGAGTCTCTATGAGTACATTACAAATTATTAAATAATTATATCTGTGTAGCTGGCACTCGTAATTTTTAAAAGTGGTGGACTAGTTGCAATTATACACTTATTTAAGTTCCATAAATAAAAGTTTGTACCTACTAGATGGGACCCCAGCTTCAACAATAATTAAATATATATTTTAATTAGTCAAGATCGAGAGCAGAATGGGTGCAGGTTATTGGAAATTATGTCCCACAACATCCATAAGAAAAAATGAAAGCAGCAGAGAATAGCAAAATGTGTGGTAACGGGTTAGTTTTTTAGTGACAATCAATGGTGGTGGTCCACCTTAGTCTGATCCCGGACGGTTATTGGTTTGCATCGGTAACGTGCCAGTTTGACAGTCAACCTGTGTAAGTTACCATATAGTAAAACTATTTGGTGTCTTCTAACCTATACTGTGATCATTTGTAGGTGAAATCTTACATCAACACCGCCATTGGAGGTGTGCCTCAAACAGCCAATCACATCTCGTACTATTATGTATTAGTCGGAGGATTCCTAACATTGACAGCAGTGCCATCTGGCGTCATAATGAGGCACTACTACATGTAACTCATATATTGCTTGCATCATTCTGTTTGTGGCTTGATGCTTTCTGCTTGCGGCTTCCCGCTTTCGGACTGTGGCTTGATGCTTACTTCCTGCGGCTGTGTCCTTACTGCTTTCGGCCTTATTCAAAGTGCTAAGTGCTTTGTTCTTATTTTCTATTGCAAATACTTAGTGCACTAAAACTGGGACACGAATAAGGACGTATCAATAAGTGTAATGTAAATAAGACGAATGAACAAAGCAATCAGCAGAATGGACATGTAAGAAAGACAAATACAATTACAACAAGCAGATTTCAAATGTAATCAATGCAAATGACAAATGAAATAACATGAATATAAGTTGTAATGTCATCAGCACGCAAGCATCAAGTCACATATAATTATGGCGGATATTACCTTCCATAAATATTTGACATCAGTTTCCATCAATGCTTACACCATGTTGCCATTCTATCACTGAACATAGGCGTAGCTTGTGAAATTATTTGGGTGGAACTGGGTATGACCGCTAGAATATTGGATCGGAGGAGATGCTAAGTGTATGTGTTATTGAAGCATAAACGAAAACTATATACATGTATATATACCCCTCGTCACACTTCGTAAACCAAGGATGAAACAAAATAAAAAAAATGAATTGCAGACAGCATTTGATTCAGTGTTGTAAGTTTTAAGAATCATCTTTAATTTATATAAAAACATAATTCGCAATTCACCAAGTATACGCCATTGTTTACCTTCCTCATTGTACCTACGATACTTACGAAACAGATAAACGTAATATTTCGGAATAACAAGGTTCATTTCTCCCGTAGAATCATTGACTACAAACTTGTAGTCTATTGGTCCAAATAGCATATCAATGACACAAGTGTTGCTAATGGTAATGTTCAAGGTCACAGACGCTCCGCGAGGCACCGAGCTGTTGTCAATGGCAACCACACTAAACAATAGCGAGGTATAATTCTCGTAGGTGTCATTGCGCAGGTCCATAGTGTCATTGTAATCCATAGGTGGGCTGAAAGATACAGAGAGATTAAGGTTACATTCAAGGTCCCATGTTCTCTATATATTGTGTCAACGGCAACTAAACTAAAAAATAGCGAGGTATAATTCTCGTAGACATCATTCCACAAGTCCATGGTATCGTTGTTACCCACAGGTAGGCTGAAAGATACAGAGATATTAAGGCTACATTCAAGGTCACATATTATCCATAGATGTTGTAAACGGCATCCATACTAACATTAGTGAGGTATAATTATCATAGACGTCATTTCACAAGTCCATGGTATCATTTATCATTGTGATCCACAGGAGGGTTGAAAAAAGGAGATAACCCTTAGTACGCGGGAATGAAAATTGTTCTTTCATATCTTTTTTTATCAATGAAAACATGGTTTGGCAGCACTTGAACATCATTTCCAATGGAAAGGATTATAAAGTGTCGTCAAACCAATTGGAACTATAGCATGAACAGCAGAAAACAAAAAAATAATTCCACATTGTAAGGGTTAAGGTTGTATTTAAGGTCACAGGACCTCCTCGGGCACCAAACTTTTGTCAATGGCATCCACAGTAACCAGTGGAGAATTATACAAATTTAAGTTACGGTTTTTGTAAAATCTGTGTCAAAGGTTCTACGTACCCACTCCACAAGCCTCAGTCCAATTGATTTGCAACATCACATACTTCTTTGTCACCATACATATTTTCATTCCACAGGTGGTTAAAATGTTGGAAGACAATACAAAAATGTCTTATACGTACTCCTCCACAATTGCCGAGACAACATAGCGGATATTGGCATTCTCGCCGCTGTCGCCGTCTGTAGAGGTGAAGGTCACAAGTGGCTCCTGTACCAGCACAGGCAGCGGGGTCAATATCACGGCAGTAGAGGTCAGAAACGGACAGTTATCATTCACATCTGTTATCGCCACCTGGAAGTTACAATTTTGTCATAATATACCATGGTTTTCCTTTGGCGCAAAATGTTTCTTTTTCAAATTACAGACAACAAAGTATATTTCTATTAACTGAGTTTTACATCAAAATTAGCATCACTGGTTTCAATGACAAGTAATGTTTCTTTTAACTTTATGACGGATTGATATGGAAAAGGTGAAAGGACATTTTCCAATGATGGGACCTCCGTTTAAAGTCATTTTGTCAATTGTTGACGCCATTTACGGAAACTATTGTAAAGTTTGTAAATGTATTTCATGGTATTACGCAGAAGTCCGAAGGTACAAAATTGCATGGCGTGTCTGACACAAAGAATACAAAGAAACAAATAACCTACCCTAACAGCTATAGATCCAGTTATGGCCAAGTTGGTGTCGACAATGGTCATCAATAAATAGTAGTCACTGACCGCCTCATAATCCAGATCATCGGCCAAAGTGATTTTGGCCGAACTGCTGTCGATATTGAATGTCTCGTCAGCTGAATTACTCGTCATTGCCACAGATGTGCTACCACTGCATTCTGAAATGGACGATGGGTCAACTGTGTGATTGGACAAATAAGTTATGTTTTTCTACCTGTGATAATCGTGTATACCGTAATAACCCTAAATATTCGGACATCATTCATTTGGGGAAACACATACAAAAATATGGTTTTCTCACAATAGCGAATGTGCCAATATTTAGGGTTAGTATGGCAGTAGTGGTATAATCACCATAACAATGTATTTGGATATAATTTGTTTTGGGAAACCCCTATTATTCCCAACGCAAATTGTGTCATAACATCTAGGGTTATTTATCGTACCAAGATAGTTTACAGTATTCCCATCGATGTCCGTTATCGTAGTATATGCCGGAGCCACGGGTGCCGGTGACATGAACGTATGACCGCTATCTTTGACGTCAAACCGTCGAGCCTCATTTCCATTATACAACGTCAGTGTAAACGGTCCAACCCTAAACACATCAGCCAGGTAGATCGTCTCGACAATATCGTCAATGTAAAAGTCTTCTGCGATGGTAATCGAGTAGTCCAGAGGTAGTTCTCCAGATGCGGGGTCAAAGAAGGTCACGTCCTCGATTTGGAAAAGGAATTCGGAGGTACAGCGTCGGGTTTCCGCATGGAACAAGTCGAAGTGGTAGACTTCTCCGACCTACAAGGCAAAAACAGACCCAGTTCTATCGATTTTACAATTGCATTTGGTGAGGATAACAAGTAAATGTATTCTACATGATGGATGGTAAGTTTTCTGAATGTTGGGTTTGACATATTTTGATGGAATTTCTTGTTATGGTGCATGCATCTATGATCTTTTACCGGTGATGATTTAAGTTTGAATTTGTGTAAAACTACATGGAATTGCAGTAGAATCCCTCTAAACAGGACACACAGGCAGTCTGTGTATCCTTAATTGTATGGGTTTCAGTCTTGTATATTTATTATGATAATGGCTATTCAAGTTCGCAAAGCACAGCCGCATACCTTGGCATAGTGATATGTCTGATTTACAGTTGAACATCTCTAAACCGGACACCCTGGGGACCTCCCAGGGTATCCTGTTTAGAGGGGTTTCACTGTACATGAAATTGCGCTATGGTGTATACATATGTGATGAAAGAGTTACTACTGTGTATCACATGTTTTCCCATGCCACACCCAATCACCTCCAGCTCCATATGAACCCCACTGGCTGCGGGCAAGGTACCAGCACAACTGCCTGCTGACAGAGTCCCCTTGGCCGGTAAAATGGTCCCACCTCCTGAAATATGAACCATCAACCCATGAAATTGGTATTAGCAAAATGTGTAGAGCCAGATGAGCTGGCGCGTGACGAGCAGTCTCATCAAGGTCTGTACTTTTTGCAAGTAATTTTTTAGAACAAAAAACACCCCCTTTTCATAAATGGACTAGTCTGAAAATCAATTTGTGACCATTGGTTTGGCTGCAAAATTAACATATCAAAATCCATTCCAGTTACTTAGGGGTGAAAGTATTAATTGATTGATTGATTGATTGGAGTTTCATGTTCATTAAATAGAAAGGTCATATATATACAATAATCATGAATTTATTGATTGATTGAATTGAGTTTCATGTTCATTCAATAGAAAGGTCATATAGATAAAAGAATCATGAATTGATTGATTGATTGATCAACTGATTGATTGATTGACTGATTGGAGTTTCATTCCCATTCAATTGCAAGGTCATATAGATACATGAATGCATTGGGGCATCAGTGATTCATTTATTGGGGTTGTACATCTGTTCAACAGCAAGGTGATATATGGCTGTGGCTGGAGAAATTGGGTTTATGGGATTTGTGGCCAGTGTAACTCTTGGTCAAATAGCACACTCCTGTAGCCTGATAATGATCTATATTACTTGTTAGAAGAATGGTGGTTGTTTAGTTTATTTAGTATACTAGTATGTTGATTGTTGTTTTTTTTATTGAAAATTGTGTGATTGTGGTGGTGAATAAGTCTCATGCAACATCGCTAAATTGTATTTGTATTGACCCCATGAGGACTTGCATTGATGGAATGGCGAACAGTGCATACTGTCTGTAATATCATCTGACATTATTCGACAAATTAAATTGCAATTGTTTTCAATTTATTTTAACCCAGATATGCATAGCAAGTCAATACAGCATATGACAATTTGTTATCAGCCAGCATGTATTCGGCCAATGCAGAGCTTGTTACGTGATAAATTGGCATATGCTGGTCATAAGTTATTTGGTACAGTGAATGTAACATTGAATATTTACACTGTCCATACATTCATAATGTAATGGAAACACCCATTCAACGTATTGCCTTTATATCCAAGTACATTACATTAGCCATACATTACATAGCGCGACGTTGTTGATTCGCTCAAGTTTGTTTAACATCAGTAAAGGTACATGCCCACGCAGTAGGCACAAAATGTTCTCTATAGGAATTAATTAAGTGTATAATTATGTCACTATTCCACCTGTCCTAAGTGTGTCCGCTATACAAATATAATAATTTATTAATTATCAATTTACTGTTAGCGACGCGCGGCGGTAACAGTCTATTTTGATAATGTGCGGGGACGACGACTTTCACATCAAGGCTTGCGGTGCGCATGCGCAGTATATTACGCGCGCCAGTAGGCTTCCCAATATGCAAACAAAAATATCAACATGTCGAAACGTCCAGAACGGAAAGTGTATGAAACGGCGTCGGCCAAAAAAAAGGCGAAATGTCTGAGGGATAGGCAGTACAGAGAGAGAGAGAGTGGTTAATATTGGCGACCAGATCACCAAATGGAAAGAGTTACGTGGAGATTTAGATTTGGACTCGAACAGAGATTTTTCTTCTCAACTTCCGATACTTCACTGCGCATGTCAAATATGTGATATGATTGTCCGTGTCTTGTGACGAGTGTTGGTAAAAATAGCACGAGGTCGGAAAAATACCCTTTCTGGTCGCGGCATATAAAATGCGATTTAACATCAATTAACACGCGCCGTAATTAAAAATAACTCGTTAGTGGGTAGACAAATGGCTCATATAAGGCATGACAGAAAATGAAAAGTAGTAGTACAGTGTAACCTGCTGCGTGGGCATGTACCTTTAATATACATGACGTTGTCAATAATGCCATATTTGGGAATTTCCATTTTTGAAACTATCTGATCATGTAATGTACATATAAGTAGTAAAATGTTTGCGAGGAGGCCTTTATGGTGGACCAGACCAAAACAGACCAACTGTTTTTCACACCACAGTAAACGCAACAGCCGAGAATTTTATTCCTTAATTACAAACCTGCGATGGCGGCAGGAGACAGGTCCACTACGTAACAGTCGTGTGACATTCCATCCGACACGAGCTCCATCACGAGAACCTTATCTATATACAGCCAGATGGCTTCACCCCCGCCTAGCGTGATTATCTCTGAGCCAGTATACCTGATACCATTTCTCACAGCTGACGTAAACCTGCAAAATATACAGTTTATTTAGCCAGGTGAGTTGATTATCGTAAAATAATGCACAAGTGATTGTGTCCTTAAGCTAAACAAGGTAAAGTCTTCCCTCGTTCTGGTAGGTTTGTTACAGGTATGGGAGACTCACCCAAAGTTGTGGTAGGTTTTGTTAGAGCTAGGGGAGACTCACCCAAAGTTATGGTTGGTTTTGTTACAGTATGGGAGACTCACCCAAAGTTGTGGTAGGTTTTGTGACAGTATGGAAGACTCGCCCAAAAGTTAAATGTAGGTGTAGGTTTAGTTACAGTACGGAAGACTCACCCAAAGTTGTGGTAGGTTTTGTAACAGTATGGAAGATTCACCCAAAGTTGTGGTAGGTTGTGTTACAGTATGGAAGACTCGCCCAAAGTTGTGGTAGGTTTTGTTACAGTATGGGAGACTCACCCAAAGTTGTGGTAGGTTTGTTACAGGTATGGGACACTCACCCAAAGTTGTGGTAGGTTTTGTTACAGTATGGGAGACTCACCCAAATTTGTGGTAGGTTTTGTTACAGTATAGGAGACTCACCCAAAGTTGTGGTAGTTTTGTTACAGTATAGGAGACTCACCCAAAGTTGTGGTAGGTTTTGTTGCAGTCCTGCTGTTCCTCGGCCTGGTAGCCCTTGCCATCCACCGGGAAGAATGAGTCCGACCAATGTCTACAAGTCATAAACAATGCTACGTCAGTGGTGAACAGAATGTTCTAGCAGTCACGTTCATTTCCTAACCCCATATATGTATAATGATGGTACCGGTATGTGATTCACTACAGATAAAATGTTATAATTTAGAACTTCGTGAAAAAGTGACTACTGTCTGTTCCACGTTTTTCTGCCGACAAACGTTTGGCTATTAAACACATTAAATCTAAACAGTATTTAAATGAAGTACCTTTTCATCAATTTTTTTAGCTTATATTTAACGGCGGCACTGGCTCTAGGACATTGAATGCCATCTCCCAAGAATGGGAGAAAGAACGGAGGTAGATATTTTTTGAGAGAAGCCGGTAATTCGTATTTCCAAGCAACTACGAATTATCGGTACCCATTTACAGCTGGGTGAACTGGAGTAGTGTGAATAAAGTGTCTTGCTCAAGGACACAACTCACGCCGCTAGTCAGGCTCGAACCCTCGACCCTTGGATCAGTAGTCCGACACACTAACCATTACGCCACGGTGCTCCTTTAACAATAGTCACAAACCCCAATTATTTTATTTTATGAAATTCCTTGTAATATTCCTATAGGAATTTAATATGGCACAAAAGGAGCTGGAGGAGCTACAGGAGGAATCGTAAAACGAGATATTTGGAAATTGACTCCGAAACCGATCTAAGTAGCTTGGAAATGATGTAACGAAGAAAACAAAAGTTACGTTTTAAAAATCGGTCCACAAATTCCAAAATTAATTCAAATCTATTTGTATCTTTCATGTAGTTAAAGTGAAAATGTTTTTTTCGCAACAAATCAATATTTTCTGGAATTTCATAAAATAAACATTTTGGGAGGGTCACTTTTTTGTTATTGATGAAAAAGCTCTTACATGCAAATAAGTTTTTGATTTAATGCGTTTAATGGCCAGTTCTTTGGCAGCACAACGTAAGGAATAGACAGTAAATAAATTTACATTATTATATATTTCCAGATACATATTATTTTTATGTGATAAATGCATTATTGATATGTCTGGGTTGTGTATTGTGTGCTCGTGCTCACAATTTTAAGCACAAATTTGGAGAATATCCTCAACAAGTATAGGAAGCACTGGTCATGTTAACTTGTTAATAAATCTATTTATTTAATTGTGTTTAACAGCCTGGCAACACGAATCCCATAATGTCATATATTGTAATGGGGGTAAATCCCAAAATCAGAACTGAATATTTACAGAAAAACTATATATTCAGGCCTGAACTTCGAATAACCTGACCGGGTGCCAGGTCCTCACCACGCCAGAGTCACTTAGCCCCACTCTCCAACAATAGTAAGGTTAGTCTTATTACGGTTATAATGAGGATAACTGGATTCAAATCGAAGAGAACCGAGTATATTCTCAGAATGTTTGATAATCACTAGCCGATGTCGTCATGGCCCGTATGTCCATGGATTATCATATTTCAAAAGCACACATCACATACACACATATATACATATATGTGGCTACATATATACATATATGTGGCTGTAACTGAACAAATGGGGAGTATGGGTTTTGCGACCAGTGTAGGTCCAGATCATCCTGTGTATCCGCAGTCTGATCAGGATTTGCACTGTTTGCCGTTCCATCAATGAAATAACAATCATGCTTCTACCAAGGCATACTGATCGTTATCATGCTATCATGCTGCTATTTGATCAAGAGCTACACTGGTCACCACTCCATTAAGCCCCATTTCTCCAATCACAGCCACAAATTATCCAGCCGTCATAAACTGACCGCTTCACTGTGGTAGACTGGTTCTCCAAGATCATTGTGGTTTCAATCTCGTAGTTCACTCCGGCGTCGGCGGTGTACCACGATGAGAATGTATCGGCCGTGGGTGTCGACGATATTGCCAGCCAGGGGCCGAAAGGACTCGCGATGTACGTCAGGTTGGAGACGGTGACGTAGGAACTGTCGTCAAAATCGGGATGGATCTTACTGAAGTCGTAGTACTTTACTGCGATTGCGAGATCATTCGCGCCGGCTGATCCACTACCACCTAAACACATGTGATTATTGATTGATTTATAAATTAATGGATGTGATGATTGGTAGGTTGGTGGATGGATGGATGGACGGACGGACGGACGTTCAAACGATATGGAGGAAGAGGCCCTTTCCATTGTTCTAGAACAATAGAAATGGACCCTTGTTATGAATAGAATAAGTTTGTTTGTTTGTTTATTGGTGTTTAACGGCCTATCAACAGCTAAGGTCATGTAAGGCCGGGCAAACAGGTACGATCCCGTTTTAACCTGCTGCATTGGGGGGGGGGGGAAATCCCAAAATCAGAACGGAATATTTACATCGAGATATAACATATTCAGCCCTGAAATTAGAATAACCTGACCTGGTGCCAGGTCCATACCGCACCAAAGTCACTTGGCCCCTTCCCCTATTTAAAAGTAATACCGGTAGGATTACTATATAAGGGGTATAACCAGATTCAACTGTCACATACAAAATGCCAAAGACGTATGTGAGGGCCAATCCAGGTCTCCAGTCGGGATTCCGGTAAGGATGAACCCCGATCGTTAAATTACCCATCGCGTGCTCCCACCTACTACCCACGAATAGAATATGGGGCCACACGGAATACATCAAAGGATTATTTTGTGTTAGGCCCCTTCCTCCCGTTTGGTTGCCCGGACTGACAGATGGATGGATGCGTTTTGGGTGCGAGTTGGATGGATGTATGTGTATGGATGGATTTGGATGGATGAATGGATGGATGGAAACATACACATGGACAAACTGACTGATGGATTGTTATAGTTATTAATATATTGTTTGAGGCTTTATGTCCAATCAACAATAAAGACTTGCCTGATAAATTACCGATATTTAAGACACTAGTCAGGTATTCTCTATGCATCACTAACATGTTACATTAGGCATTATAAAGTCAGTGTGCTTAAATAATTTTGGAATTCCTAGCCTTGCCTGATAAGACAATAGCCTAGTATTCTCTATTTATCAGACTAATCTCGAAAACAGTATGAATTAATCGCCGAGCGTCGGTATTCTGACATGTTTCCTAGCTTTGCTTGATAAACTTGACATCAAAAGACATTGGCAGGTATTCTCTAGTTATCATGGTTATCAGCTTGGAAAAGGTAGGAATTCCTCAATGAGCATTGACTGATAAACATGATATCAAAAAGACACTAGCCGGGGCCCAGTTGCTCAAAACCTACGTATTTAACAGTCCATTACGCTAACATATCATTAACACTGTTAAGGATTTAACAGTCAGTTAAGCCAACATAGGTTTTGAGCTGAGCCCTGGTACTCTCTATGCATCATTTACTTGTGGCATCTGGCGTTATGGCTATACTTGGTGCGCTCTTCGCGCTTTTAATCGTCTCCCCTGTGTCGGCATCCGTATACTCCATCTTGATGGAACATTCGTACGTCGTGCCTGCAACCACGCCATCCGACGAGTTGAAACTGACCGAGAACGACGTCGAACCACCAGTCGCATTGTCAGACTTGGTAGCGGTGAGCGAAGCAGCGGAGACGCTAACACACGTGATGTAATACTTGCTGCAATGGTGTGGGTTGATTGTGAGAAATCAGGGCATTGCCAATAATTCATACATTGTCAGATTTGGTCGCGGTCAATGAAGCACGTGACGAAATAATTGCAGAAATACTGTGGGTTTGAATTGGTTGTGATAACTAAGGGCATAATGCATACATTGTCAGTTTTGGTCGATGAAGTAGAGACATATTAACACACATGCTGTAATACTTGCTGAACTACTTTGTGTTGTTTATATTAACCCTGTGAACCAAAAAGCAAAAAAGATACCCCCTTTTCATAAATGGACTAGTCTGAAAATCATTCTGTACAGTTCGATTGGTTGCAATATTCCAGTTTCCAGGGGTGAAAGGGTAAAGTAAAGGCATATTGAAAACTCCATACAATCAATGTCATTGTTATGTTATATATACAGGGTTCCCTACATGATTTCAGGAAGGCATGTTGTTTTGAATTTCAAATATTCCAATGACTATCCGCAGGAATTACTACCACAAATGTACCGTAATAACCCTAAATATTCGGACACCATGTATTTGAAGAAACACATAAACATATATGGTTTCCCCACAACAGTGTCCCTATATTTAGGGTTAGTATGGCGGTACTGGTTTAATCACAATAACAATGTATTTGGATATGCTTTGGGAGACCCCTATTTTATAGCAAATGGTGTCCGAATATTTAGGGTTATTACAGTAATCTACTTTTTCAAATGTGATATTCATCGGTATAATTGGACAATATATGGCACAAATTGTAAGAAAATTACAAAGGAAACAGCACAACACAAATCAGTAACTAATCACTGAGGCCACGTATATGGGCTACGGACGGACAGACAGGGTGGCTACTACATGTATATGTACCTCAAATTGTTTTAACCCTTTCACCCCCAAACTAACTGGTGTGGATTTTGATATTATTTTTCCGACCTATCCAATTGTCAAAAAATGATTTTCAAACTAGTCAATTTATGAAAAAGGGGTTGCTTTTGTTCTAAACATATGGAAATTACTTGCAAAAAGTGCAGGTCCTGATGGGACGGCTCGTCACGAGCCGGCTCATCTGGATCTACATTGTTTGCAAACACGGCTATAGAGGTATGTGGTGCCGAAATGGTTGATAATGTAGGTTTTGACATCTTGGACCAAGCAACAAATGGCTTGACACGAGCCGGCTCATCTGGGTCTACAAATACAAATGGGCTTGCAAATACCACTATACAGGGGTGCAGAAAAGGTTTTATAATCGCATGACTTACGATTTGCCTGTGAGTGGGGGAGAGGGCTTGGCGGCGATGTTGGGTTCGAAGTATTTGATTGCGGGCTGGTCCCAGTCTACAGTGAGGTCCGTCCCAGATGTCGCGGTAGCCACCACATTATCGGCCGCTAGAACAGAACAATTATCATAATGAACTACCGATTATCGCAGCAACATCAACATCAACTGTTCGATTCTAAAAATGTCCACATTTTCTCATTAAAGGAACAGTCCAAAAAAATTACTATGGAAATGCTAATATTAGATATTTGGGGGTGAAAGTGTTAAAGGAAATCTACTGTAACAAGACATTATGTTTGTAAAACATGGATATGCCCCCATGGCATACTGGGCTCTAACTAGTTGGGTGTAAAATAAGAAAACTTTAAATGTACACAAATTTCAAAGTCATTAGAGAAAGTCTTACAAACATGTTGACGCAAGAACTGTTTCAGCACCATTTCGTAGGTCAAAAAGGTCAAGGTCATGTCAATGGTGGTATTATTAAATATTAAAGCAATTCTTCAAGTAATATTGAAGATATTAGATGATGGAGAAACTGTTATGAACTTATAAAACTTTTTTATGTAAATGTACACAAACGTACGTACGAACAGACGTACGGAACATCGAGAGCAACACAATATGACCCCCAACCCTTGCTATCGCATATGGGGCACAAATATTACATCACATAGGAGACAAGCCATGTGATTACGTACCTAAGAAGATATGCGATTGCTCATGAAAAATATTTACAGAAATTTACAAATTGCGTTAGAAGTTGACAAAGTTTTCATAGCAAATTTTCTGAACATTTTGTCAACTTTCAACGTCATTTACGGAAAATGAGATATCACACATATTCTTAGGTACAAATCAAATGGCTTACAATGGTGTCGGCTAACCTAAATCTTTCCAAACAATTTTAAATGTCATTAATTAACATTCCGATTATATTCAGTCAATGTTCCCGGAAAATTCAACAAAGTTCAAAGAAGTCTGTGCAGGTAACATGTCATTTCGTTCTGACGTCAGTAAGTGACGTAAATTGAATGATGTATGACATCACATGCGTGTTTACAACGTCACCTTTTATTCCTCTAATGCTGCGCATCTGGTAGTGTACACAAAAAATGGCGCACAGCATACTGGATCAGCATAGCTAAATTGGTATTAAACTTGAAGCATAACTATCCAGTGCCATTATGACAGGTTAGTTTCTTAATCATGTTAATGCATAGTTAATATAGTAAATAAAAGCTATTCCACCAGCAGGGTACAAGGATTTTACACATTTTGACTATATTCTAAATAACCTTTTACCAGACTATCGGAATGTGATAAAATTATGCCACAGCGCAGCAATTAATCAGCTTGTTTATTCCAAGATCCAAATATGTTATTATGACATACGCAAGGCTAAATTTGACGTGAATTGCGCATTAGCCGATGCGCAGAATTAGCCGAAATGACATCACTTGGTTATGAAACCACTTGATTCCATGCCCTGTAACTGTAATGAATCCGCTGTGTCCGAGTCCGATTGACTTACCGCACTGGTAAAACTTGGCCGGGTGGTCATAGTTAATGTAATACGTCGAGGTCTTCTCCGTCAGGGGATCAAACGTGATTCCGGTCGTCTCGACAGGGAACTGACACACCGCGCCCTTTATCATCGTCTCCACATCGTGAAGGGTCTCCACTAGCTGGCATTGGCAGCCAAGGGGGTTGTCCCTTAAGTCTCTAAAACATGAAACATGAGGATTGGTATTTCATAACGAGCCGTCTCATCAGGATCTGCACTTTTTGAAAGTAATTTTTATATTTTTGAGAACAAAATATACCCCTTTTCATAAATGGACTAGTCTGAAAACCATTTTGTGACGGTTGGATTGGTTGCAAAATTAACATATTAATATCCATTCCAGTTACCTAGGGGTGAAAGGGTTAAACGTGTCTATTATTGCAGATGTCATGATGCATGTACTAATAATCGGAACAGAGATTTGGAAGCGGTCGCTAAATGTTATGATGTAGAAAACGGCGTCGTCAGAATGGCCAGAAACGAGTGCAGTGAAAGAATTTGCGTGGGTCTGGAGCAAAACACAGTGCAAACCTTACAGTTAATGAAACATTTGAATAACACATCATCGGTGTTCCGATCGCTGGTATTTAAGTGGCGTAAACGATATTTAAACGTGCCGGAAGTGCTTGCGAACTGCGGAGGGAAACGACGTAAACCAATTGTCAACATAAAACGTGTAGCGCCAATATGTGACTACAATTATATTCTGTATGTACATATACTCTGAAAATGTGTCAACTTTTGACTTTCATGAAATTACGCAGATGTCTGAAGGTACAAAATCACATGACGTGTCTCATATAGGTGTTATCAGATACAGGAGCATGCTATTTCAGGAGTTACAGTCGCCACTAATCCCATGAGCCCAATTTCTCCAGTCACAGCCACAAATGAGAAATAACTTACAGAGTTTTTAGGCTCGCCAAGCCAGAAAACGCATTATACTCCAACGTCTCAATCTGATTATGGGCCAATAATATTTTTTTCAGTGGTAGGTTACCAAGGCCCGGGAAATGTGACAACAAATTGTTGTTGATGTGTAGTTCTTGTAGGCTACTGAGATTGTTGAATAGTTCGTCCGCAACTCTCTCGATCAAGTTGTTATTCAGGTACCTGCAACAGAAACAATAGGGCCGAAGGTCACAATACGCCCGTCGAGACAAGGTCAGTACACTAGGGGAGATAACTCACTGGAAAGCAATGAGGGTCTTGCCATGATAAACATATTTATTGTTTATCCTAGTTTCTCGACCAATGAAAGAACAGCATTTGGTCTCAATTAATCGCATATTGCGACGCTTTCGCCAATATCTATTAAATTAGTCATTAAATGTTCAGCCGCTATATTTAGCGTTGCTGCCATCAGTTCACGTGACACAAAGCACATTACCGCGCACATACGTGCTCACTACATGTCACACCACCAATCACATACATGTACTAGTATAACAATTCAAAATCACGCTTAGGGGCGGAGCTTTGCGAGTGGGCTGGTAAACAATAAGTACGTTATAGTTCACATATAGCACTCGCTACGAAATTAATTTATTAAAAATTCAATATGTGAACTATAACTTATACGTACTGAATTTGGTTACAATCCATGAAGTAGTACTTTAGTTATTATGTGGACAAACTATGCCTGCCGTACAAGGTGAATACAAAATACAACTCTGGCTTATAACAAGAAATGGCATCATTACACAACATGTTCCCATGTATCACGTGTCCAAACATTTAAGAAAGCCTTTAATGTACGTTGAAATTATGGCTGGTTAGAGATAGTGGTACAAACTGCTTGACACAAGTATGATTGACTGATGTATGCACTGAAATTTGAATCCCAGCAAGGATGGATTCACCATGGAGGTAGCAATCCCAGTAAGATGGATTCAACATTGAGGTATGAATCCCGGTAAGGATGGATTTACAGTGGAGATGCGAATCACAGCAAGGATGGAATCACCATTGAGATGAGAATCCCAGAAAGATGGATTCACCATTGAGGTATGAATCCCGGCAAGGATGGATTTACTGTTGAGATGTGAATCCCAGTAAGATGGATTCACCGCTTGAGGTGTGAATCCCAGTAAGGAGTGATTCACCAATGAGGTGTGATACTCATGTAGCCTGATACAGATGTTTATTTCCAACATCAATAATGTTTGCCCAATGCAATAGCAAACAGTATAGTCCCTGATCAGACTGATCTTGGACTACACTGGGATTGACACCTCAATGGTGAATCCATCCATTATACAAATGAAACACCCTGAACAAGCTATATATAGTAAATACATGGTTAGTGCCGTCGAATATAACATATATTCGGTTGAGCCTTAGACAGCTTTATTGGGGCGAACTTTAGCGAGACCCTATAAAGCTGTTGGGGCGAAACCAAATATATTTTATATTCGACGGCACTAATCATGTATTTAATTTATACCGGATACTAAACTTAATTGTTGAACGTCATCTTTTGACGTCATTCCCTCGCCATACGTCACAAATCTAACGTCATTCAAAGGAAAATGGCGGCGTCCACGCTAAGTATATTCGGTATTGTATCTGATTAAATCTCCGATTTATTTACGATGAGCTTCAATAATGGCTTGTTTTAGACTACACAGTTGTCATAATAAGCATTACAATCATAATGGACATATCCATGTCGTTGGTTACATCGCATATACTGTAAAAATGAACAAAATTCAGCTGAACCGACAGCGATTTCGATTTTAAAATTCGCCGCCATCTTGAATTTGCTGTTGAGACTGACCAATCAGAGGCAAAAACTACTTCAGATATAAACACCATTTATTCAACCCCCTTTATTATGCTACATGGAGCAATTAATGGTTGCGGTATAAAGATTGTTATCATACTACAGGAGGGTGGCCCCATTTCTCCTGTCACCGCCACAGATACCGTATTTATTCTAATAAATGCCCCCGGGGCTATGCAATCCGTGGGGATCAAAACATGGAGATTATGATCAATATATGTTATTTTCACATACAAAAGCCAAATGACTTTTGCATGTGAAAATAAATTATTTAGAATGCAAATATGAGAGGGGGGCTACTGTTAGAGAGGGGGCTACTATTAGAATAAATACGGTACATGTATTACCAATGAATACGTACAGTTTCTGAAGATTGGTGAGAACTCCAAACATATCTGCTTCTTCCAAAGACTCGAGCCTATTTCCACTGAGGTGTAACTCTTGTAGGTGGGACATCCCATCAAAGGAGTTCTCGGGAATTTGGAACAATCCATTGTTGTCAAGGTAACTGAAAATGAAATGTGGGTAATAATCTGTCAATGCGCATTCAGGACATTATACAATTTGATATGTTCATTTTACAACCAATCTAATGGTCACAAAATGATTTTCAGACTAGTCCATTTATGAAAAGAAGGTGTTTTTTGTTCTCAGCAGGCTGATATGGATCTACAATGTTTACCAATACCACTATACAGGCCTGTGGTGTTGAAAGGGTTAATCGGCAAGAACGGGATATTGTCATCTGCAAATTGTCTGAATAAAAACATGCTTTGACATCACATGATAATCTTCTCCATTGGAGATGATTCACATGAGCTGCCAAAACATATCTTTGTTTAGAAATATTGAAAATAAGAAGAACCAGTTGACAAATAATTAATTATTAACTAACTGTGCTATTTATTTGAGTTGAACAAATCAAATGCCAGCTCAAATATACATATGATATGCCAAATCTACAACAAGTGTTCAACTGCAGAAGGTAAGGTGTACAGAGCACACGAGAAAACGGGTCTTCATGCATTAATGTTCAGTTTGTAGCATAGAAATAAATAGAGTTTGACCTTGACCCTGGAGCCCGGAATTTTTTTTAATAGTCCTATATTCATCTACATATCATAGTAAAGGTATGTATAAAGGTTGATGACTGTAGCTGATAAGGTGTTGAAGTAATGACCGTAACACGAAAACCTAACATTGAATGATGATGACGCCGACGCCGCCGACTCCGGGAAAGCAAAACCTATGTCTCGCTTTCCGCTTCGCGGGCGAGACAAAAACTCAAATAATTAATGCTAGCTCTAAATAATCAGAGCTAGTATTAAACATTTAGAGCTAGCTCCAAATAATTTGAAGAGCTCTCTAAATCATTTGGAGCTAGCTCTAAATATTTAATGCTAGCTCTAATTATTTACAGATAGTAATAATTATTTGAGTTTATGTAGATTCGGCGTTCCAGGAACACCAAATCTACATAAACTCAAATAATTAATGATAACTCTAAATATTAAATGCTGGCTCTAAATATTTAATGCTAGCTCTAAATATTTGAGTTTATGTAGATTTGGCGTTCCATACAAATAAGTGAATTTTCGACAGTGTTTTCTCTTTAACCCATTCCTTATGTTATGTTGGAAAAACATATGGTGTATAATATAAGGTTTGACAATGTCCAGCCGTGGGTAAACGTTTGCCGTGGCACGAGGGAATTGTTTGAACCACAAGGCTGTAACCCGCGGGTTCAAACAGTTCCCGAGGGGCACGGCAAATGTTTGCCCACGGTTGGACATGGTCGAACATTATTGTTACATTTCCATCGGAAATATCGTGTAATTTGAGCATATATGCAGTACTTTCGGTACTTTGATAATCTGAAGTATTTAAACAGCTGATTTACACATACATATTCCGGGGCCGAATTACACATCGCGTGATGCAGCCGCATCAATTTCAAACTTTCAGTGTGACGCTTGTGAACTGGTCTAGTGACGAAAGGGCGCGTTCTAGTAACGTCACGAGACACATGCATTATGTAGATGGTGGCTTTGTCCCAAAATGAGCATTGTCTGCAGCCATGGTCAAACAGCATGTGCTGTATGTTTTAACACGTGTGTGAGCAGTGTCGAACAGCGGCAGCCATGTGACAATACTATTTTATACAGATAGCTTATCTGGAGCCCTGCCAGGGGCAAATAGATGTGACTTACAGTCGCTGTGGGTTCTGTGACAGTAGGGCCTGCGGAAACACAGTGAGGTTATTATTGGCCAGGTACACATATCCCAGGGTAACGCTGTCGAAGGCATCATAGCTGAGGCCCGTCAAGCTGTTACTGGTGAGGTAGATGTACCTCCCAACGCTGGAGACGCCACCAAACAATGGGCCTTCAATTGTTCCCAGCTGATTGCGGGACAGATCACTGAAATAGAAGCAATAATTGTGTTTTCTTTATATTGCATATGTACATGTATTTTATACAATTATCGCCTTGTTGTGAGGTCAATTCGTGGTTTTAGCGACCCGATACACGTGATCTTGACCGAGGACGCAGTCCGAGGTCAATATGACTTTTATCAGGTCGATAAAACCAAGTATTGCCCGATACGACAAGGCGATAATTGTTTTATTATCAATTGAGAAATTCCCATATGTGTCCCCTTTTCATAGCATAGCACAAATATCCATTTACGCTGTGAACATTATGATTATTCTAGCTTTATGCCATTTTGGTGCAATTCATAATCATGTTCAGCGACGTTGCTGGTGAAGAGCGCAATATAATTAGCAACTTTCTCAGGTCAATATGCATTTAAATCGAAGATCACGTGACCAGCATCTGACCAATAGCAGACACAGATATTTCTTGATTGATAATAATAATTGCAATGTTTATCCATAACCATGATAACTCAGTATGAAAATACAAACTAATATTGGAAAATTAACAAGAATTACGCCACGGAAGTGGTATCGCGCCTGCCGAGGCATTTGAAAAAACAATAACTTTAACGCATTTTCCTTACAAAAATAACTGACAACGCGGACGACGACGGAAAAAAGCGCCGATTATATATAGTCATGATAGTCGTGCCTCTGCTAAAGCAGGCACGACAAAAACCATTTTAAAGAATGATGTGTCAATAATTTTTATAACAAAGAGTGAGCACAAAAAAGTTAGAAACTATATTTTTTCTAGCCAAATTATTTGCCAATCTCCTGGATAAGAAGTATCTGCATGGAAGAGAGTAACAGGACCCAATATAGCCACATATCATAAGCGTACATGGACAAATGAATGTGATAATAATGACAAATTTGTCAGATTTAGAAAATTGCACTCATCAAACTTGCACCATGCCATACTCTGGGATGTCATAGATAACAGAAGCACACTTGTCGCAACCTTAATTGTTGCAAAAGTATGGGTATCTGCACCAACTCGTCAAAACTGATGACTTGCAATAAATGCAACATACAGTGTACAGATATATACAAACACATTTTAGCAGAATGTACGAATCCGTATATTTGCAACAAGCGAGTGTGCTTCCACCAGCTGGTCGGGGGTTTGATGGGTGCAAATTTTGTAAATCAGCTGCTCACATTGAATGCAGGCAATTATACATGTGTCCTATTAGGCTCATCAACAGTGACAGATATAACAGAAAACAGAGACATGTTGTTGAACTTCTTCAGGTTATGTTGTGCGTTTGTGGCAGACGCCGTGCGTGCCTTGTGAGCAGTGACAATCTCTTATATATACATGTATATATGACACCGTAGACTGAACACATAACTAGCTACTGATATACGATCTGCTTCCCGTGTGTAAAAGTTCACAATTAACCATGCACAAAGATACAAAACAACATCTTCATGTATTGACTGTTTCATATGTATCTATATCATGTACATGTGACCACCTAACTAGCTACTGATATACGATCTGCTTCCCGTGTGTAAAAGTTCACAATTAACCATTAACAAAGATACAAAACAACATCTTCATGTATTGACTGTTTCATATGTATCTATATCATGTACATGTGACCACCTAACTAGCTACTGATATACGATCTGCTTCCCGTGTGTAAAAGTTCACAATTAACCATGCACAAAGATACAAAACAACATCTTCATGTATTGACTGTTTCATATGTATCTATATCATGTACATGCATATATGTTCATTTTTGTTATACATTTCATTTCTGTAACATGTTCATGTTGTAATCTCCGAAAGGGGGAAATAAAGAGTATATATATAAGGGTTAAGTGTATTTTTTTTTGGTGAAGTTATTTTAAAGTGATCAAACAATATCTGAAATAGCAGATGGAAATATTTTACAGTGTGCAATGGGTTGTCATCTACATAATTTAAACAAACTAATCGACTTCATTCCGAATACATTGTACAATGTCAAAATAAAATTGTATCATTTGATAATTTTCAACTATTGCAATGCAGTCCCAAACTAGAAAATATGGTCTGTTGACGCACTTAGGGCCCACAGGCATTTGGTGTGTTTCGGATTTCATTGGTATAGCTTTATATCTGTATATGAACAAGGCTTCTAACTTTGGTCGGACACGACCTCATACATGTATCATAACAAAATAACATGTTTAAAATTGTAATGTTCTATGCATTATATGTATTTCTGCAGGATATCGATAATTCTGAAATGATCATAATTATGAACTTGCCACTACAATATTGACGTTAAAGCCTTTAAACACATTATTTAATTTCTTATGATACGAGGTTGTGTCCGACCTAGGAAAAGGAGCTGTAATTCGATATAATTTGCATAAATATGTTCTAACTATGTTATTTTAGCAAGACAACAATAATTCTCAAATGAACATGACTGTGCACTTTCCGCCAAAAGTATTCACATTAGCGTTAATAAAATCGCGTAATGTGTTATGATACGAGGTCGTGTCCTCAGTAGTGAGGGTAATTGTCTTAATGTGGAAGGATGTATCATTGTTAAGTAATGCATGTGTGCAATATGAAGATATTAGCTGAAGGAAAACAGAAAGTATAGGTGATTTGAGAAACTCTTACAAAAATTTACAAGTGAATAAACAGACGGATGGACGGACTTACAATCAGTAATCATGGTAATGAGGGTAATTGTATTAATGTGGAATGATGCATAGTTACCAACTAATGCATGTGTGCAATATGAAGATATTAGCTGAAGGCAAACAGAAATTATAGGCAATTTGTGAAACTCTTACAAAAACTTTAAAATAAATAAACAGACAGATGGACGGATGTACAATCAGCGGAACAATGTATAGTTACTATTACTGATTACTAAGTAATGCATTTGTGAAATATGAAGATTATAGCTGAAGGCAAACAGAAATTATAGGTGGTTTGAGAAACTCTTACAAAGACTTTCAAAAAATAAACAGACATATAGACAGACAGACAGACGGACAAGGGCGAAATCCATTGGGCATCGCTGATTCTCGACGGGACCTTAAATATGTCATTGCTTTGAAATGTGCCAAATGTAATAAAAAACAGATGACACTATTTATTTTCCATCATTAACCCTTATAATGCTGAATTAAATTTTGTTGTCTGGCTTATTTTTTATTTTCCATTTTTCACATCAAAAACATGTTTTGACAACACCTTTGAATCATTTTGAATGGAAAAGATTCTAAAGTGTTGTCATAAATCATGTTTTTATTAAGAAATAAGACAAAACATAAAAAAACAGCAGACAACAATTTACGTTTCCCGCATTCTAAGGGTTAGCATTTTTTAACAAACTTACAGATTAGTCGACACAATTACGTCGAAAAACGCCTCTGGATATATAGTGGTAATCCCACCCGACTGTATTTCTATGTTATTCGCCGATACATCGTAGAATGCATGAGTAGGAATATCGGTGAAACTCAGGCCACTTAAATACATGTTGCGAGACAGACTTATGCGGGTGAACGATCTCTCTTTCAGGGTGCGCGTGGGATTGCCTCGTAAGTCCAGATTATATGCCGAAAGTCCGTCAAACGCCTCGGTGTCGATAATCGTGATTTTGTTGCTACCCAGATCTCTGAAAAATGTAAAACAAACAGCAATGAGATAATGAAGCTTGACATATTGTCTTTATGACCAGTGTAGATCCTGATCAAACTGCGCATATGCGCAGTTTGATAAGGGTATGCACTTGTCGAGAATCAGTCAGCCAACATCAATTATTTATCCAGCGAACAATATGATTATTACGGCAAATGCATTTTGCAATTCTGAGCAGAAATGAAATAATCTGTTTTGTCAGATTATGGATCAAAATAAGAATGAGATCAGAAATTTTTGGGAGAAACATCCTCACACATTATAAGACACATGTCAGATTGACAAAGGTGTGGGATGGGAGATAAATCATACGAAGGTCCAACGTTCCACTAAACATTAATACTATAAAGTCATAAGAATGTGATTAGAAATCATTCTAGAGAAACATATTCAAAGATGACCCGATTTTCCTGTGTTTGTATGTCAGTTGAATGTCCAAAGAACATCAATGTGTTCAGAAATCATTCAGGGGAAACATACTCAGATTAACAAAGCTGTGGGACAGGAGATACATGATGCAAGTGGAGGACATGTCCAACATTCCGCTGAAATTTAATTCCGTGAATTCATATGAATGTGATTAGAAATCATACAGGAGAAACATACTCAATCTTCCTGTGTTTGCAAGTCATTTGAGTATGTCTCAAGAACATGAATGTCACAATAAAGCATATGTGAGAAACATACTCAGATTGACAAATGTGCGGAATGGAAGATAGATGCTGTAAGTGGGGGACATGATTGTCCAACATTGCACTGAAAACTAGTTCCGTGAAGTTGTGATCAGAAATCATATCGGTAAACAAACATATTCAGATTGACAAAGGAGTGGAATTGGAGATATATGGTACAATTGGAGGACATGATTGTCCAATGTTCCACCGACAACTAGTTCCATGATATCATATGAATGTGATCGGATATGATATGGGAGAAACATACTCACAGGTAACCAAATGTTCTGGCGTTTGGACACAGCAACTAACCCACAGATAACCCAAACTGTCTATAGAGTTTACATGTCAATTGACTAACTTTAAAATTATGAAAGTGATTGGAAATCATCTGGGAGTAAAATACTCACAGATTATAAGACACGGTCAGATTGACAAACGTGTGTGAGAGCAGATGCATGATATGATTAGAAGACAGATAAAACGTTCCACTGACAACTAGGCCTGGAAAGTCAAAGGAATATATTTGAAAATGATATGAGAGACACGTACTAACAGATTAAAAGTCACGGTCAGAGTTACAAAGGTTTCGGAAGGGACTCCGATGATGTGGTTGGAGAAGAGGTCCACCGATCCACTGATGAGCAGGTATGTGAAGGCATATGAATGAGATTGGAAATCATACGGGAGAAACATACTCACAAATTATAAGTCACGGTCAAAGCTACAAGGTGTCGGAAGGACTCCGATGATGTGGTTGGAGGAGAGGTCTAACTATCCACTGATCAGCAGGTATGTGAAGGCATTTGAATGTAATTGGAAATCATACGGGAGAAACATACTCACAGATTATAAGTCACAGTCAGAGTTACAAAGGTTTTGAAAGGGATACACATGATGCGGTTGGAGAAGAGGTCTACCGATCCACTGATAAGCAGGTATGTGAAGGCATATGAATGTGATTGGAAATCATATGGGAGAAACATACTCACAGATTATAAGTCACGGTCAGAGTTACAAGGTTTCGGAAGGGACCCCGATGATGTGGTTGGAGGAGAGGTCTAATGATCCACTGATGAGCAGGTATGTGAAGCCAAATGTCACTGTGACTAGATAAATGGGGCTTATGGGTTTTGCAACCAGTGCAGATCCAGATCAGTCTGTGCATCCGCACAGTCTGATCAGGATATGCACTGTTTACCATTCCATTAATGAAACACCCGACATGCTTCTAACAGGCAATACAGATCATTATCAGGCTACAGGAATGTGCTATTTAATCAAATCCTACGAAAATTTCAGCCACATATGAATGTGATTGAAAATCCTACGGGAGTAACATACTCACAGATTATAAGATACAGTCAGATTGACAAATATGTGTGAAGGCAGATACATGATACGGTTAGAAGAGAGGTCCAACGTTCCACGGACGACCAGATTTGTGAAGTCACCTCCTGCCGGAAGTCTTGTCAGCTTGTTACCTTGTAAATACCTGTAACACAACATGGCATGTGAAGGAAATCAGGATGTTTGGTTGGTCGAGAGTGAGCAGAACTCAGACTCGACCAAACACAGTGCCTGATTTGAGTGCAATTTTCGAGAACATGAAGCCAGGACTCGTGTCAGTTTGTTACTTTGTAATCATAAAAGGGTCTGTGAAGAAATTAAAGAAGTTTGAGTGATCGATTTTGAGCAGAGCTCAGACTCGACCAATCACACAGATTTTTAGTGCAATTTTCGAGAACATGGAAGATTCCCATTGAAAGCAGTACTAGTATTGTCAGTTTGTTACCATGTAAATACCTAGAAGTTCATCATTATACAAATTTCTGATCGGTTGAGGCTGAGTTGTGCCAGAGTTTGATAACAAATATTGAGAATTTGTTCAGAGGACCTGGAATATAACAGTACAAATGAGTATTCCATCACAAAAGAAATTTGTTTCTCAGGATTTTTAAGGAGAGGTAGGATGCATTTGTACATTAATTGTGCAATTAAATTCCGCATGTCATTATATACAGAAAATATGAACAATTTTTAAATCAATATCGCCGTAAAATGTCAATACGACAATAGAGATAAGCCAAGAGCGAAACCAGTATGATAGGTTTTAAAATAATTATCGTGTTTTCCACAGTAAGGCCAAAAGAAATACTGAATTTCCGGTAATGGCTCCCAAAATATGTTGGGTAGGTACATGTATGTAATGTTTTTTAGGATCTATGTTTCTCTGTGTGTTTTTATAGATATTACCAGATCTGACAAGTGTTGCAGCTGGAAGAGTCCAACGGATTTCTGTAATAATAGTTTTAACCCTTAGACCGCTACACACAACAATTGTCGTCTGCTGTTGCTTTTATATCTTGCCTTATTTCTCAATAAAAACATGGTTTGACAGCACTTCAGAATCATTTCCAATGGGAATGATTCTGAATACTGTCAAAGCATGTTGTAACTTATTCTATACATTGTAGTTTTGGACTTGTACTCCGGACACGATTTCGGAGCAAAAACAAGAAGCGGCAATAACTTCAAAATTAACGATACTAGAGTTGTGGTTCTTGCGTGCCACACGTCGTTCACTCAATATCTATGCATGGATATCACTAAGCCTTACCGCTTGGGTAAATGGCTTATAATTTCTGTTTCACACACGCATTACTCCAATGGTCCTCTACTGCCCTGTGACAAACCAAGGCCCCCACACACACACAATCTACATATTTAGGGGTATCTGGGCCCACAAGGCCCTCACTTACTGTCAACCCTTAGACCGCTACTCACAACAATTGTTGTCTGCTGTTGCTTTTATATCTTGCCTTATTTCTCAATAAAAACATGTGTTGACAGCTGTCAAAGCATGTTGTAAATTATTCTAAAGTGCTGGCAAAGCATGTTTTTGATGATAAAAATGACAAATAAACAGCAGACGACAAAAAAATAAGATAGCGGTATAAGGGTTAATATGTTTCCCCAAAACACCACATATATTTCACTACGGTCGCTCAGGCTACCGGAAGCATGACATTTGTTTTGGGCCTAATATGATCTGCTCAACGACACTTAATAAACCGCGAACCCACTGTTCCAACATTTCGACAGAACAGTGGGTTATGGTTTATTAACCCTAAGTAACTGGAATGGACTGTGATATGTTAATTTAAGGACAAATGATTTTCAGACTAGTCCATTAATAAGAAGGCGCTGTGTTTTTTTATATAAAAATTATGAAAATTATTTGCAAAACTGCGGATCTCGTTACGAGCCGGCTCATCCGGATCTACACTGTTTCCAAACACTGCTAAGGAGGTATGTAGTTGTTGAACGGGTTAAGTTAAAGTAATGACAAACAATACTGTCTTAATGATATTCATATGACTTACAGATCTGACATGCTTGTCAGATTCGCAAATGTTCCATCCTCAATCCATCCAAGATCGTTACTCGAAAATGAAACCGTGCCGGTCAGAGGATTGTCTTGTAGGTGTGACTTCAATAACTGCGGAATCCTATTGGACGAAACGTCCCTGAAATAGAAAAGAATGATTTATTTGGTCAGTGCAGGGGTGTCGGAAGTGGGACAGCAGGGGCGGCAACTGGC
Organism: Conchocele bisecta; assembly: GCA_029237695.1. Lineage (NCBI taxonomy): Eukaryota > Metazoa > Mollusca > Bivalvia > Lucinida > Thyasiridae > Conchocele > Conchocele bisecta. Next base: position 34,321,471 of record CM055273.1, read on the forward strand.
ACCCCAATAATTGGACAAAAAATAAAAGGTGTCTCTTAAATGTAGCAGAATGCAGAAAATGGCATCTAGAATTTAAGACTTTTCCGGAGGTGCATCGGACCCCAATAGCACTAACTCACTTCAATCAGGGTCGACATTCGCCATCCCAATATTAATTTGCTTCCGGCACCTCTGCAGTGGATTACTTAACCCATTTCATGCTGAGGATACTCCGATTTTTGTTGAAAAAATCTCATTATTTTGTTCATTCATCGATAAAGGTATATGTTGTTACCACTCATTTGAGACGGTTCAAATGAGTGGTAACAACATATACTTTCGAAAGGATATAAAGAAAATAGGGATATTTTTCTCTCAAAAGGTTCATACTACTAAAAGTGTATCCCGTCTGTAATGGGTTAAGAGGGGTGTTGTGTAGGTTTTACTTTAATAACTGTGGAAACCTATTAGACGGAATGTTTCTGAAATAAAAAAGATGGATTGGTTGATTTGGGTTTAACATTTTAGTGAAATACTTAAGAGGGTTGTTTTGTACGTTTGACTTTAATAACCTGATAACTGTGGAAACCTATTGGACGAAACGTCTCTGAAATATAAAACATTTTAGTGGAATACTATTGGACAACATTTGTCATAAGTAGCAAAGATTGGTTGAGTGGGGTTTAATATCCGTTTTACAACACTGCTATATACGGATGGCTGATTTGGTAGAACAAGTCTGCACATGTGTGGAGGAAATTGTAAATGTATTGCTCATTGCGGCCATTGTAGAACAGATCAGCCTGTGCATCCACACAGTCTAATCAGAATCTGCACTGTTCGTCGATCCATCAATGAAACACCCATCATGCTTCTAACAAGCAATATAGATTGCAATCAGTAGCCTATTTCACCAACATTGCAAAATATACTTTCCTAGCAAAGTATACTTTGAGGGAGTACTCCTTTATTTTTCCCAAAATATAGAAGTAACCACTGCATATATTTGATGCTTAAAAGTATGCAGAATTATTATACTGAATTTATTACATTATCACAGCCAAAATGGCTGTGATAATGTAATAAAGTCAGTATAATAAAAATTAATAAACTTATCTTAAAATGGAAAATTTCTCCCTCAAAGTATACTTTGCTAGATAAGTATACTTCGCAATGTTGGTGAAATAGGCTACAGTTATGGTAAAACATAAGTATGCAATGAGATCAGTCTCGTAGCTTTTCGATGATCCCTCAATATCTTTGAAAGAAACTTACAAGGTATAAAGGGAGGTGCATTAGGTTGTGAAATACATCTTCGGGAAGGATGTCAATTTCATTTGTAGTTAAGATCTACAGGTGACAGTGAATGACGTACATTATTGCAAAATAAATTTTCCGAACTTGACTACAAATATCTGTGAAATTTTATAAACAATGTTGGAAGGTGACGAAAATTGCAGAGCACACACAGAATTGTATTTGTATTCGATTTCATTGACAGAAATTATCACAGATCTTTGAAACCAATAGAAGTAAATGCTATGAGGTAGAAAAATATTATATCTTTGATAAAACCTTTGAATCTGACTCAAACCATGTTTTAACATCCCTCAATATATTTGAAACAAACTTACAAGGTCTAAAAGAAATTGTATTTTGAGTATGTTCTTAACTTTCAACTCGTCATCTTTCGTTAAAATCTTTGAATCTGCATTACAACCTTTTGATTGCCTCTCAATATGTTCAGAGGTCCAAAGAAGGTGTGTATAGGCGTATTTTAAACTCTTATTTTTGCCGAGTAGTGAAAATACTGCAATAAAGTTGTGAATTTTTAATTTGTTTTATTTGTTTTATCATTTGTTCCCTATGTAATAAGGAAAAAAAACAATAATACAGTTGTAAAAGTAAAATACGCATTGAATTTGAAATCTGGGGGTATAATACTTTTTAGATACAAAACTAATCTGGAGCCCTTGTTTGTTTGAAATAAACTTACAAACTGTGGAGGGAGGTGAGATTGTGGAAGACAGCCTCATGAAGATAGTCAATTTTATTGGCCGCCAGGTTCAGGTTCGTTAGTGAAGCGAGGTTAGAGAATGGATGCCGGTGTAGGAACCGGAAGTCGTTGTTTTTCAAGGCTCTGGAAAACATGTTTATTGCATGAAACAACTGATTGGTTGATTGATTGATTGATTGATTGATTGGCTGGCTGGCTGGCTGGCTGGCTGGCTGGCTGGCTGGCTGGCTGGCTGGCTGGCTGGCTGGCTGGCTGGCTGGCTGGCTGGCTGGCTGGCTGGCTGGCTGGCTGGCTGGCTGGCTGGCTGGCTGGCTGGCTGGCTGGTTGGTTGGTTGGTTGGTTGGTCGGTCGGTCGGTCGGTCGGTCGGTCGGTCGGTCGGTCGGTCGGTCGGTCGGTCGGTCGGTCGGTCGGTCGGTCGGTCGGTCGGTCGGTCGGTCGGTCGGTCGGTCGGTCGGTCGGTCGGTCGGTCGGTCGGTCGGTCGGTCGGTCGGTCGGTCGGTCGGTCGGTCGGTCGGTCGGTCGGTTGGGTTGGTTGGTTGGTTGGTTGGTTGGTTGGTTGGTTGGTTGGTTGGAGAATGTATGATAGTGTAATATAGGAACCGTAAGTGATGGCTGCCTAACGCTATGGAAAACAAGTTAAATGCATAAAACGAGACGGTTCAAATGAGGGGTGACAACATATACTTTCGTGGAGAAATGAACGAAAAGGAAAAGAACATTCCTACCTATGTATCTGTATTCGGCATGATTTGGCTTAATTTGATAAAATACCGAATTTTCTGCAATTTTTGTCACTTCTCTGACTATGTACATACTAGAGCAACTGAGCAGAGGCTCACAGCTACTCCTGGCCGCACCAGGACGGACAGACAAAAACGTCACCGCAAATCTTATGGATGGACGGACAGACAGATTGCCGGACGGACAGACAGATGGACGGAAATAAAAAAAACTATATGCATGTACCCCTCGACATCCTTTGTCATCCGGGGGGTATAATAATTATGACGATACGAGGCAAAGCCACGAAGGCCGGGTTTACTTCAAGGCATGGAAAATTGAATAACAGATAATTATTATTACCACAACTGAAAGTGACAACTGTCAGTGACCTACATGTAAGTTGGCAAAATCAGTCAATATAAGTGAAACCCTACATGCAGTTGGCATAAATGGCTAAGTCGATTACGCGGAAATAATAGGTACATTTAAATAAAAAGGTCACATGATTTTTTTTTTTTTTTTTTTTTTGCTTATATTTAACGGCGGCACTGGCTCGAGGACCTTGCATGCCGTCTCCCAAGAATGGGAGAAAGAACGGAGGTAGAGATTTTTTGAGAGAAGCCGGTAATTCGTATTTACAGAGCAACTACGAATTATCGGTACCCATTCACAGCTGGGTGAACTGGAGCAGTGTGGATAAAGTGTCTTGCTCAAGGACACAACGCAGCGCCTCCGGTGAGGCTCGAACCCACGACCTTTAGATCAGCAGTCTGACGCTCTAACCACCAGGCCACTGCGCTCCATGATGGACAGTGGTATGTGGTGGGCTCCCGTTGGTTATGAAGTTGTGCAAGTATGGTGGTCCTAGGTGGTAGAGTAACAGAGAAATGGAGCTGAACACGAAAACATAACATTGCAAATGGCTAAGTCGATTACGCGGAAATAATAGGTCAAGGTCAAACAAATGTTACATGTTGTGTATTGGTATGTGGTGGGCACCCGTTGGTTATGAAGTATGGTGGTCCTAGGTGGTACAGTCACAGAGAAATGGACCTAAACACGAAAACATAACATTGTAATTGGACGCCGCCCGTCCGCCCGGCTTTCGCCAATCCAATAGCCGGGATTTTTTTAAAAAACCCGGCTAAAAATGATAACTGTATACCAGACAATACTCACAGAAGTAGTAGCTGGTCAGGAAATGCCCCCTCTTCTATTGCGAGGATGCCATTGCTGGACATATACCTGTAATGGAAACATAAATGTGCCTGTGAAAAAGGAAAGTGAATGGGTTTAACGTCCCACGAACAGCTATGGTCATATAGAGACGGGACCACAGTTTAAAATCCCATCCAACAGACCAATGTGATGGAAATGCTATGAAAGTATTTTTGATGCCTAAGGCGAGGTTTGAACCCACAACATCCGGATTGGAAGTCAGGTGTTCTAAACCCTAGACAATACATCCCTAAATGTTCCTGTGACTGGATAAATTGGGCTTATGTGTTTCGCATCCGCACAGTCTGATCAGGATCTACATGGTTCGCCATTCCATCAACCTTCAACCTGAAGCCGTGAACGGAGACATAGGGCTTATGGGTTTTGCGACCATTGTAGATGATCAAGATCAGCCTGTGCATCTGCACAGTCTGATCTGGATCTACACTGTTCACCATGACATCAATGGAACACCCGTCATGCTTCTAACAAGCAATATAGATCGTTATCATGCTACACGAGCGTGATATTTGATATGGATCTACACTGTTCACCATGGCATCAATGGAACACCCGCCATGCTTCTAACAAGCAATATAGATCGTTATCATGCTACAGGAGCGTGATATTTGATCTGGATCTGCACTGTTCACCATGGCATCAATGGAACACCCGTCATGCTTCTAACAAGCAATATAGATCGTTACTATGCTACATGAGCGTAATACTTGATCTGGATCTACACTGGTCACAACACCCAGAAGCCTAGTCAGAGCCACAACTCAGCTTCAGATAAGAATATTATTGATATATTTTACATATTTATTTTATGTATTTATTATAGCTGAATATGTATTGAATTGAATTTCGAACATATTTTTCCACGATATATTCAGTAGCACATTTGCATAACTAAGCTAGAAATGTGGCCTGTCGGAACACGGATGCCACCGCTGAATGCCTAGAATTATTTTAGCCTCGGTGACATTAAACTTGGGCTAACACACTCCACTTTCAATATGTGTCTTCCCACAATATATATCAAGGCACACGTGAACTATTGTCAAGCTAGCACTTACAGTAGTCTAGTTATCGTGCAGATAACAACTGAGAGAGAAAACAAATCTAGTTTTTACAACAGGTGACATTGAACTTGGTGCAACGAACCCCACTTTCAATAAGTGTATTTCCCTGATCAATACCAATACACCTGTGAAGAATTGTTGAGCTCGGACATATAATAACAGAACAAGGGCATCGTAATTATGAAGATAATCCCCTCACTAGCAGCCTTGATAATAAAAAGAAAAAAAAACAAAAACGTTAACGCATTTGCCTTACAAAGCCTTACAAACAATGTGAACATAAGTCCTCAGTGACATTCACCTTGGGCGGTCGGACATGGGTCGTATGACAAACAAAGCACCATCCCTAGACACACATTGTGGCCAAATATTATTAAAATCGGTGAAGCGGTTCATAAGGTATTGAACAAGAATTCCGCCAAGGAAGCGGTGTCGCAACTGCCGAGGCATTTGTCCGTAACATGATCATAAGCATCACAAAACCGTCAGAGAAATGTATGCATAAATAGAGAATAGTAGGTTAGTGCCCTCAATGGGAAAAAAATATCTCGTTTCCGTGCGCGCCAGATATTCTTTTCCCATTCACGGCATTACCTACTATTCTATTTATCCCAGCCACCGCACATATTCATACGCAGTGATTAGGTCGTATTGACAGGATATCAACAATGTTTCACGGCACATAAGAGCACTGTGTTGACGGGATAAAACACGAAAAAGGCCAAGGTTGAAGACAATTTTTGACATAAAAACATGGCTAAGTGTTTCCACAACCATGTGAAGTTAAAAAGACCAAGGTTATGTTAATGGTGGCATGAGTGTATTCAAAATGCTTACATATATCAAGTGTCCAAATAGTGAAGACGAGATGGATAATTCGATGGCTGGAATGTCCTGTGGTACGTTCAATTTGCAGTTGTGCAGTTAAAAGATCCCGGGAACAGACAACATGTATTGTTTTTGTAGAAATGCATGAATCATTGTCTATAGAGTTATAAGAGTGAAATACTTCATTAACTTACAAGTTTTCCAATGTAGAAAGGTTTGAAAATGTTCCCGACTCGATAAACGTCAGTTTGTTACCGGACATGAGTAGGTCCGTTATGGCTGGCAGTACGTCGGTCGACTTCACAGCATCAGGTACATACTGGATCAGGTTGCTGCTAATATCGCTGAAAGAAAAATATAAAATCAAGTTCAGTAAAAATATCAAGTTATGGAAATATGTTTGAACATCAGCTGAAAGTCATTGTGACTACAAATGTGAAGTATACTTCACATTTGTAGTCACAATGACTTTCAGCTGATGTTCAAACACATACCATGTGAGTTTGTACTTCTGTGAGTTTGTACTTCTGTGACTTTGTACTTCTGTGAGTTTGTACTTCTGTGAGTTTGTACTTCTGTGAGTTTGTACTTCTGTGAGTTTGTACTTCTGTGACTTTGTACTTCTGTGAGTTTGTACTTCTGTACTTCTGTGATTTGTACTTCTGTGATTTGCTTGTACAGTTTGTACTTCTGTACTTCTGTAGTTTGTACTTCATTGTGAGTTTGTACTTCTGTGAGTTTGTACTTCTGTGAGTTTGTACTTCTGTGAGTTTGTACTTCTGTGCGTTATCTCATGAGAAATGTACGGTATTTTCCGTAAATGACCTCGAATGTTGACAAAATATTCATTTCCGCATTTGCTATGGAAATCTGAGCATCTTTCGACGTCATGTACGGAAAATATATTTCATGAAAAAACACACATTTTCTTAAGTTAATATTCATATGGACATCATTAGTGTCAGGGGCGGATCCAGGATTTATGTCTAGAGGGGGCGTGAATTTCAAATGAGACACATATGATCGTCAATTTTCTTAAAATTCAGGTTATTTTCTGCATTTTTTATTATTTCTCATCAAAAGTATATGTTGTTACTACTCAGTTGAACCGTCTCGTAGTTGAACCGTCTTGACGAGATGGTTCAACTGAATGGTAACACCACATACTTTTTCAGACCTTTCCACGCAAACAATAGGTAAAAATCTAAACTCGATCAGAGGGGGCGTGCGCCGGACACGCCCCCGCCTGGATCCGCACCTGAGAGTGGTGTAATTATACTGGGGCCGCTCGACAGAACAGTTATATTTGTCTAAACTGTTACCAATATTGGTTGAAATGCAAGAAATCCATATACCAAGGTGTATGATCACGTGGTTTCAACAACACCAACAAGTACTGAAAATTCCAGAATCCATCCGATTCAAAGTACATATTCTTTTATTTTGTCCTTATTATGTAACGGATTTTGATGAAATATGGCGCATCAAACGCGTCTTGTTAAGCTGCATTTGGTGGTCGCTACAGACACGGAAATGGAGTCCTCCAAGCACGACACAAGTCTGTGACGAACTCCCTGGACCACCAAATGCAGGTCATGAAGACGCGTTTGCTGCGCCATATGTCATAAAAATCCTTTGCATATTACGGAAGATATCAAATAATACTTACTTTGGAGTGGGCGAGCTTTCAACACTTTCAGCCAGTGTTGTTGTTGTTGTTGTTGTAAGTACGTGATCATGCACCCTGTATGCAGTACAGTAGAAGCTGTCTACGCATACATAAAGAAAATCTAAAAAACACGTAGAAATGTTCTTTATGTATGCGTACTTGCAATGCTGAATTAAATTTTGTCGTCTGCTGTTTATTTTTATTTTACATTTTGTTCTCATCAAAACCATGTTTTGACAACACTTTAGAATCATTTACAATTGAAAACAATACTGTCAACCATATTTTTAACGAGAAAAAAAGACAAAACATAAATCGAAAGCAGTCGACAATTTACGTTTCCCGTGTTTTAAGGGTTAACCCTTTTACCCCTAAGTAACTGGAATGGATGTTTTATGTTAATTTTGCGACCAATCCTATCGTGACAAAATAATTTTCAGAGTTGTACATTTATGTAAAGATGCCACCCAGGGAGTCAGGTTTAGAGATTTTCCACTGTATTAAATTTCACGGAAATTGGTGAAGGAAAAAAGGAAAAATAAGAGTATCGAGAAACTTACAGGTACAGTCTCTAAACCGAATACCAAGATAAGATACGTGATATTATTTTTGATGGGTTGATTGGCCATTTATATCAGATGTTAATGTATATGCATGATTGAATACATATCAAAATGGTCATATGCCTGATTTAAAGTGGAACATCTCTAAACCGGACATCCCAGGGTGTCCGGTTTAGAGAGGTTTCACTGTATGCCAAATTTACAAAACACTTGAATGCATCCACGTCCAATTTCCAGAGGGAGGATACACATAATTACATTCCACCGTAATTGGTCAAGGAAAGGTAATTTTATAGAAACTTACAGATAGGTCAACCTTGAATGCATATAGTGCAATCTGTCTAACAGATGGTTTTCACTGTATTCAATTTCATGGAAATCTTTCAAGGAAATGTAAAGTTATCATGAAACTTACAGAAAATTCATGTTTGCACAACATTTGAATGCATCTACGTCCATCGTTGACTCTTTAATCCGGTTTCCTCCAAGGTACAGCCTATGAAGGTTTGTCATGTTACATAGATCTGTTTTGTTGATGTGTGTTATCCGGTTGCGATGGAGATACCTACAAGGTAAGGTCGAGGTTATCAAGGTCGGAGAATACACAAACACACAGACACGCGTCAATAGCGAGCGCCAACTATATCGTCACTGCAAGCGGGAGAAATAAAAGGCCTGTATTGCCGGATATGTTTTAAGTGTGTCGTGCAAAGTACACTCTTGGTACTTACAATGAATGCACAGCTGGATATTGGTATTGCAGTGAAATACCCACTCTTGGTACTTACAATGAATGTATAGCTGGATATTGGTATTGCAGTGAAATACCCACTCTTGGTACTTACAATTAATGCATTTCTGATATGTTGGTAGTGCAGTGAAATATCCACTCTTGGTACTTACAATCAATGTATTGCTGATATGTTGGTATTGCAGTGAAAAACCACTATTGGTACATACAATGAGTGTATTGCTGATATGTTGGTATTCCAGTGAAATAGACAATATTTGTACTTACAATGAATGTATAGCTGGATGTTGGTATTCCAGAGAAATACCCACTCTTGGTACTTACAACGAATGCAGTGCAGGCTGTTGGTATTACAGTGAAACATCAACTCTTGGTACTTACAATGAATTCAGTGCAGGCTTTTGGTATTACTGTGAAATACCCACTCATGGTACTTACAATGAATGCATAGCTGGATGTTGGTATTACAGTGAAATACCCACTATTGGTACATACAATGAATGCAGTGCAGGATGTTGGTATTGCAGTGAAATACCCACTCTTGGTACTTACAATGAATGCAGTCTGTTGGTATTACAGTGAAATACACACTCTTGGTACTTACAATGAATGCAGTGCAGGATGTTGGTATTGCCGTGAAATACCCACTCTTGGTACTTACAATGAATGCATATCTGGATGTTGGTATTCCATTGAAATACCCACTCTTGGTACTTATAATGAATGCAGTGCATGATGTTGTTATTACAGAGAAATATCAAATTCTGGTACTTACAATGAATGCAGTCTGTTGGTATTACAATGAAATACACACTCTTGGTACTTACAATGAATGCAGTGCAGGATGTTGGTATTGCCGTGAAATACCCACTCTTGGTACTTACAATGAATGCAGTGCAGGCTGTTGGTATTTCAGTGAAATATCAACTCTTGGTACTGACAATGAATGCAGTGCAGGATGCTGGTATTGCCGTGAAATAACCACTCTTGGTACTTACAATGAATGCAGTGCAGGCTGTTGGTATTACAGTGAAATATCAACTCCTGGTACTTACAATGAATGCAGTGCATGATGTTGGTATTGCCGTGAAATACCCACTCTTGGTACTTACAATGAATGCAGTGGATGCTGTTGTTATTACAGTGTTATTACAGTGAAATATCCACTCTTGGTACTTACAATGAATGCAGTGCAGGATGTTGGTATTGCAATGAAATATCCACTCTTGGTACTTACAATGAATGCAGTGCAGGATGTTGGTATTGCAATGAAATACCCACTCTTGGTACTTACAATGCATGCATAGCTGGATGTTGGTATTGCCGTGAAATACCCACTCTTTGTACTTACAATGAATGCATAGCTGGTTGTTTGTATTGCAGTGAAATACCCACTTTTGGTACTTACAATGAATGCAGTGCAGGATGTTGGTATTACAGTGAAATACCCACTCTTGGTACTTACAATGAATGCAGTGCAGGATGTTGGTATTGCAGTAAAATACCCACTCTTGGTACTTACAATGAATGCAGTGCAGGAGGTTGGTATTGCAGTGAAATTCCCACTATTGGTACTTACAATGAATGCAGTGCAGGCTGTTGGTATTACAGTGAAATATCAACTCCTGGTACTTACAATGAATGCAATTCTGAATGTTGGTATTGCCGTGAAATACCCACTCTTGGTACTTACAATGAATGCATATCTGGATGTTGGTATTGCAGTGAAATACCCATTCTTGGTAGTTACAATGAATACAGTGCATGCTCTTGGTTCTACAGTGAAATACCCACTCTTGGTACTTACAATGCATGCATAGCTAGATGTCGGTATTGCTGTGAAATACCCACTCCTGGTACTTACAATGCATGCATAGCTGGATGTTTGTATTGCCGTGAAATACCCACTCTTCGTACTTACAATGCATGCATAACTGGATGTTTGTATTGCAGTGAAATACCCACTCTTGGAACTTACAATGAATGCAGTGCAGGATGTTGGTATTGCCGTGAGATACCTACTCTTGGTACTTACAATGAATGCATAGCTGGATGTTGGTATTGCCGTGAAATACCCACTCTTGGTACTTATAGTGAATGCATAGCTGTATGTTGGTATTACAGTGAAATACCCACTATTGGTACATGTACTTACAATGAATGCAGGGCAGGCTGTTGGTATTACAGTGAAATAACAATTATTGGTACTTACAATGAATGCAGTGCGGGATAAGTCGTAAAGGCATGGTGAAAAGCGAGCTTCTCCGCCTTGTACTTCACTCTTTGTGCGATGGAGAAAGCTTCGGAGCCATACTCTGTCATATTGGTGATCAGGTTGTTGTCTGCAAAACTGAAATATACATATGAGACATGCCATGCGATTTTATACCTTCGGACATCTGCGTAATTTCATGAAATACGTTTACACAATTTAAAATATTTTCCGTAAATGACGTCCAAAGTTGACAAACATTTTCAGAGTACATGCGGAATTATCTAAATGTTGTCAACTGTTGACTCAATGTATGAAACATATTGTACATTTTGTAAACGTAAGTAGTGAAATTAAGCAGATGCCAGAAGGTACATATGCAGCCTATGCTCAATAAATGTAAATCCATCAATTGAAATTTCCAGACGGTCCTAAACTTACGAACATTTTAGTCGTACGAAGTTTAATGAAACGGGCCCATGGAACTTATGGAATTTGTAATCTATGTAATAGCAAATAGCACACTCCTGCTTCAAGCTGAAATATAGGAGACACGCCATTTAAGTTTGTACCTAAGAACATGTGCGATTTTTCATGAAATATTTACAGAAACTGTAAATTACGTCGAAATATGACAACATTCTCATAGCAAATGCGGAATTTAATTCAGCTTATGCCATGAAAGTTTCGTCAACTTTTGACGTCATATACGGAAAATATCGTAAATTTTGTTAATATTTTTATGAGAGAAATAGGGCTTATATGATTTGTGAACAGTTCATCTCCTGATGGAATATCACACTCTGGTACCCGGATAATGACCTATATTGCTTTTATTTAAACATGACTGGCGTTTCATTGATATAAGAGCGAACAGTGCAGATATTGATCAGACTGTGCGGATAGATTTAAACTGGTCGCAACACCCATACTCCCCATTTATCCAGTCACAGCCACAAATATGTGGGTAATTGTTTGTGCATATGTGTGCATAGTATTTGTATATAATGCAATTGTAATAATAATAATAATAATAAATGTGTTGATATAACATGGATGCTCCACCTACTGCTGATAGTAAAACATAGCAACATTGCGAAATTCTAAGACCAAAAGGGGGAGATAACTCATGGACAGGGGTCAGATAAAAAATCAAAATTATCTTTGTACATCTACACACCATAGGAAATCTACAGAGATAATCACTGGCATGCGGGTCGAAGCTGGAAGCTACAAACCAAGTTGCAAGCCACTGTAGTTTATGGTTTAAAAGTTTTACGAGTTACAAGGTTTGTGATGGACGAACAAGATGGAAGGATGGGAAGGAAGTATCCGACGGGACAAATGGACAAGGGCAACACCAAATTTCCAATCCACTAACGTAGTCGGGCATATAAAGAGGAAGACATCTGAGGGTCAAATGTCACACGTCTATGTCAATATTTCCCCATGATTAAGCAAATGCTATGGGATGTCCACTGGGTGTCCAGTGCGGAGAGGCTCTATTGTAATTCATGAACAGTAGTCACGAAAATGGCTAACAGTGTAGACCCTGATCAAGCTGCACAAATGTGCAGGCTGGCCTGATACTACACTAGTAGAGAACAGTTACAATGTTAGCAGTATGTATGTGTATATATCACTTTTTTGTCTACCAGCGGCCACATGAAATATTGTACTCACATTATCTCCAGTTTGGGGTAAGATTCCCGCTCCAACAGTGTGTGGGGAAATGACGAGAGTGCATTGCTGCTGACAAACCTACAATACACATGGAAAAGGTGTAGTTTTAATGTTAATGGTGTTTAATGACCTGTCAACAGCTACTGTGATTTGTGGTAAAAATTACACTTGAGAATTATGTCAAAGTTTATGGTAACCCTTTCAACATTGCAAACCTCTTTAGCTATGTTTGCAATCAACCAATCAGTCTTTTGTATTTCAGAGACGTTTCGTCCAATAGGTTTCCACAGTTATTGAATGCAAACCTTTTCGATTCGGTTCATATTTAAGGGTGGGAATTGGCTCGAACACCTTCCATACCCGGCAAACCTACAAAACAACCCCTTAAGTATTCCACTAAAATGTTATACCCTAATCAACCAATCAGTATTTTGTATTTCAGAGACGTTTCGTCCAATAGAATTCCACAGTTATTGAAGTCACACCTACAAAGCAATCCTCTGACTAGTTGGGTTTCATTTGCGAGTAACGATCTTGGATGGATTCAGGATGGAACATTAAAAATCTGACAAGCATGTCAAATCTGTAAGTCATATGAATATCATAATTATTCTACAATACTTAACCCTTTCAACACTACACACCTCTTTAGCAGTAATGTAACGAGCCGTCTCATCAGGATCTGCACTCATTGCACGTACTTTCCATATTCTTTAGGGGAAAACAAACCGTTTCTTTATAAAGTGGACTAGTCTGAAAATTATTTTGTGATGATTGGATTGATCCTTAAATTAACATGTCGCAGTCCATTCAGTTTTTTAGGGTTGAAAGGGTTAAATCATCACCATGTAAAACTTATAATTATTGCATAAGTGAAAGGGTTTAACCTCCCAGCAACAGCTAACATCACATAGAGTCGGGACCACTGTTAATGTATCATCCGATAGACCATTGGGATGGAACTACTATATGTAAGTATTTTTCACGCCTAGGCTAAAGATTCAACTTACAACCTCCAGTATTGAAGTCCAATGTTATACTCGTAGGCCACAGTCCACCCATACGCACAGTCACAGGTGGAAGACTCGGACCTATGACACCAAAAAAATGCCTATTAAAAAAATCCCATTACCCCACCCACTTGGTCTCGTACAGTACCATATTGTGATCGGCGAACGATCACAATTGGACGAATTTTGTATGGTTGGAGTCTCTAATGTATATGGTCATGGTGCACGACTTTAGTTTGAGCTGGCGATCAGCTATCGGCTATGACCCTGGTTTAGACTCTCAAACTGGTGTTTAGGGAATTATTGTGCATTTGGCGAGCCCAAACTAGGGTTTGAGGAGCCTAAACTAGGGTTTGAGCTCCAAACCATGGTTTAGGGAATTATTGTGCATTTGGCTTGCCATAATCGGCCAAATATGACCGATAATCCAGCCGGACGGCCTCCGATTCTGTGTACACGCAAATTTCGCTTTGGGTGGGGTATACAAAATGCGAATAACTGAATAAATGCTGGAAACAGCGATTTGAAGTGAGTATATTCATACACCTAATACCTTTATCGATTGCCAGAGACAGAAGTCATACATTTAATCGATGTTTATTGTGTTTGTGCGAGCCGGAAAAGAGAGGGTTCTTTCTATAATGGCCCTATTTATACTCACCTTTATATAGCATATAGCACTGTACGAGACCAAGTGGGTGGGGTAATGGGATTTTTTTTTGAATAGGCATTTTTTTTGGTGTCATAGGTCTGAGTCTTCTACCTGTGCGCACAGTATATTGAAACTGGAATGCTCAACTAATTTGTTTTCAGTAGCGATCTCATTTGCACGATTATTACACTAGTGTATTATGTTTGTAATACACTGTGTTATTTCACTACAAAAGTAAACTTTATGGCACACATTGATTTGAACTAGACATTATGTTTGTAAAACATGGATATGCCCCACTGGCATACTGGAGTATAACTAGAGATTGCATGTAAAAAAAAAGAGAACTTTAAATTTACGCACATTTCAAAGTCATTTTCGAAAGTCTTACAAACTGTTTCACGTATGGAAATGGCTAAGTGTTTCAGCACCATTTTGAAGGTGTCAAAGGTCAAAGTGATGCCACTGGTGGTATGATTGTGTCACATATGTTCAGATGAATGAACTTTCCAAATATTAAAGCAATCCTTCAAGAGTTATTGAAGATATTACATGATGGAGAAATACAAACTTTTCGACGTAACAAAATGGCTATGTGTTTTAGCGATATTTCGAAAGTGACAAAGGTCAAGGTCATGTTAATGGTGGCACGAATGTGTGACAGTTGTTCAGGTGATTCAAGTATCTAAGTAATGAAGCAATGCTTCAGGTAATATTGACGATATTACATGATGGAGAAACTCTTACAAACTTTTTAACGTAACAAAATGCCTAAGTGTTTCAGCGAAAGGTAAAAGTCGTGTGAATGGTGATGCAAGTGTGTGACAAATGTTCAGGTGATTCAAGTGTCTAAGTATTGAAGCAATCCTACGCGTCATATTGAAGATATTACATGTTGGAGAAACTCTTACAAACTTTTCGACGGAAATGTACACGGACGGACGGAACCTCAACAGCAACGCAATATCCCCCCTTTGCTATTGCATAGTGGGCATAAAACTTACAGATAAACCAGCTCGGCACCAATATTTATCCATGCATCATGGGCTATCGACGTCATGGCCGTTTTCTGGGAGTGAAGCCTCAGTTCCATAAGTGACGGCAGATTCTCGAAGGATTTGCTCGTCAGTGCCACTATATTATTGCTATGTAGGTCACTGAAAAGGTGAGAATGTTAGGTTCACAAATTGGGGCCGGCCGTGAAGACTTGACTACTGTCTGTTCGACATAAAATCTGCAGATGTGTTTCTCCAATTAAACTTATTAAATCCGAATATCATCAAGAAGTACATTTTTCTAAATAATAAAAATGTTACCCTCGTTAATATATTTCATTTTATGAAATTCTGTCAAATGTTGATTTTATTGCGAGCTAGAAAATGTGTTCATAGAACACGAATACCCCACATATCGCTTTGATTGTAAACGAGGCAAAATTTCAAGCCCAAAAGGAGGAGATAATCCACGGCTCAGTGTCAAACCAAAAATAGAAATTCACTGTGTGCATCTACACACCATAAAGAAGCTACATCAAGCATCCGGCTATTACGGTTTAGAAGTTTTACAAGTTACAAGGACAAATGGTGAAATTCTAAGTTGAAAAAGGGGAGATAATTCATGACCCGGGGGTCAAATCAAAAATTTAAATAAACTGTGTGCATCTACTCATCATACGGAAGCTACATACCAAGGTTCAGGTCTGTAGCTACATGTAGTACGGTTTAAAGGTTTTACAGTTATAAGGCAAAATTGGGAAATTCTAAGTAAAAAACGGGGAGATAATCCATGACCCGGAGGTAAAATAAAAATTTGAAGCAAACTTCGCGCATCTACTCATCATAAGGAAGCTACATACCATGTTTCAGGTCTGTATATAGTACGGCCTAAAAGTTTTACGAGTTAAAAGGCAACATTGGGAAATTCTTCGATGGAATTTTAACATGGAGGCTAAACATAGATTCTCAAAATTCGTGCTCAAAATCACAGTTTGTTTGGTTGAGACGGACGTCAGCCTCAACTTAACTGACTCATTTTGAGCAAGGAAATGGAGTATGCGCTCAAAATGATGTATTATTTGTGCACATTTCCAAATTTATAATCAAAATCAGTCAATTGACTGACCGAGACTGTGCCAAGCAATCTACTGAGTTTTGTGCTCAAAATATTGTACAATCAGAGCACATTCCCTGAATTCATACTACAAAACACATATTTTGATTGGCACAGCTCAGCCTCGACCAACACAACTCTTGATTTCGAGCATGAGAATGAAGTATATACTCATAATGATGTATGATCTGAGCATATTGTCTAAATTCATACTCTGAATCACAGTTTAATTGGTCGAGCCTGAGCACAGCTCGGCCTCCACCAACAGAACATAAACAGATGTTCAACATTAGAACTGAATGCATGCTCAGAATTATACATATTCTCCAAATTCATATTCTAAATCGCTCAGCTCAACAACAACAACAACCAAACTTTGTGTTTTTGAGCATGACAATTGAGTACATGCCTTCTGTTAAATCCTTAACTGAATGGTTAAAATCTCTGTTAAACAGAGATTTTAACCATTCAGTTAAGGATTTAACAGATTGAGCAGTAGAACAGATTGTACTCTGAAATCAGCACAGCTCAGCCTCGACCAATCAAAAAGTCTCGGTCAATAAAACATTCTGATTTCGAGTATGAGAACCGAGTACAGCTCAACAATATGCTCACCATACTTACAGATGAAGTAGGTTCGGCATGTTGGACAGGGAGTCGTACTGGATCTTTGGTAGAAGGTTCTTGTGCAATTCTCTGGAAACGACCATAATGTATAATTCCATTGATTGACTGATTGTGATATTACAGCCATTCAACAGCAAGGTCATATTACAGTGTATTATAATTAACTCATGGCAATGTCTAGGCATTGAATTGGTTAACTTCTATGACGTGATACAAATATTCTACTGTGTCGCCCGCTTCACAACGCAGCGGGCAATATTAGAGGGGAATGTTACAATATTATATAGTGGTAATACCGACGATATTTGCGCTACAAGACGTTGCCGTCGTCGTGGTCGCGGGTTCTAATCTCACCGGTTGCATTTTTTTCTTCATTTTTGAATATTGAGTTAGTCAACGCAAAACAGTATAATAAGTACTTTATTTTCATAAAACAAACTGAATATCTGTGGTTTCGAATTTATTTCCTTGCATACTGCATTTGTTCATGGTCGATGTCATCATATTTGAATTCGGTATAATAAACACTTTTCTGAGCTGGTGCCAGGCACCCTTATTGCACCGTATCACTTAGCCCCGGGTGTGAATCGTGCTTGGTTAAAGAGTCATATTAGGATCTATTTGTTCTGTTGACAACAGAAATTATACTTTCGTGACTAAATTGCAAACAGCATAGGATCAGATCAGACTGCACGAATGTCCAGACTGATCTAGAGCTACACTGATTGCGCAAATTATAAGGATACAATTCTCAGCCGCGGCGCATATGATATCGATAATTATCACATATTTGACACATTTCTGGGTGTTGTTTCTGTATTAACACAGCCCGTGTGCAAGGTATGTGCACAATAATGTGATAAATAAGTTAGATCACGTTTGTCCCTCGCTAAAGCTCGCGGATCATCTCCTCGCAGATGCGGCGAACCGTAATCTAACTTATACGTAGCACGTGGTGATACAGGTATTCATTTTTAAAACAGGCTACCTATATTTACATATTAAAATTTGATAGAAAGCGCAAACCCGGAGCTCCAGATAAGGTTTATTTCAACCCCTAAAATATTGTTCAATGCTGAAATTAGATTTTCCAACGAGAATTTAACCACCAAATAGAATTGTAGTAATGGAAACTAAATTATTCCAACTTTTCATATACTTGTTAACTGAACAGACATAACAAAAATGTCGATCTGTACTTCAAGGTGTGGGATCACGTGGTTTCCGAATCCGATTTTCCGACGTGACGTAATCTGTGACGTATTTTTTACAATAGATTTTCTTTGAAATCTTCCTAACAAACTGAAGGATTTTGATGACATAGTAGGGGGGCAAGCACCCATAAAAATGAATTATGTTCAACCCGAGAGAGCAAAATCAACGACTACTTTAAATCAATGCATTATATCATCCTGAACACGAATCCGATGTCGGTCAATCAAATCAGGTGGGACAAGGTCATTTTTGGGGTCATTAGCCTGGGTGCACATGGGTCAAATGAGTGCAAAACTCACACTATTTTGATAATACAATATGTACTTGCATTGCATTACATACACATCCGATATGTATGTTTTATTGGTGATGATTCTTTTATGGGGCATAAACAAAGCGATTCGGTTTGCTGGGACGTCTCTATCGTTGAGAGTATCAGCATATTCAAGATGGCCGCCAACCATCAATATTTAGCCTGAAACGTGTACATATTTGATGAATTAAAACAAATAGGCACTTGGATCACTCGTTGCAAAGTCAGAATTTTAAAATATATGTACTGTTTGTTTTAAATATATTGTATGTTATGTTATTTCAATCACTTCAGAATTAATTATAACCACGATAGAACATGTCATGAAAACAATTCATGTAAAATACAAAAATTATCAAATAGTATTTATTACAGTTCCTGTTTCCGTGTCTATCCATACATCCATGAGTGGATATACCCATATACATACCTTTAAATTACACTGAACTATTTAAATAATTGTCCCATATAAGTCTGTATAAGTCAGATCAGCATATTCTATTTCAGCAAAACTCTCCGCATGACTGCATGTTTAAGCATCGCTGATAAATGGACATATATTCTCAATTAACATATATTCTCATCGACAAAAGTCCCGTCCTGTGCACTGCACTGCACTGAAATCAATATTGACAGCGTCTATGCGTGACATATATATAAAACATATGTGGTCATGATGTATAGGCCTCAGATTAGGTATGTGTCAATGTTTACATGTAGCTGTATACGTTTCGCTTCCAGGTTTGCTCAAACCCGGTTAGTTCAAAATCCAGTCACAGTAATTGCGGTTGTGCACAGCAAAATGGTTGTTTGGTTGATTTGTGTACATTAGTTATCCATGAATCGCAATATCGTCAGAGACATATAGGTACAATGATATGCTCTATATATTCAACAAAGCACTACCTAAATACGTGCATGTTTGGTCGGTTACGATCTTATTTATATGTCGTATGTTTGTGTGTATAGACATGGACGATGGAACGTTCTGATATAGTTATATATCACGTAGAATAATCAACAATGTCAATTTGAAACAAAGTAACATATGAATGCATGTAACCTATTATATATTATATTACACATATGGTTGTGATATTATAATGCACCGTTATGACACTTATACACATACCGTGTAAGGACATTATATAACTACAGCATATATGATTAAAGTGTATGGTATTCCCCAGAACAGCGTCATTCATAACTGTGACACATACATTTTTTGAGTAGGAAATAAAAATAATGTTCGCTGAATTGAATATCGAAATTTCTAAGGAAGAACTTTTGCAATCAATTTCCCAGTTATCAAATGGACGGAGTGGGGGACCAGATATGTATTTGAATGAATTTCTAATTCATGGAAAAATACTAATTTCACCATTTCTGCACAAACTGTTTAATACAACTTTCAGAAATGGTTATTTCCCGGAGGCCTGGTCTGAAGGTTATATAGTGCCACTTCATAAAAAAGGTAACGTAAATTGTGTAGGTAACTATAGGGTAATTACAATACTTAGTACTATTGGAAAATTATTTTCAAGAATATTAAATAATAGGCTCACACTGTGGGCCGAGAAATATTTTGTATATCGTAAGCTGGCTTTAGAAAGCATATGTCAACTGATGATCATATATTTATACTACATGGCATAATTACCCATCTACCAAGGGAAACAACTACACTGCGCTTGTGTTGATTTTACGAAGACATTCGATTATATTGTGAGAGAAAATAGCTGATATAAATTAATACGCATATGAGTGAGGGGCAACATGTTAAGTGTAATAAAATCTATGTATGATAACATGAAATCAAAAGTAAAATTTAATAATCAATTAAGCGAATACATTACCTGTATGTTAGGGGTGCGTCAAGGGGAATGCTTATCACCATTTATATTTGCAATGTATATAAATGATTTAGAAGATGAGTTCTATTTAAACGGAATAGATGGGATATACATTGGCAAGATACATATTGTGTTGTTATTATATGCTGATAACATTGCAATTTTAGCAACGTCAGCAGTACATTTACAAAAAGGGCTAGACACATTATACAATTATTGCCAAAAATGGAAACGTATAGTAAATACTAAGAAAACTAAAATTATGATTTTTAGAAAAGGCGGCCGACTTCCCGCAAATTTGAAATTCTATTATAACGATTACGAAATAGAAATAGTAACACAATTTTGATACTTAGGAATGGTTTTCACGCCAGGTGGCTCCTTTTTAGAGGCCAATAATACCTTATCGCGACAGGCACAAAAGTCAATTTTCAAATTATATACATATTTGAAACAATTTACTGACTTATCCCCTAAGTATATGCTGGAATCATTTGATACACTTTTCCTCCCTATCCTGAATTATGCCGGTGAAGTATCGGGATTTTCACAGTCCATGCAAATTGAAAGAGTGCATTTACAATTTTGTAAACGCGTACTAGGTGTCAAAATATCAACACAAAACGATTTTTTTTACGGTGAACTAGGCAGAACATCGCTTAGAACAGGTCGTTTATATAATATAATTAAATATTGGTTCAAAGGAATCGGATCAAGTGACCGGAAATATATTAAATGTATATATCACATGATGCTTAATGATATTGAACGGTTACCAACTGTAAACAATTGGGCCTCTCTGATTAAATGTATGTTAACACGTACAGCTTGGTTTTTACCATGTATGACTTTCGCAAGGTGTGGGTGACATTATGAGATTTGTATCAACATTAAAACAACGGTTAACAGACAATTTCGTTCAGGACTGGAACACTAGAATAAATGACCAATTAGTTCACTCTTTGATGATCGTAAATGTAAATTCTGTAACGTGTTAGAAGATGAATTTAATTTCTTGTTTATATGTCCTGTCTACAATGACTTGAGGGTACGCTACATGGGCCAATAATATAGAAGTAGACCTAACATGTTAAAATTAGTAACACTGTTTCACCAGATAGAGCGTCGTTTTGAGAGCGTTCGATAAACGTAACGAAATTATATCTCAGCTAACAGATATATGTAGTAATTTATTCTTGAAATAACTGGAAATCAATTGTGCATAATTATTGATAGATAAGTATATAAAATGCACAGTACAGTCTCAGAACAGGCTGTGCAAATGCGCAGGCTGATCTGGGACTACGCTGATCGCCAAGTCGACATGTGCATTTATGTCATTTCCTACCATACAATCATATACCGTTTGTTTACAGTATTACATGTAGTATATGTGAATGTACATGACTGTGTCATTCATGTGACTAGTTGTTTTACGCTATTGTGATGCTGATTTAAAGCTCATTTGCCAAAAACAAAAAAACTCTCCCGAAATTTAATTTTTTTTAACTACTAGTAAGCTTTGTATGCTTTGCTTCGTTAAATTATCATATACTTGTGTGGAAAGTAGATACATGTATTATATGTGCACAATTACTTTAAAACGACAATTGGAATACAATGTATGATCAAAGTATTCCTGTTTGAGGGAAAGAACGTTCATGCCATGACGATACCACTGTTGCAGTGTTTTATGTATGTGTATGTACACATATGTATATGTATAAGAAGATATACATGTATATGGGTGTGTATATGTGCGTATATGTGTGTACATGTATGTGCATGTATGCATGTGTGTGTACATGTGTATTTCTATGTATATGTATGTCTATTTCTCATTTATTGTTAAAATTAATACGAGCTATAACACTTAGTACACACTATGATCTGTAAGCGGAGACTGTGAGATGTACATGAGTGTATGATACAAGCACAGATATATGTATCAGTGGTCGCGGCATGGTCTGAAATATATTTGCCTATTTGCCACGATTGTGGTGTTTCTGAATTTATTATATTTAGTAGTTTACCCATGTACGCCATCTTGCATTGTACGTATATTATACCATAGTCATGTATGCTCATGAGGCAGTTGCCTCGATGCAATAAACTATTCTTCATATACATATACATTCATATTCATTCAAGATAGATTGCATTATGACCGCATAATACATTTATATAACTTTTATTATTTCTATATACCAAACAATATCATGAATTACATCAACATATGTAATATCCATACATATGTGACTCACAACTACTGGATCATTCAATCCATCATGTTTACATATTCCATGCCTACCTGTATATTACTACTTGATTATTGGTCATCCAAACCCAATTGCATTGTTAATAAACATAGCATATGCTGTTTATAAGCTGAGATGTAATGGCCTGGATGACACCTTGTATTGAATTCTTAGATATATAGATTAATGTGAATATGGCTCCCAAATACTGGTTATTATCTTATTCCTACATGTACTTACATGTCCTAGTACATGGCTACCGGCATATGACTACTTAAATGATACGTCATCCAAAAGTTATTTTATTTGGGAAATAACAACATCATATGTCGTATATAAACTGAGATGCGATCACCATGATCACACCATAGACTCTACATATATACGATATGTATATGTTATATCATTCCCAAATGTTAAATTAATTGAGTTTGTCTCTTGCTACACCAACAGTGAATACTGGTAGTTGTTACGTAGCCAGTCAAGTTCAGAATTCGTCAACTTCCCTTTGATATGTCAATCGCTGTGCCTACCCTTTCGTGTACCGCATTAATAAATTGATTATGGTTGTTCATATGCAGATGTTAGGTTTCGTTACAATGGAAAATGACACAATATCCGCATGGAATGTACCGGTATCTGACGGTTTCGATGTATGCAACAGACCCGTAACCAGACATTTTGAAGCAGGGAGTCTTTTCGATGGCTTGAATGGCCCGATGCAGCTAGGGGATCAGGGGCACATAATACGACTGCTTGCATCAATATTATAAAATGACTACGTATTGACCATAATTCTTATTTTAGTGCATCAAACAATGGACATCAAGACAGGATGAGGGAGGTGTGGGAGGGGGTCGTCCGACCGCACCGATCCCCTGGTTATGGCCATGTTGCAATACTAAAATGCAACACTCGTGTTCATGGTCAGGTTAATAAAAGTAAAATGATAGATTTCCAAACGGTTTAATTTGTAATGACTTTAAACGGACTAACAACAGCTCATTTCATCTGCATGGATGGGGGCGGGTAACTGAATATGTGCATACAATTTCTATCCAGCCATGACATTAGACAAACCGGATCTAATGTCAGGTCTTCATCACACAATAGTAACTTAGCCCCTAACCCCCCCCCCCACCACATACATTCCCCATAAACGTAGTAGGATTAGCACTGATCGTATCACTCTTATAATGTGATTAACCGGATTCATCTCTCGCCTGCAAGAAAGCTAAACATGCGAATAAGGGCCAAGCCAGGGATATCGAATTCCCCGGCAAGAATTAACACCATCGTTAAATTACCATTCACACTGAAACATTGATTTTAGGGTGCAGCATATGCTATGACTACCCTACTTAATATAGACGTATCATAAGTGTATCCATCTTGGTTTATTTACCGTTGTTTGCGGCGAAAGATCATTCGGTACACACGCATTTTTAAAAATATTACAAATATGATCTCCAATTATGTTCCATTTCTGTACTATTTTGTCGACCAACAGCGCCTAAGAGCTTAAGCGACACTTAGCGGCCATCTTGAATATCCCAACATGGTCAAATAATAAGTATATTACATGGAATCATTCATTTTTGTTTGTTTGTTTGTTTGTTTGTTGGGGTTTAACGGCCTATCAACACCTAAGGTCATTTAAGGCCAGGTCAATGAGTTTAGTACTAAATCCCATATATTGCCTGTACAAGTACATGTACATATTCAAGTACATATGCAAATGGGGGGAAAATCCAAAAATCAGAACTGAATACTTACAATAACAAAACTATATATTCAGCCCTGAAATGAGAATAATCCTGATCTGATACCAGGTCATCGCGACACCAGAATCACTTAACCCCTCTCAAAAGCAGTAGTATCAGTAATAATCTTACTACTTTTATGATGGGCAATAACCCAATTCAACTCCCAGGTAACAAAAGAGTCAAAGATAAAAACGTACATGAGGGTCAAACCAGGCAAATCGTGATTCCTATAAGGAGGAACCCGTACTGTTAATTTACGCCGTCTCGTGCGCCCGAACAACCACCCACTCATTAATTTTTGTAAAGAACATATACAATACTACCGAAACAAATGCAAACAACTGAATTATAAAAGTTCATGAAAGTGTAGCTATTTATTTGTGTTATTCCACACACAATTACTGGACGTCTGTGTGAATATTTGGCGGCCATCTTGTATTTATATGAATTTGTCAGTGGTGAATTGTTTTTATGAGTTACCTAAACGTACTTCTATGTATGTAAACGCATAATGTAAGTGGCGAACGCCATATAATAATCATGTCGGATTATATTTAGACAAAACGTTGGTATACCTGGCGGCCATATTGAAAATCGCAAAATAGACAACGATTTGAACCACCATAAAGCCGAATCGTTTCATATATGTCCTAAGGAAGAATACTCAACAATTTAAACAATTTAAACAACTTTATCGGATATTTCAAACATGGTATGCACATACATGTCCATCTAGTGATATAAAATATGTTTTTGAACTCGTTTGACCTCTTTGCGCTTAATGACCCCAAAAGTGACATTGTCCCACCTAATTTGATTGACCGACACCGGATTCATGTTCAGGAAGGTATGGTGTATCAATCTAGCATAGTCGTTGCTTTTGCTCTTCTGGATTGAAC
Source organism: Conchocele bisecta (assembly GCA_029237695.1). Classification (NCBI taxonomy): domain Eukaryota; kingdom Metazoa; phylum Mollusca; class Bivalvia; order Lucinida; family Thyasiridae; genus Conchocele; species Conchocele bisecta. The sequence goes on from CM055273.1 coordinate 34,346,902, forward strand.
AGAAGTCGTTTTTCAGCCACTTCTGTTCAAAGTGCCCCTCCTCTAATATGTATTGCACCAAATACGATGACATATGTGTTTTATGGGTGCTCTGAAAGTTATTTACAATAACTTATAACCTTGTTCCAGTTTGTATTTGCATTTACGGTAACTGATTCTTTGTCAAAACGACAGAATTATGAGATTAAAGCCACATGATATAAAAAAAAATAAAGGGCAACGTGTACCGCATTTGCTGCGTTATATTTCATAAAAATATGTCATTCCATTAGAAAGATATTAAAGGAAATCTACACATCTAAAAAACATGACGTCATGCCGTTCGAAAACACGTGATCCAACACCTTGTACTTGATACATGTACAACATATCAGCTGCAATTTTCTAATGCTGAAATGTCAATGTTGGTTTGTACTCCCTCGGATCTATTTCAATGCCGATTTCCTGATTGTCAATACTGATTTATGCCCAAAATATGCTTATCTGGACCTTGGCAAATCACATACAAATAACCAGTTATCATTGTGACATATGCAAACAGCCATTTGTCACAATTTCAAGGATATTATCTGTCCGGTGATATAAAGTCAGTTATAAAACATAAACCATTCACATTGTAACTAGTTAAAACCTGGTCAGCATGTGACTGTGTTGCTATGTGGCTGTGACTGGATACATGAGGATTATGGATCCTGATCAAATATCACTCTTCTGTATCCTATAACGAACTATATTGCTTGTTGGAAGCATGACGGGTGTTTCATGTATGGAATGGCGAAAAGTGCAGATCCCTATCAGACGGTGCAGATGCACATGCTGATCTGGATCTACACTGGTCGCAAAACCAATAATCCCCATTCCTCCAGTCACAGCCGCATATACATGCCATTATAAGTTATCTCATAGAGAACCTTTGATCAAGATATAATTGCATAAAACTCATATGCCCTTTTGTTCGAGAGCATGTAATAACACACTTCTTGCATAATTGGGCAATCGTACCATGATAAAACTTTATATGGTATTAATATCTGATAAGTGTATCTATTCTAGGACTATACTTACAATATTTTGATCTGTGGAATTTGTTTGAAGGTTCCCCTTTGTATAAACTCTAGTAGATTATTACTGATATTGCTGAAACACATATGAAAAGTTGAATGATCTTGCAAAATATAGTCATTAAGGGACAAGTCACGATAAACTAGGCATAATATGAGACATGCCATGTGATGTTGTACTTAAATGTACAAGCCCACTCAGTTGACACAAAATGGTCTTTATATCAGAGATAACATCTGATACATTTTCTGGCAAATTATACATTAATTCACCATTACCCCGTGTATTGATTGGCAGTATTATAGATTTGATACATTAATATCAGGGGCGATAACCGTGTTTCCTTAACATTTACAATTATCACACTTTATAATCTGTAAAACTTTTTATTTGTTCAGGTGACGCATTTAATTAGTATAAATAATTAAAAAAAAGATCATGCCTCATTTGCATACCACTGCGCGTCACTATCAGTAAACTAAATTTTACTAAATGATTTATCTATTTATACCGCAGCCATTGCTCCATGTAGCATAATACAGGGGTTGAATAAATGCTATTTATATCTGAAGTAATATACCTGAAGTAGCCTAATATACATGAAATGCCGTTTTTGACTTTATTTTTTCACCTTTGACCCCTAATCGCGGTCTCTGATTGATCAGTCTGAACAGCAAATTTTAAAATAGAAATCGCTGTCTGTTCAGTTGAATTTTATCATTTTTATTTTTTACAGTATATGCGACGTAACCAACGACATGGATATGTCCATTATGATTGCAATGCTTATTATGACAACTGCATAGTCTAAAACGAGTCAATATTGAAGCTCATCGTAAATAAATCGCAGATTTAATCAAATACAATACCGAATCTACATTTTGATTTGAATGACGTCTCTAGATTTGTGACGTATGGCGAGGGAATGACGTCAAAACATTACGTCACGCACGTTCAAACGATTAAGTTTGGTATGCGGTATAAATTAAATACATGATTAGTGCCGTCGAATATAAAATATATTCGGTTTCGCCCCGACAACTTTACAATAAAGCTGTCTAAGGCTCAACCGAATATATTTTATATTCGACGACAACTAATGTCTGTTCCCCGAAATGCTGCCTAAGATTTATTGCTTTAAAAACACTCCAAACTGCTTATTTGTTTATATAAAACAATGTAAAACTATTTTTTAGAAATGAGCCTACTTTTTATTTCAAGAAAATCCGTCTAATAAACAGTCATGAATGGGAGTTTGCCTTATAAATTCATTTCACCGAATTGTAGTTGTTGACAATAAAACTAGAAACTACTATTGCAATAAACACTTCCGGTAAACAACAACAACAACTATTATTGCGAACTGAACACTAATTCTTAAGAAATGTGTGCATTAACAGCATTTGCTGGCATATAACTTACAACAGTTTGCATTAAAATATATCAATTAATCATTTAATATTCATATATTTAGCGAATATCATTCATCCATAAGGTTCCAAGTCGATCTGATACTACTGCTAATACGTCCTAAGGTATTGTAAATTGTGAATGCTAACTAACTTGATGTGATGGCCTTGACCAACCAATCAGCGTTTAGTAAACCAAGTCACTATGTTCTATCAAGTTACTATAATTTACGTGAACAATCAGATTTTCGTCAGACATAATTGGATTTAAAATAGTTTTGCATGGTATTGGTGTTGATCATGTGGCAAATTTACGATACTATTCAATTTCTCCATGATTATAAAATGCAGGGATTTTTCTGATGCGGCGATATCTTAGAACCAAATTACTTTTTTTCTATGGCCTAATGTGACGATGTCACTATTGAAAGGTACGAATATGTCCGCACGAACCAATATATCCGGGAGGGTCTAAGGTACGAATTTGTCCGCAGGAAACGAGTATGTCGCAGTGATTTTGGGGGTCATCTCAAGGTGTTCTGTGAATATTTATATGCATGCAGATATATTGTTTATGGACTCCGAGTTCATCTAAACGATATTTAAACAGTGTAATACCATAATATGCTCTGTTAATACAATATCGATTAAAACGTATGCTCAGAATAGTAGCTGCAAACATAGATAAGTGTTTAGTATTGGTATATATACATTAGTAGACCAAATGAGATGGCAGCATAGGAACTGACCAGACTGCGCGAATCTTGGGCCATGCTATCAGTTTTTGTATCACGCAATAAATCATGACCAGACTACACACTGTATCGGGGTAAATTGCATATTGTTACATGACTGACGTTATTTGACACAGCTCACAGGCCGTGTTCAAAAATACAGCGTGTTCTGTTTGAACATGGCAGCAGGCAATGCTCATTCCCAGGCCAAGCCAACAGCTACGTAATGCATGTGTCTCATGACGTTTCTAGAATACGCAATTACGTCACCAAACCAGTACACAACGGTCGCTGTGAAATTTTAAAATTGATGCGGAAGATGGAGCACCTGCATCAAGCGACGTGTACTTGCGGCCCCGGAATATGTATACGTAAATCAGCTGTTGGAATGGAATGGGTTTTCAAAGTACCGAAATGGAATGGGTTTTCAAAGTACCGAAAGTACTGCATATATGCTCAAATTGCATGATATTTCTGACGGAAATGTAAAATAATGTTCGACCATGTCCAGCCACGGGTAAACGTTTGACATGGCACTCGGGAACTGTTTGAACCCGCGGCCTACGTCCTTGGGGTTCAAACAGTTCCCGTGTGCCACGGCAAACGTTTATCCACTGCAGGACATTGTCGAACCTTATATCTCCACACTGAATCTTCAAGATCCTGATCTGTACCTGGTACATACGAGACACGCCATGTGATTTTGTACCTTACATGTGCGGTATATTTACAGAAACTGTGGTATTTTCTGTAAATGATGTCAAAAGTTCCGACGTCATTTACGGAAACTATCGTAAATTTTGTTAAAAGAAAATCATGAAATATCGCACATGAACAAAATCACATGGCGTGCCTGATAGTGTTCAATAAGATCCGTAATCACAGGTTAACTGTGAATCAGTTGTATAAAAGGCATCAGACAAATAGCGCTCCAGATAAGTTTTGTATATAAAGAGTATTATACCCCATATTTCAAATTCAATGCGTATTTTACTTTTACAAATGTATTATTGATGTACTTCCTTATTAAATATGGAACAAATATAAAAATCACTTATTTGAGCTGCTTTTTGCAGCTGAACTAAGTTATTATTGATGTACTTCCTTATTAAATATGGAACAAATATAAAAATCACTTATTTGAGCTGCTTTTTGCAGCTGAACTAAGTTATTATTGATGTACTTCCTTATTAAATATGGAACAAATATAAAAATCACTTATTTGAGCTGCTTTTTGCAGCTGAACTAAGTAAATTTTCAACTTTATTACAGTATTTTCACTACTTAATTTGAAAATTAATGTGTATTTTCACATTGCTGAGAGTATTTTGTACTCCCACCTTTGATAATCAAGCCGTATTCTGCTAAAATAAGTGCGTATAATACGCCAATACGCACCTTATCTGGAGCTCTGTACAAATATGAAAGCATTTCATCAAGGGATCGAGAGCTCAGAAATTACATTAAGATTTGTTGTACATGTATGTGAATGTAGTAAGTGTGTGGCTTTGACCTTGACATTAGAAGGAATTGAGTGATAGATTTGTCACAGAATGATATTGGAACAACAGAAGAATGCATTGTCTGAAATATCAAGTTCGAGAAAAAAGTATGTTCAGCTTTGTGAATGCATACCTCTGTGACCGTGACCCTGGGATTACCAGTAGATGGAGGGTTGAGGATTTGGTACAGCATGATACAGAACAATCAGAGGAATGCATTTTGAAATATTGATTGATTGATTGATTGAAATATTGATTGGTTGATTGGGGTTTTCCATTTGTTCCAAAGCAGATAATATACATAAAGTAACACACATGCAAGGGATGAGTAGAACTACCATACATTCAATATCAATGAAATACAGCGTCCCCTGTAGCCTGTTTCACCAAAGTTGAAAAGCATACTTATCTAGCTAAGTATACTTTGAGAGAGTAATGATTTATTTTTCCTGAAATGCATTATCTAATATAGAACTAACGACCGCTTATATTTGATGATTAAATGTATTAAAAATAGAATTCCGCCACGGAAGCGGTATCGCGCCTGCCGAGGCATTTGACAGTGAACATTAAAAGTAAATAAATGACCTTGACCTTAAGAATTTGGATGTGGGGGTGTGCGTAATGATCCATCATCCCTAGACAAAGATTGATGTGAAATATTATCAAAGTCTGGCAAGGGGTTAAAGAGATATTGTGAAAAAACAATAACTTTAACGCATTTCTGTTACAAAACCGGTGAACATTAAAAGTAAATAAATGACATTGACCTTGATAATTTGGATGTGGGTGTGTGCGTAATGAAGCATCATCCGTAGACAAACATTGATGTGAAATATAATCAAAGTCTGGCAAGGGGTTAAAGATATATTGTGAAAAGACAATAACTTTAACGCATTTTTGTTACAAAACCGGTGAGAATTATAAATAAATAAATGACATTGACCTTCAGAATTTGGATGTGGGGGTATGCGTAATGAAGCATCATCCGTAGACAAACACTGATGTGAAATATAATCAAAGTCTGGCAAGGGGTTAAAGAGATATTGTGAAAAACAATAACTTTAACGCATTTCTGTTACAAAACCGGTGAACATTAAAAGTAAATAAATGACTTTGACCTTGAGAATTTGGATGTGGGGGTGTGCGTAGTGAAGCATCATCCCCAGACAAACATTGATGTGAAATATTATCAAAGTCTGGCAAGGGGTTGAAGAGATATTGTGAAAAAATAATAACTTTAACGCATTTCTGTTACAAAACCGGTGAACATTAAAAGTAAATAAAGGACTTTGACCTTGAGAATTTGGATGTGGGGGTGTGCGTAATTAAGCATCATCCCTAGACAAACATTGATGTAAAATATTATGATAGTCTGGCAAGGGGTTAAAGAGATATTGTGAAAAAACAATAACTTTAACGCATTTGCCTTACACAAAACGGACGACGCGGACGACGCGGACTACGACGACGACGACGACGGAAAAAGCGCCGACTATAGTCGGGCCTCTGCTAAAGCAGGCGCGACAAAACTATTGTACTGCATTTATTACATTGTCACAGCCAAAATGTATAACCATTAATAAATTTATCATTAAATTGAAAATTTCTCCCTCAAAGTGGATTTTGCAAGATAAGTATACTTTGCAATTTTGGTGAAATCGGCTACTGGTGCCAGGCACACTTCCTACACTAAACACTTAACCCTAGATGCGAAGAAGTTAACTCTTGAAATCTACTCCAGTACCGTCTGTAACGTAACGTACGAGAGTAATTGCAAGCGTTACCGTTCGCAACTAAATTAACCCTAGGTGTTACCGTCATTTCAGCTAATTCTGCGAATCGGTTAATGCACAATTTCCGTCTGATGTTGCCTAGTGTGCGTCCAAATAAATTAAGGTGATTTTTTAATAAACCAGCTGATTAAATGCTACACTACGTCACACGTTTATCACATACCGATAGTTTCATTATTATTAGAATATGGTCAAAATGTGTATCTCGCTAGACACTGTTGATGAAATAGCGGTCTAGCTTACTAAATTAATAGATCAACAAAAAACTAACCTGTCATGATGTCACTTTTGTTGCTTCAAGTTTCGTACAAATTTTACAATGCTGATCCAGTATGCTGTTCGCCATTTGTGTTTACTCTACCAGATGCGAAGCATTATCCGAAAAAAAATGTGACGTTGCAAACAGAGAGGTGACGCCACACATCACACAATTTACATCATTTACTGACGTCAAAATGATAACCTATTTTTAAAACCTGTACAGACCTCTTAATTTGAACTGCCTTGAATGTTCAGATAATTTGAACTGAATATGGTCATTGCAATGACATTTAAATTTGTTTGGAAAGCCTTCGGTGAGTAGAATTAGCCGACACCATTGTTATCCAAAATAGTTCTACACTTCAGAAAGTTCAGTGCAGGCAAGCTAGCTAAATCTAGGTGTGGGACACGTGGTTTCAGAACCTGATTTTCCGACGTGAAATAACCTGTGACGTCGTTTTTATCGTGAGTAGATTTTCTTTAAAATCTTCCTAACAAGTAGACGGATTTTGATGATATGTAGCGCACCAAATACTATGGCATATGTGTTTTATGGGTGCTCTGAAAGTTATTTACAATAACTCATTACTTTCACAAAAATAGAGTATCGTTTATTTCTTTTATTCACGTGCTCTAGTTTTTATTTACATTTACGGTAACCGATTCTTCGTCAAAACGACAGGATTATGTGATTAAAGCCGCCTATACAATGAAGGGCAACGTGTACCGCATTTGCTGCGGTATATTTCATAAAACTATGTCATTCCATTAGAAAGATATTAAAGGAAATCTACTGTAAACTCAGCTAAAAAACATGACATCACAACGTTCGGAAACACGTGATCCCACACCCTGTATATACTTACAAGTGTAAAAAGTTAGGAGCAATGACTAGTGATCGAATACTTAGAAGTGAAAGGGCGTCGTCAGGAGAGGATCGATGTGTTCCTACGAGCCCCCTTTCTTGGAGCCAGCAGGATTTTTTATACAAACGAGGTCCGCGATTGATATTTTCAGTACATAAAGTATCAGACATTATATTATTCTAATGCTCTACTAACAATAGACAGTCAAGCGACGTCAAACGTATTGCAATTTGCCAATTTTCAGAAATACGCTTCTTAAATCGACCCATAACTTTTTCTCGAGGAACTAGTTGTCCAAACATACCCAAAATGCAGCATCTGACTTCTAGAAATCAAACAAATCCGGGGCTGTGAAGCAACCGAAGTCTGCAAAGGATCCTCTGGACCACTTACAGATTTCTGTTGCTTCACAGCTGAAAGACGAACCCCCTTTTCAAAAATGCTGGTGACGCCCATGAAGTGTATAAAGTTAGGAGCAGTGACTAGTGGTCGAATACTTACAAGTGTACAAAGTTAGGAGTAGTGACTAGTGGTCTAATACTTACAAATATATATTGTTAGGAGCAGTGACTAGTTATCGAATACTTACAAGTGTACATAGTTCGGAGCAGTGACTAGTGGTCGAATACGTACAGGTAGTGATCGAATACTTACAAGTGGACAGAGTTAGGAGCAGTCAGCAACTAGTGATCGAATACTTACAAGTGGACAAAGTTAGGAGGAGTCACTAGTGATCGAATACATACAAGTGCACAGAGTTAGGAGAAGTGACTAATGATCGAATACTTACAAGTGTACAGAGTTAGGAGCAGTGCAAATTGACAAAATGACAGAGTTAGGAGCAGTGATTAGTGATCGAGTACTTACAAGTGGATATAGTTAGGAGCAGTGACAAGTGATCGAAAACTTACAAGTGAACAACGTCGGAAGCAATGATTAGTGATCATCGAATACTTACAAGTGTACAACGTCGGAAGCAATGACTAGTGATCGAATACTTACAAGTGGACAGAGTTAGGAGCAGTGACTAGTGGTATAATACTTACACGTTTACAAAGTTACGAGCAGTCACTAGTGATCGAATACTTACAAGTGGACAAAGTTAGGAGCAGTGACAAGTGACCGAATACTTACAAGTGGACAAGGTTAAGAGCAGTCACTAGTGATCGAATACTTACAAGTGTACACAGTTAGGAGCAGTGACTAGTGATATCATACTTACAAGTTTACAAAGTTAGGAGCAGTGACTAGTGGCGGAATACTTACAAGTGGACAAGGTTAAGAGCAGTCACTAGTAATCGAATACTTACAAGTGTACAGAGTTAGGAGAAGTGACTAGTGATCGAATACTTACAAGTGTACAGAGTTAGGAGAAGTGACTAGTGATCGAATACTTACAAGTGTACAGAGTTAGGAGCAGCGACTAGTGATCGAATACTTACAAGTGTACAGAGTTAGGAGAAGTGACTAGTGATCAAATACTTACAAGTGGACAAGGTTAAGAGCAGTCACTAGTAATCGAAAACTTACAAGTGTACAGAGTTAGGAGAAGTGACTAGTGATCGAATACTTACAAGTGTACAGAGTTAGGAGCAGTCACTAGTGATAGAATACTTACAAGTGTACAGAGTTAGGAGACGTGACTAGTGATCGAATACTTACAAGTGTACAGAGTTAGGAGAAGTGACTAGTGATCAAATACTTACAAGTGGACAAGGTTAAGAGCAGTCACTAGTAATCGAATACTTACAAGTGTACAGAGTTAGAAGAAGTAACTAGTGATCGAATACTTACAAGTGTACAGAGTTAGGAGCAGTCACTAGTGATCGAATACTTACAAGTGTACAGAGTTAGGAGAAGTGACTAGTGATCGAATACTTACAAGTGTACAGAGTTAGGAGAAGTGACTAGTGATCAAATACTTACAAGTGTACAGAGTTAGGAGCAGTGCAAATTGACAAAATGACAGAGTTAGGAGCAGTGATTAGTGATCGAGTACTTACAAGTGGATATAGTTAGGAGCAGTGACAAGTGATCGAATATTACAAGTGAACAACGTCGGAAGCAATGACTAGTGATCGAATAATTACAAGTGTACAACGTCGGAAGCAATGACTAGTGATCGAATACTTACAGGTGGACAGAGTCAGGAGCAGTGACTAGTGGTATAATACTGACACGTTACAAAGTTAGGATCAGTCACTAATGATCGAATACTTACAAGTGGACAACATTAGGAGCAGTACTAGTGACCGAATACTTACAAGTGGACAAGGTCAAGAGCAGTCACTAGTGATCGAATACTTACAAGTGTACACAGTTAGGAGCAGTGAATAATGATAGAATACTTACAAGTTTACAAAGTTAGGAGCAGTGATTAGTGACGGAATACTTACAAGTGGACAAGGTTAAGAGCAGTCACTAGTAATCGAATACTTACAATTGTACAGAGTTAGGAGCAGCGACTAGTGATCAAATACTTACAAATGGACAGAGATAGGAGTAGTGACTAGTGATTGAATACTTACAAGTGTACATAGTTAGGAGCAGTGACTAGTGATCGAATACTTACCAGTGTACATAGTTAGGAACAGTGACTAGTGATCGAATACTTACAAGTGTACTGAGTTAGAAACAGTGACTAGTGATCGAATACTTGCAAGTGTACACAGCTAGGAGCAGTCACTATTTATCGAGTACTTACAAATGGACAGAGTTAGAAGCAGTGATTAGTGATCGAATACTTATAAATGTGCAGAGCTAGGAGCAGTGACTAGTGATCGAATATGTACAAGTGGCCAGAGGTAGGAGCTGTGACTAGTGATCGAATACTTACAAATGGACAGAGTTACATTAGGACCTGTGACTAGTGTTCGAATACTTACAAGTGTACAGAGTTAGGAGCAGCGACTAGTGATCAAATACTTACAAGGTACAGAGTCAGGAGCAGTGACTAGTGATCGAATACTTACAAGTGGACAAAGTTAGAAGCAGCCACTACTGATCGAATACTTGCAAGTCGGTAAAGTAAGGAGCAGTACTAGAGATCGAATACTTACAGTGTACAAAGTTAGGAGCAGTGACTAGTTGTCGAATAGTTACAAGTGTACATAGTTAAGAGCAGTGACTAGTGGTCGAATACATACAAATGGACAAAGTTAGGAGCAGTGACTAGTGATCGAATAATTGCAAGTAGACAAAGTTAGGAACAGTGAATAGTGCTCGAATACTTACAAGTGGACAAAGTTAGGAGCATTGACTAGTGATCGAATACTTACAAATGGATAAAGTAAGGAGCAGTGACTAGATATCGAATATTTACAAGTGTACACAGTTAGAAGCAGTGATTGAATACTTATATGTAGACACAGTTAGGAGCAGTGACTAGTGATCGAATACTTACAAATGTACAAAGTCAGCAGCAGTGACTAGTGATCGAATACATACAAGAGGACAAGGTTAGGAGCAGTGACTAGTGATCAAATAATTGCAAGTGGACAGTTGGAAAAAGTTAAGAACAAGTGAATTAGGTTGATCGAATAACTTTAACCAAGTGGATAAAGTTAAGGAGCAAAGTTAGTGAATCGAATAACTTACAATGAGTTATTAAAGTGTTAGGACATGAACAATGATTGAATACTTACAAAGATACAAAGTAAGTAGCAATGTACAAAGAATACTTGAATACTACAAGTGTTACACCAGTTAGAAGGCATTGATTGAATACTTATATGTAGAACACAGTTAGGAGCAGTGACTAGTGATCGAATACTTACAAATGTACTAAGTCAGCAGCAGTGACTAGTGATCGAATACTTACAAGTGTAAAAAGTTAGGAGCACTGACTAGTGATCGAGTACTTACAAGTGTACATAGTTAGGAGCAGCGACTAGTGATCAAATTCTTACAAGTGTACATAGTTAGTAGTAGTGACTAATGATCGAATACTTACAAATGGAAAACGTTGGGAGCAGACACTAGTGATCGAATACTTACAAGTGGACATATTTAGGAGCAGTGACTAGTGGTCGAATTCTTACAAGTGGACAAAGTTAGGAACAGTGAATAGTGATCGAATACTTACAAGTGTACAACGTTAGATGCAGTGGCTAGTGGTGGAATTCTTACAAGTTTACAAAGTTAGGAGCTGTCACTAGTGATCGTATACTTACAAGTGGACAAAGTTAAGAGCAGTCACTAGTGATGGAATACTTACATATGGACAGAAGTAGGAGCTGTCACTAGTGATCGAATAGTTACAAGTGTACAGAGTTAGGAGCAGCGACTAGTGATCCAATACTTACAAGTGTACAGAGCTAGGAGCAGTGACAAGTGATCGAATAATTCCAAGTGGAAAACGTTAGGAGTAGTCACTACTGATCTCATACTTATAAATTGACAGAGTTAGGATCTATGACTAGTGATCGAATACTTACAAGTGTACAACGTTAGGAGCAGTGACTAGTGATCGAATACTTACAAGTGGACACAGTTAGGAGCAGTGACTAGTGATCGAATACTTATAAGTGGTCAGAGTTAGGAGCACTGAGTAGTGGTCGAATACTTACAAGTGGAGCAGTGACTATTGATCGAATATTTGCAAATGGACAAAGTTAGGAACAGTGAATAGTGATCGAATACTTACAAGTGGACACAGTTAAGCGCCGTGACTAGTGATCGAATAAGATCGAATACTTACAAGTGTACACAGTTAGGAGCAGCGACTAGTGATCGAATACTGACAATTGTACAGAGTTAGGAGCAGCGACTGGTGATCAAATACTTACAAGTGAACACAGTTAAGAGCAGTCACTAGTGATCGAATACTGACAAGTGGACAAAGTTAGGAGCAATCACTAGTGGTCGAATACTTACAAATTGACATAGTTAGGAGCAGTGACTAGTGATCGAATTCTTACAAGTGGACAAAGTTAGGAACAGTGAATAGTGATTGAATACTTACAAGTGGACACAGCTAAGCGCCGTGACTAGTGATCGAATAAAATCGAATACTTACTAGTGTTCACAGTTAGGAGCAGTGACTAGTGATCGGATACTTACATGTGAACAAAGCAAAGGAAAGTCACGAGTGAACGAATACTGACAGGTGGATAACGTTAGGAGCAGTCATTAGTGGTCGAATACTTACAAATGGACATAGTTAGGAGCAGTGACTAGTAATCGAATACTTACAAATGGATACAGTAAGGAGCAGTGACTACAGATCGAATACTTACAAGTGTAAAAAGGTAGGAGCAGTGACTAGCTGTCGAATACTTACAAGTGTCGAAAGTTAGGAGCAGCGACTTGTGATCAAATACTTACAAATGTACAGAGTTAGGAGCTGTCACTAGTGATCGAATACTTACAAGTGGTTAAAGTAAGGAGCATTGACTTGAGATCGAATACTTACAAGTGTACAAAGTTAGGAGCAGTGACTAGTGGTCGAATACTTACACGTGTAGAAAGTAAGGAGCAGCGACTAGTGATCAAATACTTACAAGTGTACAGAGTGAGGAGCAGTCACTTGTGATCGAATACTTACAATTGGATAGAGTTAGGAGCATTGACTAGAGATCGAATGCTTACAAGTGTACAAATTTAGGAGTAGTGACTAGTTGTCGAATACTTACAAGTGGACACAGTTGTTAGGAGCTGTGACTAGTGATCGAATACTTACAAGTGGACAAAGTCAGCAGCAGTGACCAGTGAAGGAATACTTACAAGTGTATACAGTTAACTGCAGTGACTAGTGGTAGAATACTTACAAGTGGATACAATTAGGAGCACTGACAAGTGATCGAATACTTACAAGTGTACAAAGTCAGAAGCAGTGATCAGTTATCGAATACTTACAAATGTACAATGTTAGGAGCATTGACTAGTGTTCTAATACTTACGAGTGTACAAAGTCAGAAGAAGTAACCAGTTATCGAATAATTACAAATATACAATGTTAGGAGCATTGACTAGTGATCGAATACTTACAAATTTACAAATTTAGGAGCAGTGACTAGTGATCGAGTACTTACAAGTGTATAACATTAGGAGCACTGACAAGCGATCGAGTACTTACAAGCGGATACAATTAGGAGCACTGACAAGTGATCGAATACTTACAAGTGTACACAGTCAGAAGCAGTGACCAGTTATCGAGTACTTACAAATGTACAATGTTAGGAGCATTGACTAGTGATCGAATACTTACTAGTGTACAAAGTTAGGAGCAGTCACTACTGATCGAATACTTTCAAATGGACACAGTTAGGACCAGTGACTAGTGTTTGAATACTTACAAGTGTCCACAGTTTGGAGCAGTCACTAGTGATCAAATACTTACAATTGGACAGAGTTAGGAGCAATGACAAGTGATCGAATACTTACAAGTGTACAGAGTTAGGAGCAGTGACTAGCGATCGAATATTTACAAGTGGCCAGAGTGAGGAGCAGTCACTTGTGATCGAATACTTACAATTGGATAGAGTTAGGAGCAGTGACTAGTGATCGAATAGTTACAAGTGTACAGCGTTAGGAGCAGCGACTAGTTATCAAATACTTACAAGTGTACACAGTTAGGAGCAGTGACTAGTGGTCGAATACTTACAAGTGGACAAAGTTAGGAGCAGTGACAAGTGATCGAATACTTATAAGTGGACAGAGTTAGGAGCAGTGACTAGTGGTCGAGTACTTACAAGTGGACACAGTTATGAGCAGTGAATAGTGATCGAATAATTACAAGTGGACAAAGTTAGGAACAGTGAATAGCGATCGAATACTTACAAGTGGACACATACGCAATTGACTAGTGATGTCATATTACAAGTATACAGTTAGCAGCAATTAGACGAATCTTACAAGTGACTTTTGGAGCATTGACTAAGTGATCGAATACTTACAAGTGTACATATTTAGTTAGCACGACAATGTCAAACTTACAAGTGTACAGATTAGGGCTTGACTAGTGATCGAATACTTAGTGGACAAAGTTAGAACATGAATAGTGATCGAATACTTATAAGTGACAAGTTAGGAGCAGAACTATGGTCGTTATTACAAGTGGACACAGTTATGAGCAGTGAATATCGAATAATTACAAGTGGACAAGTGAACGTGAATAGCGATCGACTTACAAGTGACCGTTCAGCGCATGAGTAGTGATCGAGATCGACTATAGCAAGTCACCCAGTTAAGCAGCATCTATGATCGAATTCTTACAAGTGGACAAATAGTTTAGCATTGACTAGTGATCGATCGTTATCGAAGGTACATATTTAGGAGCACGACTAAGTTCAAATACATGTACAGAGTTAAGACAGTGACTAGTGAACTAGTTACAAGTGGACAAAGTAGGAACATGAATGATCGAATATTACAATGGACACAGTTAAGAGCAGTAACTAGTGATCGAATAAGATCGAATATTTACAAGTGTACACAGTTAGGAGTTACTCTCTAGTGAGCGAATACTTATAAGTGTAAAGAGTTTGTAGCAGTGACTAGTGATCGAATACTTGCACGTCGACAAAGTTAAGAGCAGTGACTAGTGATCGAATACTTGCAAGTGTACAAAGTTAGGAGCAGTGACTAGTGATCGAATACTTACAAGTGTACAAAGTTCGGAGCAGTGAATAGTGATCGAATACTTACAAGTGTACAAAGTTAGGAGCAGTGACTAGTGATAAAATAGTTATAAGTTTACCAAGTTAGGTGGATTGGCAAGGGGTTTAATTACTCTGTTGAATTTTGTCATCTGCTGTTTGTCTTCTATTTTCAATGTGTCTAATTAAAAGAATGGTCTGACAGTACTTTAGTATCATTTCCAATGTAAATGATTCTAAATGCTTTGTAAAAACATGTTTTTATCCAGAAAGAAGACAAAATATAAAACAACAGCAGATGACAAGTATTCTTTCCTAGCATTCCAAGTGTTAATATTTACAAGTGTACGAAGTTAGGCACATCAGCTAGTGGTGGAATACTTGCACGTGTACGAAGTTCGGCATAGAGGCTAGTGGTTGAACACTTACAATTGTAGGAAATTAGGCGCAGTGGTTAGTGGTTTAATACATACAAGTGTACGAAGTTAGGCGCAGTGGCTACTGGTAGAATATTAGAATTACCCCCTTAGTGGTTGTGGTTTAATTAATTAACATTTAGTGTACGAAGGTTAGGCGGCAGTGGCTTCTGGTAGAATACTTACTTGTGTAACAAATTAGGTAAGAAGCTAGTGGTTGAATTTCTTACATGTGTAAGAAGTTAGGCAAGTGGTAGTGGTTGAATACTTTACAACGTTTTAACGAAATTAGGTAGTGGGTAAAATACTTACAATTGACAAAGTTAGGCGCAGTGGCTAGTGGATACTTACACGTGTACGAAGTTAGGCTAGTGGTAAAAATACTTACAAGTTACAAAAGTTAGGCGCAAGGGCTAGGTGGTGGGGGATAATTACTTTCAAGTGTACGAAGTTAGGTACAGACGCAAGCGGTAGAATACTTACAAGTTTTCGAAGTTAGGCACAGTGGCTAGTGGTATAATACTTACAAGTGTACGAAGTTAGGCGCAGTGGCTAGTGGTGGAATACTTACAAGTGTGCGAAGTTAGGCGCAGTGGCTAGTGGTTTAATACTGCTCTTGGTAATTTGCTTTATGCTGTTGCCATCTACACCGCTATGAAAGTGCAAAGAAACGGTGGGCAATACATGTATGAACACAATTAAGCAATTGCAAGACTATCAAAAAGATGGACTGTAAATAGTAGTTGATTTTCAGCCTAGAAAAGTTCTGTGTCTTATTGAGATTTCAAATGGTGGATTTACATGTATGCAACCTATGCTCAATACATGTACATCCAATAATTTTTTACAAAAATACATTGTTAATGTGAAATTAACAGACTATCCTAAGTTTGCACTTACGAACATTTTAGTCGTACGAAGTTTAGTGAAACGGCCCCCTGAATCGCGAGACAGTCGCCTTCATTACGGCCCTTCTCCAGGAATGAATTTGCACAACTCTTGGTCATATATGATATGCTTTGTTTTTATAAAGTATCATGTGCACAATATATGATATCAAGGTTGATGGAATGGTGAACAGTGCAGATCCTGATCAGACTGTGTGAAGGCAGATCTGTATATACACTTGTCGCAAAACCCATAAGCCCATTTCTCCAGTCACAGCCACATTATTATAGTAAGTAATATACTTACAGGTACAGAAGAGATGATAGGTCGTCTCCGAATATCGAATTCTGTAATTGGGTCAGCTTGTTGTTGCTGAAACTTCTACAATACAAACATTCAAATGTATGAAATATTTCAATTGTAACTTATTATTCAATTTGCGATCATACAGACTTTATTAAAATATTGACAGCTCTATGTGAATGTCCAAATTGTAGCAATGAATGGTAGAATGGTCCATGTGGTCGAAAATTAAACATAAAGGTGACTATTTAAATTTTATGTATCAGTGTTTCCCCCAGCCTACGGACGTACGTACGCCAATGTGCCGACTATATCGTTGTCTGCAAGCGGGAGCGACAACATGTTGTTTCACGCACTGAATGTGTGTCCCTTTTTCAAACTTTTATGGGCCAAATATTCCTTTTATCGTGGCTTTAGCATGACCCTGCGGGAAACGAAAATTGTCGTCTGCAGCTGTTTTATATATTGTCTACTTTATCAGTAAAAAACATGGTTTGTCAGCACTTTATAATCGTTTCCATTGGAAATGATTCTAATGTGCTGCCAAAGCATGTTTTTGATGAGAAAAATTGAAATAGAAAATAAACAGCAGACGACAAAAATTAATTCAGCATTGTAAGGAACACTATGTGCCTTCTTTTGGAAGTTATTACATATTTTTGTGTCAAATTATATTTCTCTTCCCTTTGAGTTAGTTCTTAGAATATGCATATTCACTTGTTTTCTCTAGGGGCACGAATCAATGAGAAAGCACGAATACATGAGAATTGGGGCTAAAGTTTGTGTTGGTCATATTCTAACTATAGTTACATAAGTCAATAAGAGGCGGACGCAATGATAAATAACTGCGGCATCTGTTCATTAATGTACGATTTCGTTGTCGTACAGGTATACAAGCGTATAATAAGGCAATTTTGCACTGATGTAACAAGCATAGTATTCCAAATTATTAATTGTAATCACAGACTTTCAGGAATTGCAGACACTTACGCCATTCGTAGGTTGGCCCCAGTCACCATGTTGTTGGGTATCCAGTAGATCTCATTGTTCATCAGTGCCCTGTAAATGTAGAATGAAACCTTTCAATCCTACATACCATAGAGCCAACATTTCCAAACACTGTGGATCCAGATGAGCCGACTCGTTCCTAAGATTGATTGATTGGTGTTAAATGACCTATCAACAGCTAAGGTCATTTAAGGCCAGGCCAACAGGTTCGATCCCGTATGTAACCTGCTGCACTGGGGGGAGGGGGGAAATTAGAATAACCTGGTACGTACGTGAGGGCCAAACCAAATATTCATGTAAGGATGACCCACAATTGTTAAATTACCCATCGCATGCTCCCACCTGCCACCCACTCGTTCCTAAGAAGATGTGCGATTTTTCATGAAAAATGTTTAAAGAAACTGTGACATTTTCTATAAATGATGTCAAAAGTTAACAAAATGTTCATAGCAAAATACGGAATTCTATTTCATCAACTTTCGACATCAAGTACTGAAAATATCGTAAATGTTTTAAATATGTTTTTATGAGATTTCGCACATCTTCTTAAGAACAAAATCACATGTTGTATCCCGCATTGACCAGATACAGACATTCGGGTTACAACAAAGTGAACTGACGTTCTATTGGTCGAATGATGTCACGTGACGTTATCGAATGACGTAACGTAAACAAGTCCGCATACTTGATATCAAAAGACAGTAGCCTGGTATTCTCTATATAATGTATGGTACTCACAGATACTGTAGGTGGGGCATTGTGTAGAAGTCTCTGTAGTTAGCCGTGGTCATTATGATCTTGTTATTCACCAGATTCCTGAAATACACGAGGATATATCAGGCGCGGATCCAGCCACGGGTCCACCGGGTCCGGACCCGCCCCTGCTTGGTGCAAACAAAATGATACATCATTATTTCACATTGAAACACTGGCCTAAATGCCTGGAAATCACGTCTAAGGCATTCTGGTTTCAAAAACATATTGGGAGAGGACCCCCAACCCCTCCCCCACCCACCACCGTACGCGCTCGCAATTCTTGGATTGGTTGCATAATTAACATATGAAAATCCATTCCAGTTACTTAGGGGTGAAAGGGTTAAAGGTCCTGGGTTTTAGATGTGGATGAAATGCGAGCAAAATATCTGGTAAAAGAGCATTTCACAACAGATTTGTATAGGTTTTCTGAACATATATTACCCTATGTGTGACCTGAAAAAAGAAAGTAAAAATATTAATAAAAAAATATTTTATTAATGAAAAACAACAAGCGTTGCGAACGCTAGTTTTGCTAAATATAGCATTCATATTTTCCGCTGATTCACTGGCACTGACTAGACATTACGTAAGCAACTACTCCACCGATAACATTCAGTTATCAAATCATTAAATTTGGTTACCGTAGTAACCCCAAATATTCGGACACCATTTGCTTTGGAGAAACTCCAGTTTCCAAAACAAATTGTATCCAAATATATTGTTATTGCGATAAACCAGTAAAACCATACTAAACACAAACAATGGGACACTCTTTGTTGAGGGAAACCATATATTTATATGTGTTTCCTAGAATGAATGATGTCCGAATATTTAGGGTAATTACGGTATTTGTTATGATCATGCACAAACATTGTGTGTTAACCCTTACACCGCTATCTTATTTTTGTGTCGTCTGCTTTTTATTTCTATCAATTATCATCGAAAATATGCTTTCACAGCACATTAGAATAATTTACAACATGGTTTGACAGCACTTCAGAATCATTTCCATTCTGAAGTGCTGTCAAACCATGTTTTTAATGAGAAATAAGGCAAGATATAAAAGCAACAGCAGACGACAATTGTTGTGAGTTGCGGCCTAAGGGTTAAGGTATATTATTTAGAAGTGTGCAATGCTGACCATAGCTTGTAATAAAGCTTTTGAAGCTTTTCAAACAAGTTTTTCTAAGTGTCTTATCTGCAGCGAAGCGGTAGTCAGTGGTAACATGAATCCATGAAATGAATTGCGTCATTGATTTTTTCCCATAGATCTATTATGCAATAGGCCTACAGCCAAGTTCAATTTGGCATGAAATTTCCGGGAGTTGATGTTTACGATATCGGAAGCTGAAATTCAAATGCGATAATTAACTGACAAATGCATGTTTGTGACCAGTGACAAGTAATGACTGTATTCATACAACATTCATTGACATATCTCAACTGTTTTTGTGAAATGCATATTCAGAGGTACCATCCGAGACACAGCCAATTTAACTACCTATAGTTATATATATTTTTTCGAGGTACATACAAATATTCACACTAGTCAATAAATTCTATATTTTCTAAACACAATATGTATATTCAAAATTAGTGACTGAGAATCGTTAATTACTGTCTGTTCCACGTTTTGCTGCCGACAAACATTTGGCTATTAAACACATATATTAAATCTCAAAAATATTTAAATGTAAGTACTTTTTCATCAATAACAAAAAAGTCACACACCCATTTTTTTTAATTCATAAAATTCCATAAAATATTGATTTTAATGCAAAAAAAAAAGATTTTCCATTTGGAAAAATATTTAACATAGGACAAAAAGGAGGTAAAGAGTGACATTGATAATCGAACTCCGAAACCTGGCAAGATACCGGTAGCGTGGTAATGATGTAATTAAGAAAACAAAAATTAGATTTTGAAAATCGGTCCACAAAATCAATATTTGATGGAATTTCATCAAATAATTTGTTTGGGGGAACGTTATTAATGAAAAACTATTTACATTTAAATATTTTTTAGATTCAGTAATGTGTTTAATAGTCAAAAGTTTGTCGTTCAAGTTATAAAAATGTGGAACAGACAGTAGATTCTAACCTTACTGAGCGAATATACAAGAGAACAAACATCTCCAATTGTTGCGAATGTCATAAGGCAGCTTTTTTCAGATATTCGCCAATTTAACTCTTTTGGTGGGCTATAAATGTTCAAAAATAGCATACAACAATTCATTATATTTTCTTTTATTTCACCCTAAAAATATCATGAAGATGTCTTGGAATTCCATTAGAATTGAGTCCTCCGGACTCAATTCTAATGAAATTCCAAGACATGTTTACAGAGAGAAATAAGAAACATACTCATAATTTATTGGATGTTATTTTCACCGCTAGTGTTGTAATTGGGGGACTGGGTTTGCTTTGTGGCTTTAACCTCAAGGTTTTTCATGAAATAGTCGAAGGCAGACTTCGCAATATTCAATATGTTCACCTCTAATGGTCAGGATGCAAGCCGAAACCGACATACCATTACATTTCAATAACATGCATAATATGTGTATGCACAGAGTTATCAATAGTGAATACATACAGTTTGGTGATCTGGGTATTGGACAGATCAGGTACGTGGTTTAGTGACGTCTTTTGAACCAGCCTGCAATTGCAATATGTGGAATTAATTGAAATACCGTGGAATTGCCCTCAACAGGAAAAAGTAAATTTATGTATTTTAACCCTTTACATTCGGAATACACCTTTACGAGTATAACAGATTTTAAACATTTTACTTTACTTTTGTTATTTCTCAATGAAAGTATACGTTGTGACCACTCATTTAAACCATCTCGGCATATACTTCTAAGCAGATGCAAAGACAAGATTTAGGAGTTTCCACAAACAAAATCGGTTTTAGTGGAATGTGTTTAACTGTTATGTAATTTAAACTGTAAAGACATTCCTGATTTACAATTTGTGTGGTTATGTGTTATAACGACCTGGTGAAGGTCACAGTCAAGTTGTGGCCGGTGTGTTTTTGTAATATGTTCGCATATATAAAGTGTCCAAATAAGCAAATGAGCTCGCTGCAGAAGACATGCTGGGTGATCAGTACAGCTTTAATCAATGAAGTTGCGAATCGTAACCAAATTTATGTCGGAACACCCATACATTTAACGTCAGCTGTTTATATTTGGGTCCTCGATGGGATTACGTCAGTCTCGCTCTGTCTGTTATTGGAAGCAGTTGACAAAATGTGACTTAGCATTTTGGATTTAAATGCGTGTACTTTTAATTAATTTATGTCTCAGGTGAACATATTATGTTTTGGTCACTCGTTTATTAGACGTCTTGGTGAATATTGTTCGCGGGAAGGTGCAAACAATTTGACGCTGAATTCGGACAGATTCCGTGTGTCGTTTGAGGGCATTGGCGGCGCTACCATTCTCCCGGGGCGTAAATCTCTGCAGAACTTTGTTCACGTGGTCAGCTAACATTTGAGTTACATTAAAATACATTTACTTGTTGTCTGATTTCCTAAGAAACTTGTTGTAGATTAATAAATATCATATTAAATCATCACTCATGCAATAACCTCTATATGTGGATGTGAATGAAAAAACGGAGCTTATGGGTTTTGCGACCAATGTAGATCCAGATCAGCATGTACATCCACAGTCTGATCAGGATCTGCACCGTTTGCCATTCCATCAATGAAACACCCGGCATGTTTTAAACAAGCAGTATAGATCGTTATTCTGCTACATGAGAGTGCTATTTGATCAGGAGCTACACTGGTCAGAACTCCCATAAGCCCCTTTTTCCAGTCAGATCCGCAAATGAGACACGCCATGTGATTTTGTACCTAAAAACATGTGCGATTTTTCGTGAACTATATTTACAGAAACTGTAATATTTTCTGTAAATGACGTCGGAAGATGACAAAATTACCATAGAACATGCGGAAAAGAATTCAATTTTCAACATCATATACAGAAAAGATAATAAAGCCTGTATAAATTTCGTTACTGTATGGTAAGCACTGTAGATCCCGATCAGACTGCACAGATTCAGTGCAACTGGCAGCATATCTGGAATGATATACAATTGAAGCCTGTCTAAACCGGACACCCTGGGAGATTCCCAGGGTGTTCGTCTTAGAGATGTTTCACTGTAAATCATTCTCAGCCATACATGTAGTCGTGCGCTATGCGATCACGAACAGACATTATCATCGGAGATAAATGACCAAGAAACTCATCAACAATAATATCAAAGCTGTTGTATTGGTGTCCTGTTTGGAGAGGTTCCACTGTAACAGATGTTCCTAGGTACAAAATCACAAGGCGTGTCTGATACACCGAATGGCATACTCACATTTCTGTAAGGCTGGTGAGGTTCTCGAAAGTCCTATCTTCGAAAAACTCGAAACTTGAACAACTCATGATTTTTCTGAAATGAAATAGAAAGAATATGACAATGTGCAAGGACACAATGGGGCTTAATGCATTTGTGTAACTGGTAAAGAATGGGTCGTATGACATTTGTGCCCATGACTGGAAAAATGGGATTTGTGACCAGTGTAGCTCTTAATCAAATAGCACACTCCTGTAGCCTTATAACAATCTATATTGCCTGTTGGAATCTTGGCAGGTGCTTCATTGGTAGTATGGCGAACAGTGCAGATCCTTTTCCGACTGTGCGGATCTAGACTTACACTAGTCGCAAAACCCATAAGCCACATTTATCTAGTCGAGTAGTGCATATTGGTAGTCTAGGAGATAGCACGAGTCAAAGTAAATCATTTAACCATTTCACCCCTAAGTAACTGGAATGGATTTGTATATGTTAATTGACAAATGCAATTGTCACAAAATTGAGAAAAAAATGTATATGTTAATTGTCCGACAAATGCAATTGTCACAAAATTGAGACATTTATGAAAAGGGAGTGTTTTTGTTCTAAAAAAATATGAAAATACAAAAGCAGCTCATCTGGATCTACACTGTTTGCAAAACCCGCTATAGAGCGCTGTATCATTGAAAGTGTTAACTGACAGGACCAAAGCTTGTTTTACATTCACTGCCTGATTGGCAAGCAATGTATGGCCTGATGAAACTGAGCTGCACAGAAAAACTGTCAGCGCATCTGGGAGTTTATAATCTCTAAACCGGACAACAAGAAAACATCTGTGATCTTATTTTTCACGAGTTTCTTGGGAATTTATCTCAGGTGATAATGTATGTTCACGATCGCAAAGCACACAGCTATGGCTCAGATTGATACAATGAGTTACAGTGAAGCCTCTCGAAACCGGACACTCTGGGGACCTCACAGTGTGTCCGGTTTAGGGAGGTTTCACTGTAGATGTAGTCATTTAGTTTTGCATAGCTTTGCATCACTTAATTCGCTAACATCATGTGCCATTGCTCAGCGAATGCGGGAGACATAAATTGTCGTCTGCTGTTGATTTATGTTTTAATCTTCTATCTCATTAAAACATGGTTTGACAACACTGTAGAATCATTTCCATTGGAAATGATTCTAAAGTGTTGTTAAAACATAAAGAGACGGGACCAGAGTTTAAAGTCTCATCTGATAGACCAGTGTGATGGGAATACAATGTAAGTATTTTTTCACGCCCAGGGTTAGGTTTGATGAACTCACAACCTCCGGTATTGAAGTACATTGCCATATCCCCTAGGCCACGACCTCTCCCCATAAGCCATTGAAACATCAGCGCAAATAGTTTTTGAATCCAGATTGATTTCATTAAAGGTACATGCCCACTCAGTAGGCACAAACTGTTCTTTATATCGGAGACATCATCGGAGACATTCTCTGGCAAAAAACATTATTTCACCATTACCCCACGTATTGATTGGCACTATTATACATTTTATATCAGACGTGAATTTCTACACTGATATCAGGGGTGATAACTGTATTTCCTTAAAATGTTAACGGACATTACTATTTATTCTCTGTATTTACTTTTTGATGTGCAATGATCATACTTTATAATCTGTTGAAAATATTATTGTTTCAGGTGACAAATTTAATTAGTATCAACAATCAACATAGAGTGTTGTCAGGCTACATGACTGTGCTATTTAACCCTTTCACCCCTAATTAACTGGAAGGGAATTTGATATGTTAATTTTGCAACCAATCCAATGGTCACAAACCGATTTTCACACTAGTCCATTTATAAAAAGGGGGTGATTTTGTTCTGAAAAATACGAAAATTTCTTGCGGAAAGTGCAGATCTTGATGGCTAAGTCGACTGCGCAGAAAAAATGGGTCAAGTTCAAAAAAAGGTAACATGTTGGATAGTGATATGTGGTGGGCACCCCTTGGTTATGAAGCTGTGAAAGAGACGGCTCATCACGAGCCGGCTCATCTGGATCTACACATTTTGCAAATACCACTGTACAGGCCTGTGTGTTGAAAGGGTAAACCCTTATAATGCTGGGAACGAACATTTTTGTCTGCTGTTGTTATATGTTTCATAAGCGGCGGAACTAGAAAATCTAAGAGGCACGAAGCGCCATTTCATGCATTCTCAGCAAGAGGGGGCCAGGCCTGCCCAACAAAATTATTCACACCCCCCTCACCCACTTCCGCCGCCCCTGTATTTGCTTTATACAACTTGGTTTGACAGCACTTTGGGTTAATCAAGATATACACTGGTCACAATGCCCATAAGCCACATTTGTCCAGTTGCAGCCACATAATTGTACTTACATACTAGTTGTAGCCTCAGAGAACACCCCAGCTGTGATGTTCGGGAAAACCTGATTTTTCAAAACACTGAAATAAAGTCAAAATATATATAAGCTATTAAACTAACTATAATGAGTGACAATTTTATGACACGCCATCGCAATATTACCCACCGCAATATACCCATCCAGATGTAAATGTATGAAATGGGTAGATAATTAACTCTTTGCATGCTAGCGGTGAAAATGTTAATGAACCGGGAATCTACACCCCAGTTTGTCACATTTACTGACCAACATAATTTCACAATATTCAATCAACGACTGATTACGAAGACCCCAATAAACATTGAACTCGTCCACATAGGAATTCCCGCCATCTTTTCAGTTTGACACACAAAAACACACCGACCGTTCGTACAAAACAGAACAGATTTTCGACATTTATTTAAATTTAAACTGACGACTAGAAACAAAGGTGTAATTACAATATTGAATTACAATTTAGAATGTTCACAAAGTGTAGTAGGTATGTCTCATTCCGAACCCTTATGTTTAAAGTTGCTTATTTGTTCATGAAAATTTGAAAATCGGCCAAGTTATCATTTTTTTGCAAACCAGACGGATATTTGTATGGCAAGTGCCGTCCGCGGCAGTTTTATTGAAATAACTTAATTATTGACAGATCTTTGTGAAATAAAAAGAGGCTCATTTCTAAACAAGAGTGCCGTAAGTCACAAAATACGCCCGTCGAAGATGGGCCAGACAGCGAAGATGCAGAAATGTGAAGCTGTCACCAAGGCAAGAAACATTGATGAGAATTTGAAACTCTATAGCATTATTTCTTCCTCTCGTTGTGCTAAACAGGTATACTAATTTAGGTATAGATGTGTAAAGTAGAAATTATATATAATTGGATAAAAAATGTAGAAAAAATGGCTAAGTTAAAAAGCTGATATGTTTGTTAAAAAACATGTAGTCGGCATAAAAACACCAAGGTGCACCATCTTCAATATTTGTAGAAGACGTGTGTATATGTATATAATTGATTGAACGGTTTCAGAGGAGTTGTGTACTTAAGCTCTGTACCCTATATATAATTGTATACAAAAATGTAGAAAAAATGGCTAAGTTAAAAAGGTGATATTTTTGTTAAAAATATTTTTCGGCATAAAAACAGCAAGGTGCACATCTTCAATATGTGTAGAAGACAATAAATCTTGAGCAGCATTCCGCGAAACAGACAATAATTAAAAGTCTAATTCAATTTGCGCATCTACACATCACAATGAAGCCATGGTGCACATACTAAATATTTCCAGCTATTATGATTTAAAAGTTGTATTTCTTACACAATTGCGGAACTCTAAGTCCAAAAGGGGGAGAAAATCCATGATCTAGGTGTCAAATCAAAACTCGAAATTCACTCTGCGCATCTGCACACCATGAGAAAGCCACGCACCAAATATGCTATCCAGTATGTGGTTCGCCATTTTTGTTTGCACTAGTAGATGTACATGTACAGCATTATCCGAAAATAAAATGATGTTGCAAACATGCAGAGGTGATGTCACGTATCACACAATTTACGTCATTTACTGACGTCACTATGTTATGCCATTTACATGCACCGACTATCCTGAATGTTCAGGGAATTGGAACTGAATATGGGCATGGTAAATTAATTTTGTTTGGAAAGCCCGAGGTGCACATAATTAGCCTGGTTACAAGCCGGCTCATCTGGATGTACACTGTTTGAAAACACTGCTAAAGAGGTCTGCTGTGTTGAAAGGGTTAAAGCAGCCATGTATTAGACATACACAGATGTTCCGGAACAGCTCGCGATAATGCCGTTTACGCAGGTACAACCGGAACATAGATCGCCCGAAAACTCCGATGGTGGATACAGGTAGTTGCCGGGTATCGCAGACGACCATAAACCATTCCGGCGGTCATCTGTAATGGATAGACTTGGTTGGTTGATGAGTTGGTTGGTTGGTTGATGCGTTGGTTGGTTGGTGGTTGGTTGGTTGGCTGGCTGGCTGGCTGGCTGGCTGGCTGGCTGGCTGGCTGGCTGGCTGGCTGGCTGGCTGGCTGGCTGGCTGGTTGGTTGGTTGGTTGGTTGGTTGGTTGGTTGGTTGGTTGGTTGGTTGGTTGGTTGGTTGGTTGGTTGGTTGGTTGGTTGGTTGGTTGGTTGGTTGGTTGGTTGGTTGGTTGGTTGGTTGGTTGGTTGGTTGGTTGGTTGGTTGGTTGGTTGGTTGGTTGGTTGGTTGGTTGGGGTTGGTTGGTTGGTTGGTTGGTTGGTTGGTTGGTTGGTTGGTTGGTTGGTTTTGGTTGGTTGGTTGGTTGGTTGGTTGGTTGGTTGGTTGGTTGGTTGGTTGGTTGGTTGGTTGGTTGGTTGGTTGGTTGGTTGGTTGGTTGGTTGGTTGTTGGTTGTTGGTGTTGTTGTTTGGTTGTTGGTTGTTGTTGTTGGTTGGTTGTTGGTTGTTTGTTGGTTGTTTGTTGTTTGTTGTTGGTTGGTTGGTTGGTTGGTTGGTTGGTTGTTGGTTGGTTGGTTGGTTGGTTGGTTGGTTGGTTGGTTGGTTGGTTGGTTGGTTGGTTGGTTGGTTGGTTGGTTGTTTGGTTGGTTGTTATTGTTTGTTTGTTGTTGTTGTTTGTTTGGTTGTTTGGTTGTTTGTTTGTTTGGTTGGTTGGTTGGTTGGTTGGTTGGTTGGTTGGTTGGTTGGTTGGTTGGTCATTGGTTGGTTGATTGATTGACAGTTTGGTTGGTTGATTGATTGATTGATTGGGGTGTAACATCCAGTCAACAGTAAGGGCCTATACATATCTATGCGACTGCCATTATGGTGGGAGTATAGGCCTGATAATATCGTGAGCGATCAAACTTTACCAAAAACTTTCAACATGACACCATTGCTGATACTGATACTGGGGTGACAAAATAAGCTCTTCCTCTTCTTAACCCTTTCACCCCTAAGTAACTGGAATGGATTTTGATATGCTCATTTTCCGACCAATCCAATCGTCACAATATGATGTTCAGACTTGTCCATTTATAAGAAGGAACGTTTTGTCTTCTTCTAAGAAATATGAAAATTGCTTGCAAAAAGTGCAGATTATGATGAGACGGCTCGTTATGAGCCGGCTCGTCTGGATCTACACTGTTTGCAAACATTGCTAAAGAGGTCACAACACGATTTTCAGACTAGTCCATTTATGAAAAGCGGGTGTGGTTTTTCTACAAAATATGAAAAAGACTTGCAAAAAGTACAAAACCTGATGAGGCTCATCTGGATCTACACTGTTTGCAAACACGGCGATAGCGGGCTATAGGGGTTAACTAGAAGATGTTACATGACTGATGATGTATTATGTTATTTATTTCACCAGCTTACTGATTTCATAAGAGGAGAGGCTATACCGAGTTTCTTATGAAACCAGTCAACACGTAATATAAATATTAAATTATATTGAATGTAGATTCTATTTATTGAATAAGACAATCCTCATTTATTGATGCTGTATTTATAAAGCAACATGTTTTCGGTAGCGGCCTCAGTTGCATATTTAATAAACAGGTGTAATTATCATCACTAATACATTGTGTTAAGGCTCATTATATGCAGTAACAATGGAAACTAAACAGCCCACAACAAAACTAGGTTCAGCAGCGTCTGGGTTAATGTCTTTATTTGAGTTTAAGGTAAATCCTTACAATGCGGGAAACAAAAATTATAGTCTACTGTTCTTTTATATTTTGTCTTCTTTCTCAATAAAAAAACATGGTTGACAAAACTTTAGAATCATTTCCAATGGAAATGATTCTAAAGTGTTGTCAAAGCAATTAAGCATTGGATAGGAAATATGAAATATAAAACATAAACAGCAGGCAACAACAAATTAATTCAGCAATGGCAGGGTTAATGTCCTTATTTGATTTAAGGTAAACCCTTACAATCCGTGAACAAAAACTTATCGTCTGCAGGTGTTTTATATTTTATCTTCTTTCTATTAATAAACAAATATGATTTGACAGTACTTTACTATCATTTCCAATGATGAGAAAAATGAAATTTGAAAAATAAACAGAAGAAGACAAAAAATTAATTCAACATGGTAAAGTAGAAGATAATAAACTCACCGTCTGTGTAAGCAATGCCATTGTACCCCTCTGTCGGTGACAAGAAAATAGCCAATAGGAGCACAACAAATTCTACTCCAGTTGCCATGGCAGCACACGGTCACTGAGCCATCTGTAAAACAAGAAATCAGACAGTATATGAGAAAAATGGTAAAATACAATGGAATATCCCTGCACGGCCACCTCTCTACAACAACACCCTCTCTATAACAGCCACTATATGTATTATATATCCCAATTTGACAAATCTCTACAACAGCCACCTCTCTAAAACAGCGAATACATGTATTATATATCCCAATTCGACAAATACCTACAACAACCATCTCTCTACAACAACACCCTCTCTATAACAGCGAATACATGTTTTATATATACCAATTTGACAAATCCCTACAGCAGCCACCTCTCTAAAACAGCGGATACATGTATTATATATCCCAATTCGACACATCCCTACAAGAGACACCTCTCTAAAACAACAGCCTCTCTATAACAGCGATTATATGTATTATATATCCAAATTTGACAAATCCCTACAACAGTCACCTCTCTACAACAACACCGTCTTTATAACAGCGACAATGTGTATTGTATATCCCAATTTGGCAAATCACTACAACAGCCACCTTCTTACAACAACACCCTCTCTATAACAGCAAATATATGTATTATACATCCCAATTTTACATATCTCTACAACAGCCACCTCTCTACGACAACAAACTCTCTATAACAACGACAACATGTATTATATATCCCAATTTCACTAATCCCTACAACAGCCACCTCACAATAACAGCGACTATATGTATTACATATCCCAATTTGACAAATCCCTACAACAGCCACCTCTCTACAACAACAGCCTGTCTGTAACAGCCACTATATGTATTATATATCCCAATTTGACAAATCCCTACAAAAGTCACCTCTCTACAACAATACCCCCTCTATAACAGAGATGTTTTATATATCCAAATGAGACAAATCCCTAGAACAGTCACCTCTCTACAACAACACCCTCTCTATAACGGCGATTATATGTCCCAATTTGACAAATTCTTACAACAGCCACCTCTCTACAACAACACCATATATATAACAGCGACTACATGTATTATATATCCCAATGTGACAAATCCCTACAACAACCACCTCACTACAACAACACCCTCACAATAACAGCGACAATGTGTATTACATATACCAATTTGACAAATCTCTACAACAGCCACGTCTCTACAACAAGACTCTCTCTATAAAGGCGACTACGTGTATTATATATCCCAATTTGACAAATCCCTACAACAGCCACCTCTCTACAACAACACCCTTTCTATAACAGCGACTACCTGTATTATATATCACAATTTTACAAATCTCTACAACAGCCACCTCTCTACAACAATACCCTCTCTATAACGGCGACTACCTGTATTATATATCACAATTTGACAAATCCCTACAACAGCCACCTTTCTACAACAACACCCTCTCTATAGCAGCGACTACATATATTATATATCCCAATTTGACAAATCTCTACAACAGCCACCTCTCTACAACAATTCCCTCTCTATAACAGCGACAACATGTATTATATATCCCAATTTGACAAATCCCTACAACAGCCGCCTCTCTACAACAACACACTCTCTATAACAGCGACAACATGTATTAAATATACAAATTTTACAAATCCCTTCAACAGCCACCTCTCTACAACAGCACCCTCTCTAAAACAGCGAATATTTGTATTATATATCCCAATTCGACAAAACCCTACAACAGCCACCTCTCTACAACAACACCCTCTCTAAAACAGCGAATACAATTATTATATATCCCAATTTTACAAATTCCTACGAAAGCCACGTCTCTGCAACAACACACTCTCTATAACAGCGACAACATATATTATATATACCAATTTTACAAATACCTACAACAGCCACCTCTCTACAACAACACCCTCTCTAAAACAGAGAATACATTTATTATATATCCCAATTCGACAAATCCCTACAACACCCACCTCTCTACAACAACACCCTCTCTAAAACAGCGAATACAATTATTATATATCCCAATTTTACAAATTCCTACGAAAGCCACGTCTCTGCAACAACACACTCTCTATAACAGCGACAACATATATTATATATACCAATTTTACAAATACCTACAACAGCCACCTCTCTACAACAACACCCTCTCTAAAACAGAGAATACATTTATTATATATCCCAATTCGACAAATCCCTACAACACCCACCTCTCTACAACAACACCCTCTCTATAACAGCGATTAAATGTATTATATATCCCAATTTGACAAATCCCTAAAACAGCCACCTCTCTACAACAACACGCTCTCTATAACAGCGACTACATGTATTATATATCCCAATTTGACAAATCCCTACAATATCCACCACTCTACAACAACACCATCTCTATAACAGCAACTACATGTATTATATATTCCAATTTGACAAATCCCTACAACAGCCACCTCTCTACAACAACACGCTCTCTATAACAGCGACAACATGTATTATATATCCCAATTTCACAAATACCTACAACAGCCACCTCTCTACAACAACACGCTCTCTATAACATCGACGACATGTATTATATATACCAAATTTACAAATCCCTACAACAGCCACCTCTCTAAAACAACACCCTCTCTAAAACAGCGAATACATGTATTATATATCCAAATTCGACATTTCCCTACAACAGCCACCTCTCTACAACAACACCCTCTCTATAACAGCGATTACATGTATTATATATCCCAATTTGACAAATCCCTACAACAGCCACCTCTCTACAACAACACGCTCTCTATAACAGCGACTACATGTATTATATATCCCAATTTGACAAATCCCTACAACATCCACCTCTCTACAACAACACTATCTCTATAACAGCAACTACATGTATTATATATTCCAATTTGACAAATCCCTACAACAGCCACCTCTCTACAACAACACGCTCTCTTTAACAGCGACTACATGTATTATATATCCCAATTTGACAATTTGAAAAATCGCTACAACAGCCACCTCTCTACAACAACATCCTCTCTATCGCAGCGACTATATGTATTATATATCCAAATTTCACAAATCTCTACAACAGCCACCTCTCTACAACAACACCCTCTCTAAAACAGCGAATACATGTATTATATAATTTTCCCAATACAAAATCCCTACGAGCCAACCTCTGCAAACAACAAAATGCAACAACACACACTCTATAACATAAACACCGATCAAATGTAATTTTATATCCCATTTTACAAACCCTAAACGAAGGCACCTCTTTGACCAACACACCCTATTTAAAACAGGCGAACCTATTATATAACCAATTTTACAAATCACTACACAGACACCTCTCTACAACAACACCCTATATAAAACAGCGGAATCAATGTATTATATATCAATCGACAATCCTACAACAGCCACTTCTCTACAATAAACACCCTCTCTAATCAGCGATTACATGTATTATATATCCCAATTTGACAAATCCCTACAACAGCCACCTCTCTACAACAACACGCCTCTCTTTAATAACAGCGACTTGTATTATATATCCCAATTTGACAAATCCCTACAACATCCACCTCTCTACAACAACGCTATCTCTATAACAGCAACTACATGTATTATATATTCCAATTTGACAAATCCCTACAACAGCCACCTCTCTACAACAACACTCTCTCTATAACAGCGACTACATGTATTATATATCCCAATTTGACAATTTGAACAATCCCTACAACAGCCACCTCTCTACAACAACATCCTCTCTATCGCAACGACTATATGTATTATATATCCAAATTTTACAAATCTCTACAACAGCCACCTCTCTACAACAACACCCTCTCTAAAACAGCGAATACATGTATTATATATCCCAATTCTACAAATCCCTACGAAAGCCACCTCTCTGCAACAACACACTCTCTATAACAGCGACAACATGTATTATATATACCAATTTTACAAATCACTACAACAGCCACCTCTCTACAACAACACCCTATCTAAAACAGCGAATACATGTATTATATATCCCAATTCGACAAATCCCTACAACAGCCACTTCTCTACAACAACACCCTCTCTATAACAGCGAATACATGTATTATATATCCCAATTTGACAAATCCCTACAACAGCCACCTCTCTACAACAACACGCTCTCTTTAACAGCGCCTACAGTATTATAATTCCCAATTTGACAAATCCCCTACACCAGCCTCCTCTCTACAACAACCACCAATCCTATAACAGCAACTAACAATG
Source organism: Conchocele bisecta (assembly GCA_029237695.1). Lineage (NCBI taxonomy): Eukaryota > Metazoa > Mollusca > Bivalvia > Lucinida > Thyasiridae > Conchocele > Conchocele bisecta. The sequence goes on from CM055273.1 coordinate 34,380,712, forward strand.
TAAATATAATCCCAATTTTGACAAATCCCTACAACAGCCACCTCTCTACAACAACACGCTCTCTATAACAGCGACTACATGTATTATATATCCCAATTTGACAATTTGACAAATCCCTACAACAGCCACCTGTCTACAACAACACTCTCTCTATAACAGTAACTACATGTATTATATATCCAAATGTTACAAATCTCTACAACAGCCACCTGTCTACAACAACACTCTCTATATAACAGCGACTATATGTATGATATATCCCAATTTGACAAATTCCTACAACTGTCACCTCTCTACAACAACAACATCTCTATAACAGCGACAACATGTATTATATATCCCAATTTGACAAATGTCTACAACAGCCACCTCTCTATAACAACACCCTTTCTATAACAGCGACTATATGTATTATGTATATGAATTTTACAAATCTCTACAACATCCACCTCTCTACAACAACACCCTCTCTATTACAGCGACAACATGTATTATATATCCCAATTTTACAAATACCTACAACAGCCACCTCTCTACAACAACACCCTCTCAATAACAGCTACAACATGTATTATATATCCCAATTTGACAAATAACTACAACAGCCACTTCTCTACAACAACATCCTCTCGATAACAGCGACAACATGTATTATATATCCCAATTTAACAAATCACTACAACAGCCACCTCTCTACAACAACACAACAGCGACTACATGTATTACATATCCCAATTTGACAAATCACTACAACAGCCACCTATCTACAACAACACCTTCACAATAACAGCGACAACATGTATTATATATCCCAAGTTGACAAATCCCTACAACAGCCACCTCTCTACAACAACACCCTCTCTATAACAGCGACTACATGTATTATATATCCCAATTTGACAAATCCCTACAACAGCCACCTCGCTACAACAGCACCCTCTCTTTAATAGCGACTACATGTACTTGTATAATATATCCCGATTCGACAAATCTCTATATATTTTGAGTCCCTACAACAGCCACCTTTCTACAACAGCCAGTTTTCGGCTTACTGAGAAATTCCTATCGTTTCCGTACCGAGTCTGATAAACTTCACTTGATATCAAAAGGCACTAGCATGGTATTCTATACATAATGAGTAATGAGACATTGTCTTTGTTAAAAAGAATGCACACTTGTTTGCACGATGTCATTCCACTGATGTAATTCTGTAACGTCATGTGACGCCGTTCGACCGATGAAACACCAGTTTACAATCTGTGTTTCAGCTGTTTCATATTTTTACGAAACAAATCAACATCCTTTTCATAAATGGACTAGTCTGAAAATCATTTTGTATCAATTTGGTTGTTCAGAAAATTAACATATCAAAATCCATTCCAGTAATTTAGGGGCGAAAGAGTTATTTACAAAATGTTTATGTGAACCTAAATAACGGGTGCAGATAACTCGATGACAATACTAATGATATGAGACATGTGATATTTTACCTGATAGGCGAATAGTATTAGACATAAAATCGCCAAAGATCGGAACAAAATAAGCAAAAGCTGAATTTTTCAGCATAGGTCCGGAATAGCATTTGCAGAAACATATCAAAACTCCCCATGAATCCCACTGGAGCTTAATCTAGAATTCAAGATGGCGTTTAATATGGCTGCCATACATTTATTAAACACAGTAAGGTGACTATAATGAACCTATTCACACATATGGTGGAGCATATCATTGAACAATGCATATATTAACCTTTCCACTAACAGAAGGCCGCAGTCCACATATTGAGCCCGCCTAGCTGTTGCTAGTCCGAGGGTGTATTGATAGTCCCAATGCTTAGCGATAATATTAGAGTGTATATATGTGGTTAGATATAAATGTATATGGTACTTAAAATGTTTAATTCATAATTCGTAAAACCGTTAACACAATGTAATTTGACATTGACCTAGTGTATGGCGGCCAAATGGATGGTCTACGGAATGAAAGTATGGATGGTAACAAGTCTACGCGACCTCGCGTTGCAGATCTACGTATAAGGTATGAACACACTGAAATTTTGTGGGGATAAAACAACTGTTATAGCGCAATCTGATTATGATTAGAGAGATATAAATGATGTATATTTCGGACGGACTCTCCTACGGGTGGGAGTACATATGTCATCCTGGGCCCGGTTGTTCAAAACACCAGTTAGCTTAACGGACTGTTAAATCCTTAACGGACTGTTAAATCCTTAACTGAATGGTTAAAATCTCTGTTAAAACAGAGATTTTAACCATTCAGTTAAGGATTTAACAGTCCGTTAAGCTAACGGATGTTTTGAACAACCGGGCCCTGATTACTATGTCTCGGTTTCCACGAGGGGCTTGACAAACAATTACTTTAGCATCTGTCTTTCTTCTGGAATTAATTCACATTTAACTATAACATTGATAAAATAAAGCATATTGCAATACAGTATGTAAGATCCATGTAATTCAATATGGCCTCCAATATGACTGACAAAACCCGCTAATTTGTATAATATATTGATCAGTGACAAACTGTGTATACGGTTTCAGAAGTATCTTTCTCTTAGCGTAATTACAGTTATATACCAGTACATTGTACACAAAATGTATACATTTCATGTGAAATAAATAATTACTTGTGAGGAAAAATGTGTCGGTTTGCCTGCCAGCCTATATGTGTATGCATGTATGCCTGCGTATAATGTTTCAGGTTATATTATGATATTGTTAGATCTTATATTTTAAGGCATATATATATTTGATAAATTATAATACATGACATATGTTACTAATCAAAGGTTAGATTGCATGACCTTCTCAAGTGGTTACCATGGATATATATTGTTGGCAATGATGTAAGTTATATATCATGTGTAATGCTTATGGATTGCAGGACAATGCATACATTCTGTAAGTACACACTTTGTAGAATCATACGAGACTGAACTTTCATTTATGTGGAAGAATGTGACACACTGTCCATGTCTCATTCCCTTGCATTTTGATATTGACAACCGACGTTTAAAGAGTCTCCTGTCCTTGGGAACATGTTTACACTAACTGCGGTGTGGATCATACTTACCAGAATCGTGATATCCCTGATTTGGCACTCAGTTACAATTTGGCTTTCTTGTACGTGAGTGTTGAAGACGGTTATCCAACGTGTTCGTGTAGTAAGATTAGTGTACTCCTATTACATTCAGGAGCTAAGACTAAGTAACTCGTGTGCATTGAATACCTTACACACGTCCGGATATTCTAAATTGTGGGCTGAATATACATTTCTTGCTGCAAATATTCAGTTCTAATTTTGGGATTCCTCTATATAGATGAAATACTGGATTTACCAGTTGAAAACCGTAGATGTTGACAGTCCGTTAAACACAATTAATCAATATATCTATCTACCAATATACGTCAAATGTACTTATAATCGATAATTTCAATGCGGTGCTTCGTGACGATGATAATATCACTAGTGATTTGTTTAAAAGTTACTGATAAATTTGCTTATTTAGCAAGTTATTCCAATTAGTTATGCAGTCACAAACATAACTGTGCTTGATAATGCTGCAATGAACTAAGTCTGCCAAATTGAGACATGTTTCAAGCATAAATAACAATAACTTGTTTTTTTTTCATTTCCCTGTGCTGATTTGCCGTAGATAGATGTAAGTTATTTTGAGATATTTTTTAAAATTGTGTGGCCATCTTGAATATCATTTCGCATAATATAATACATAAAGTATGCATTAAATGTACTGCATAGTTCAAATGTCTTCAACTGACCCATATAATAAATTCAAATTCTAATTAGTGCAAATGTTATATATCTTATATACAAATTTACGTCATTTTTCGACATTTCCCGCAAGTTGGTGGCCATCTTGAATATAATTTCACATAACATAATATATAAAATATGTATTAAATATATTGTATAGTTGGAATATCTCCTAATAACCCCAATATTACATTCAAATATAGCTATTCCTAATGTTCCACATTTTTCTCAGTTCCTACATTGGCCGGATGTGGCGTAGGAATATTTCCGCACGACTGCTGTATGTTTGGCTCAAATGGCGCGTTCCCAAATCGAAAGTGATGATTCTCGCGCGATCGATCAAATCTTTCCCTATCTAATGCAATTTCAAGCCGATTTACCCTGTCTAATAATTTCTCAATATCTTTATCATGTGTCTTATCTGTACTATAATTCTGTGTGTCGTCTAAGCTCGCTCCATTTGCTTCTTTTTCCAGAGACATTTTTTAGCCGGGGGCCACTTGTCATTTGCACATGGAGAGACACTTGATTACACACTTCCGGTGTGTAATCTTCCGACCAAATATAGTTCGTCTAACTTCATAATACATTCGAATATAGCTATTCCAAATGTTCCACATTTTGCTCAGTTTAGAGCGTTAAGAGATGCTGGCGGCCATCTTGGACGCCATTTTGATTGTATTACATTTCACAATTTGGATTATTATGATTTGTTAGTTATATTCAGTATGTTTCGGCACAATTTATCCATGATTGGTTGAGTAAATTTTGCACAAGTTATTATTTTTGTCATTTTGGCGGCCATTTTGGACGCCATCTTGATTCCTGGATTATGCTCCTGTGGGATTCATGGGGAGATTTTAAATGTTAGTACTAATTTCATTTTCTGAAAAATTCAGCTTATTTGTTTACGATCTCAACCTTAATACTCTTTGCCTATGAAGAAGATGTGTAATTATCATGAACAATATTTTCGGTAAATGATGTCGAAAATTGACAAAATATCCATAGCAAATGTTGAATTCCATATATGATCTGAACATTTTGTCAACCTTTGACATCATTTACATCAAATGTTGACAAGAGTTCCATATGCCGTCTAAAGTGAAAACATCTTCATTGCACATATGATGTCGAAAGTTGACAAAATGTTGGCATTTGCTCTGAACATTTTGTCAACTTTTGACATCATTTACAGAAAATATCGTGTAATTTGTAAATATTTTTCTGGAATTTTTGTTTGTTTGTTGGAGTTTAACGGCCCACAAACAGCTAAGGTCATTTAAGGCCGGGTCAATGAGTTCAGTAATAAATCCCATACATTACCTGTACAAATGGGGGGTGGGGATCCCAAAATCAGAACTGACTATTTACAATAAACAATCTATATATTCAGCCCTGAAATCAGAATAATCCTGATCTGATGCCAGGTCCTCGCCACACCAGAAACACTTTGCCTCCTCAAAACATCAGTAATAGTCATACTATTTTTATAATGGGCGATAACCCAATTCAACTCCAAGGTAACAAAAGAGCCAATGATAAAAACATACCTGAGGGCAAAACCAGGAAAATCGTGATTCCTATCGGAGGAACCCCCCGTTAATTTACGCCGTCGCGTTCGACCGACCAACCACCGATATCGCACATCTTCTTCGGTACAATATCACATGGCTTGTTCCGTGTATTTCTTAACTATTTGCATGCTTGGAAATTTGTGGGCTATAAATAGTTCAAAACTAGCGGACAAAAATTCATCATATTTTCTTGTATTTCTCCCCGTAAATATCATGAATATGTAACACTCCTAATTCGTTTGGCGGATATTTTCGCCGCTAGCACGCAAAGAGTTAAATGGCAACCAACGTAGCCCCTGGTCAACTTGCACGGATGCACAGACTGATCTGGGCTATGTTAGCCGCAGTAGTCCCTTTTCTAAGCTGATGCTTCTATTTTAGGTGTTGTTTACCAACCTCTGATAATCAATAGTCGATGTGTCATGTATGAAGAAACCCATCATTGTATTAAGCAATCAATATGCTATACAAGACATCTTGAACACTCAATGAAGAATGAATACAAAGTTTGTTAATATGTGGTGTGCATAATGATTATCTTTACAGAATGTGTTTTATTTACTGTTGGGCTTTGGTCGATCATTCAACTATTTCAACACTACAGACCGCTATCATGGCTATAGTGGAGTTGCAAACAGTGTACATCCAGATGAGCCGGCTCGTGACGAGCCGTCTCATCAGGATTTACACTTTTTGCAAGTACTTTGCATATGTTTTTAGAAAAGAAAACAACATATCGTTTTCATAAATGGCCTAGGTGAGATTGTTCCCACGACCAATAAACTATAAAACCCATATTTAACAGCAGACAACAAATTGAATGCAGCGTTGCTCGGATAAAACACACATACCACAAACTGAATTTAAGTTCTATTGACTTCCTTAATGGCATGATAAATCCATCTAATCGTCGTGAAGGATTTTGCATATACATTAAAATGAGAAATGAACTCTAATGGAATTATAGTTCATGTTGTATTGAATATGCTAACGTTGTCATAAACAGATGAGAGACACACCTATACAATGAGACAGGAAGTATTAAGATATTTTCCAGACGAAAAAGAAACGCACCTACACTGTCTGTTCCACCTAAATTTCACCGATGGACTTTCATTGGCTAATTAAAAGTGAAAGTGAAAGGGTTTAGCGTCTCAGCAACAGCTAAGCTCATATAGGGACGGGATCACAGTTTAAAGTATCATCCAACAAACCAGTGGGATGGAATACAATGTACAATAAAAGTATTGTTGATGCCTAAGCAAGGTTTGAACCCACAACCTCTGGATTGGAAGTCAAGTGTTCTGAACCCTAGTCCACAACCCATCTTTCTTTGGCTAATTGACTCTTTCAACCCTATATACCTGTATAGTGGTATTGGCAAAAAATTGTAGATTCAGATGAGCCGGCTCGTAACGAGCCGTCTCATCAGGATCTGAACTTTTTGCAAGTAAGTTTCATATTTTTGTGAACCAAAATTACCCCCTTTTCATAATGAGTAGTCTAAAAACCATTTTGTGACGGTTGAATTGGTTGCAAAATTTACATATGAAAATCTATTCCAGTTACTTAGGGGTGAAAGGGTTAAACGTATGAATCTGAAAAAAATATTAAACTTGAAATATTTTTTTTTAAATAAATTGATTGATTTATTGATTGGGGATTTATTCTGTTCAGCAACAAGGTCATTTGTGGCTGTGACGGGAAAAAAATATGGGTTTTGCGACGAGTGTAGATCCAGATCTAGCAATGAAATTACCATACAACTTTCATCATTGAAATACAGTGTTATGAGCTGGTGCCAGGCACCCTTACTATGCTTGATAAATTGGTTCCAATTGAAAATCTCAGTTAGATTCACCATTAACCCATTACATTCGGAATACACCTTTACGGGTTATTTTATTTTTCTTATTTCTCAATGAAAATATATGTTGTGACCAATCATTTGAACCGTCTCGACAAGAGACAGTTCAAATGGTGGTCACGACATATACTTCTACGCACATTGGATATAGGCATGTGGGTATTGAACTCGACACATTATCTCATCATGGCAAACATTTGTGGCAAATTATTCGAAAATCCATTTACAAGTTTAGAAGATATAGAGCAGAAACACAATTTAACGAATTTCACCTTTGACCTCTCAGTGTGACTTTGGCCTTGGACGTAGGCACGTGGGTATCGAACGTGATACGTCACATCGTCTCATCATGGCAAACATTTGTGGCAATTTTTTTGAAAATCGATTGACCGGTCTAGAAGATATAGAGCGGAAACCAAATTTAACGAATTTGACTTTGACCTCTAAGTGTGAATTTGACCTTGTACGTAGACACGTTGGTATTGAACGGGATATTTCATCTCATCATGGCAAACATTTGCAGCAAATTATTTGAAAATGCATTTATCGGAGAAGATATAGAGCCGAAAAAAAAATCCAACAGACCGACCGACAGACTGAAAGACGGACAGAAAAACTTACTCTATTAGCATGATTAGAAAATGTGTTCATGGAACACGGTTGCCCCACATATCACTTTGATAGTAAAACGATGCAAAATTCTTAGTCCAAAAGGGGAGATAATCCATGACCTGGGATCAAATCAAAGATCGAAATAAACCTTGTTCATCTACTCATCATAATGAAGCTACATACCAAGTTTCAGGTATGTAGTTATTAGAGTTTAAAAGTTTTACGAGTTACATGCCAAAATTGGAAAATTTTAAGTCGAAAAGGGGGAGATAATCCATGACCCTGCCCCTCAGTGGCAGATTGGAAAAACTACGGCAATCTTCTTAACGGACACACAGTCCAAATACTGCATATATGCATCCCGGCTCTACCGAAACAGGGGGCATAACAGTATTAAGAAGTTCTGTGAAAGTCACCAGAAAGTATAAGGAATTTACGTGCTATGTTAAGTTTGAACCTAATTGTACATATTGGACGCTGGAAATGTTTGTTTTTGGATTAGTTTTTATTTGTTTGTTTGTTGGGGTTGAACAGCCTATCAACAGCTAAGGTCATTTAAGGCCGGGGCAATGGGTTTAGTACTAAACCCCATATATTACCTGTACAAGTACATATACATGTTCAAGTACATGTACAAATGGGAGGGGGGATACCAAACTCAGAATTGAATATTCACAATAACAAAACTATATATTCAGCCCTGAAATCAGAATAATTCTGATCTGATGCCAGGTCCTCGTCTCACCAGAATCAATTGGCCCCCTCCCAAAGGTAGTAGGATCAGTAATAATCTTACTACTTTTATGATGGGAATTATAACCCAATTCAACTCCGAGGTAACAAAAGAGCGAGAGATAAAAACGTACCTGAGGGCTAAACCAGGCAAATCGTGATTCCTATAAGGAGGAACCCCACTATTAATGTATGCCGTCGCGTTCGCCCGACCAACTACCCACTTTTCGATTAGTTAAAAAATGTTTCTAATACTGAAGAATAACTAGTAGTGTAAACGATAGTCAATGAGATGGTTCAGATGGTGGTCGCGACATATACTTCTAAGCACATTTAAAGAAAATATTTAGGATTTTCCCCAATGAAAATGACAAATTCTCAGCATGAAATGGGTTACACAATGTAAGTTAAATTAGTAACCATCGATTGCAAAAAAAAACAAGGATTCACAGGGCTAGTTATTTTTCATTAATAATTAGACAAATATTTTAACACATTATTTTTACTGATATGTTTCATCACTTCTGCACATATCTGATTGATTGATTGGTGTTTAACGGCATATCAACAGCTAAGGGAATTAAAATTGCACATATCTGAGACACAGTGCCATCTTCCCTACGTTGGAAAAAATGTCATCCACTACATTCCAAGTGAACTATTGAAAAACCAAATAATATAAAACAAATTTCTTACCTGTATATTGTAAACTTAGATCTTGGAGTTATTTAGAATGTAATATAAATCGCTTTTTACGGTATTAAGTCACCATGAATCTACACACATCTACAAGTATTTCGTTCTGCAATAATTTCATTACGACAAGGCTGCAACAAGACACATGTTCCTTTACTCCGATAAAGGGCTATTTACCATAATACACCCATATTGATAAACGATCAATGCTGAAGATACACGATTTACACGACTGGGTGAACCCGTTCACCCCTAAGTAACTGAAATGGATTTTGATATGTTAATTTTGCAACAAATCCAATAGTCACAAAATGATTTTCAGACTAATCCATTTATAAAAAGGGGTTGGTGTTTTTGTTCTCCAAAATATGAAAATTACTTAGTAATATATTTTTTCTGATAGTGACTCGCGGTGGTATCAGGCTATTTTCATATGCAAATGAGACATGATATTTTTTATTTATTTATACTAATTAAATTCGTCACATGAAAACATATTATTTTCAACAAATTATCAAGTACGATAATTGCACATCAACACATAAATATAGAGAAAAAATAGTAACGTCCGTTAACATCTTACAGAAACGCGGTTATCGCCCCTGATATCAGTGTTGAAATTTACGGCTGATATAAAATGTATAATTAATGCCAATCAATACGTGGGGTAATGGTGAATGAAAGTTTATTTTGCCAGAAAATGTATCAGATGATGTCTCTGATATAAAGAACGTTTAGAGCATTAATAAACCATATATTTACACGGCAAATATCACACACAAGCTGGATGGTAACAATACTACAGATACAATATACGAGACGATATGTGGGAAATATTGCCTTATTATAGCATTTCCGTATTTCATATGTGTACATGCATGATGTAAGATTGTGACAAAATAGACAATTTTCCAGCAAAAAAGGTATACTGGAATCCGGTTGTCCGTCCGTCTGTCCGTCACTAAACTTAACATCAGCAAATATGTTATAACTTCTATGTCCTTCATCGAAAATTCTTAATATTTCATGCATGCATTCCTCTAAGGCTGTACTTTCATGCTGTGAGCAATCCAAGAACGTCCAACCCACGCTGATCCCAAGGTCAAGGTCACATGCTTAGTCTCTTTACAAAACTTAACATGAGAGAATATATTATAACATCTATTTGCTTTCATATTTAGCGGCACCTGGGCCTACGCAAGGGACACATCTGGTTAAAATATGGATCCATGGGTTAGTGGCCCAACACGCTGCAATTTTAGACTGAACCCCGAGTGAGACCTGAAGTTGAACATATAATTCTCAACTCAGGAAGTAAAGGTACATGCCCACTCAATAGGCACAACATGTTCTTTTTATCAGAGACATCAATTGGGACATTTTCTGGCAAAATAAACATTCATTCACCATTACCCCACGTATTGATTTGCATTATTATACAGTTTGTATCAGACGTAAATTTCCACACTAATATCAGGGGCGATAACCGAGTTTCCTTAAAATGTTAACATTCGTAAATAAATGGCACTCGTAATTTTAAGAACTGGTGGAATAGTGACACAATTGTACACTTATTTACCAAGTAGGGTGGGTATGTACCTTTAACCCTTTCAACAATGCAGACCAGTAGCCGATTTCATCAAAATTGCAAAGTATACTTTCCTAACAAAGTATACTACATGTATGAGGGACCAATCATTGATTTTTCCGAAATGCATTATTTCATGCAGAACTAACGATTGCATATATTTGATGATTAAAACTATGCAGAATTATTATAATGAATTTATTACATTATCACAGCCAAAATTGGCTGTGATAATGTAATAAATTCAGTAAAATAAAAATTAATAAATTGATCCCAAAATTGAAAATTTCTCCCTCAAAGTATACTTTGCTGGGAAAGTATACTTTGCAATGTTGGTGAAACAGGCTACAGGAGAAGAATTCACAAAAGTGTAAAAGCTTGTTTTCTAATCCTGTTCTCAATTGTATGTAAATATATAGATCAGTTGCCATAATTTGAAATACATATTTTTTAAACTAAACTAACACTACAGACCTCGTTTGTGATGTTTGCAATCAGTTTAGATCCAAATGATAGGTGAATTAGATTATACAACATGTAGTAAAGTGTTTGTTTATTAGGTTATTTATTTAATGATTGTCAGTGATTTTCGGGATTTAAGTGAATTATGTACCGTTTATTTAACCAGATGAACTGAGTATCGTGAAATGATCGGGTCAATGCGTTGAACAAACAAGTGAGCATAGCAATCCGACTTTGTTTAGATAATCATGACGGCATTATTTCATGATAATCAGTTCATCCGGTTAAATAAACATTTTCTTACATTTCACACATGATACTTTATAGCAACACAGATACATGTACAATACACGACCAAGCTTTGTGCCAATTCATTTCTGGACTGGCCATAGTGAAGGTGACTTTCTTGCGATTCACATGGTGTGTGCAACAACATTACTTGATTAGTCTAAGAAAACACTTCATTGTGACATTACTGATGCCATTTCCCCATATGTGACTCTGACTGGAGAAATGGGGATTATGAGATTTGTGACCAGTGTAGCTCCAAATCAAACAGCACGCTCCTGCAGTTAGAAGCATGACAGGCATGTCATTGATGGAATGGCGAACGGTGAAGATGCATAGGCTGATCTGGATCTACACTGGTCACAAAACCCATAAGCCCCATTTCTCTAGTCACAGCCACATATGAGGGAAACATGAGAGTGGTGCAAACTACTAATGCTCTACAGAATGGAGTGGTATAATTCACTGTTATATTTGGGTAAACTACTGCTGCTCTACGGAACGGAGTGGGGCAATTCACCGTTATGTTTGTATAAACTACTGTGCTCTACATAACGGAGTGGTGTAGTTCACCGTTATATTTGAGTAAACAGAATGCTGTACAGAACGAAGTGGTGTAATTCACCGTTATATTTGGGTAAACTACTGCTGCTCTACATAACCGAGTGGTGTAATTCCCCGTTATATTTGGGCAAACTACTGCCGATCTACAGAATAGAGTGGTGTAATTCATAGTTATATTTGGGTAAACCACTGCTGGTCTACGGAACGGAGTGGTGTAATTCACCATTATATTTGAGTAAACTACTGCTGCTCTACAGAATGCTCTACAGAACGGAGTGCTGTACTTCACCGTTATATTTGGGTAAACTACTGCTGCTCTACAGAACGGAGTGGTGTAACTCATTATACTATTTTGGTAAACTACTGCCGCTCTACAGAATGCAGTGGTGTAATTCACAGATTTATTTGGGTAAACTACTGCTATTCTAAAGAACGGAGTGGTGTAATTCACCGTTATACTTGGGTAAACTACTGCTGCTCTACAGAACTGACTGGTGTAATTTACTGATATATTTGGATACACTACTGCTGCTCTACAGAACGGAGTGGTATAATTCACTTTTATATTTGGGTAAACTATTGCTGCTCTACAAAATGGAGTAGTGTAATTCACCGTTATATTTGGGTAAACTACTGCCGCTCTACAGAACCGAGTGGTGTAATTCACGTTTATATTTGAGTAAACTACTGCTGCTCTACATTACGGAGTGGTGTAATTCTCCGTTATATTTGGGCAAACTACTGCCGCTCTACAGAACGGAGTGGTGTAAATTCACCGTTATTACGGAGTCGTGTAATTCACGGTTATATTTGAATAAACTACTGCTACTCTACAGAACGGAGTGGTGGAATTCACCATTATATTTGGGTAAACCAGTGCTGCTCTACAGAACAGAATAGTGTAATTCACTGTTATATTTGTGTAAACTACTGCCGCTCTACAGAACGGAGTAGTGTAATTCACCGTTATATTTGGGTAAAGTACTGCTGCTCTACATTACGGCGTGGTGTAATTCACCTCTATATTTTGGTAAAGTACTGCCGCTCTACAGAAATGAATGGCATCATTCATCGTAGTGGTGTAATTCACCATTATATTTGAGTAAACTACTGCTGCTCTACAGAATGGAGTAGTGTAAATCACCGATATAATTGGGTAAACCACTGCCACTCTACAGAACGCAGTGGTGTAATTCATAGTTATATTGTGGTTAACCACAGCCGCTCTACAGAACGGATTGGTGAAATTCACCGTTATATTCGGATAAATTACTGCTGCTCTATAGAACGGAGTGGTGTAATTCACAGTTATATTTCGATAAACTACTGCTGCTCTACATAACGGAGTGGTTTAATTCATCGTTATATTTGGGTAAACTACTGCCACTCTACAGAACGGAGTGGTGTAATTCACGTTTATATTTGAGTAAACTACTGTTGCTCCACAGAACGGAGTGACGTAATTCACTGTTATATTTGGGTAAACTACTGTCGCTCTACAGAACGGAGTGGTGTAAATTCACCGTTATTACGGAGTGGTGTAATTCACGGTTATATTTGGATAAACTACTGCTACTCTACAGAACGGAGTGGTGGAATTCACTTTTCATATTTGGGTAAACCATTGCTGCTCTACAGAACGGAGTAGTGTAATTCACCGTTATATTTGGGTAAACTACTGCCTGCTCTACAGAACGGATGGTGTACTGTTATATTTGGGTGAACTACGTCTGCTCTACAGAACAGAGTGGTGGAATTCACTTTTCATATTTGGGTAAACCATTGCTGCTCTACAGAACGGAGTAGTGTAATTCACCGTTATATTTGGGGTAAACTTAACTGCAATCAATTTCAGAAAGGTTTGGTGTATCTTCTCCGTTATAATTTTGATAAACTTATGGAAACTGCTGCTCTACGAACGCATTGGTGTAATTCACCGTTATATTTGGATAAACTACTGCTGCTCTACAGAACGCACTGGTGTAATTCACCGTTATATTTGGATAAACTACTGCTGCTCTACAGAACGCACTGGTGTAATTCACAGTTATAATTTGGATTAACTTAATGCTGCTTACAGTACGGCACTTTGGGAAGTTTAATTCACCGTTTATATTTGGAAAAATAAACTTACTGCGCTCTAACAGAACGCACTGGTGTAATCACCGTTGAATTTATTTGGGTTAAATACATACTGCTGCCTCTACAAGAATACGCATTGGTGTAAATTTCCACCAGTTTATAATTTGGGGTTAAACTACTGCTAGCTCTACAGAACGCACTGGGTGTAAATTCACTGTTAATATTTGGGTAAAACTAACTGCCGCTCTACCAAGAATCGGAGTGGATGTACTTCACTGTTATATACGTCAAGCGAAAATAACCTTTACAGTATATAAATTGTTCTACTGCAGTTTTTGAAATGAATGGTGTTGTTGGCTTTTCATTGTTTAAACAATCTGTTTCAACACATGCATCGAATGTTTTGGTGCAGTAGTTGCAGATTAGATTCAGCATTACAAATTATAATTCACCCTTATATTTGGGTAGCGAACGAGTTCCTTGCCACGGACGCTGACGAACACGAGTGTATTAGTTCCGCTATTCAAACATGTACGATGGAATATCCTATTTATTACACTTCCACGGCGGATATATATGCGCATTTAGTCTATTTTTTTACATTAAAAACAATGAATTGTGATGTGCGCATGAATAGTTACACAATGACGTGTTTCCCACGTTTTGACGTTACGTTGTGTGACGTCAAATGTGACGTCATGCAAACTTTTTGAAATCCAAATTACGCAGCTGTTTCTATGAACCAGATATATTTTAGTGCATATTTGGAATGTGTTCAATCACATTAACATTCTAGATTAGTTGAAACCCTTTGCAAGTTTTCAAATTACTTTAATTTGACTGCAATAAAAAGTAAATTTGCATGGTAGCTCGTGGTTTCCAAGAAAACAGGCTCTCAATTATGGGTGTTCTCTTCACGGTGTATTATTTGTAAGGAGTTGATTACGGGTTTTCTCTCACAGCGAAACCCGTGCAAATAATTTGCAAGAGTGTACTAAATTTGGGTAAACTACTGCCACTCAACAGAACAGAGTGGTATAATTCACCAGTATGCTACTCCACAAAATGGAGTGGTATAATTTCCCGTTATATTTGGGTAAACTACTGCCGCTCTACATTGGGTAAACTACTGCCGCTCTACAGAACTGAGTATTTGGGTAAACTGCTGCCGCTTCAGTTCACCTGGTTAAATAAATATTTTCATACATTTCACATATGATTGGTCATGAAAACAAAGCGAATCAAGCGTAAAGTATGGCCAAGAGTTATGCGAATTAATTTCTGGAGGCGGGCCGTAGTGACGATGATTGTCTCGCGATTCAGAGGGTGTGTCTGAGAACGTGATTAGATTGGTCGAAGGAAACATATCATTGCGACGTTACTGACGTCCTTTCTCCATATATGGCAAACACGAGAGTGGAGTAAACAAATGCTGCCAAGTGGTTTAATTCACCGTTACATTTCTGTAAACTACCGGCTGAAATGTAAGTGAGTGAATGGAGTTGTATTATTCACCATTATATTTAGGTAAACTACTGCCGCTCTACAAAACGGAGTTGTATATTGACCGTTATATTTAAGTAAACTACTGCCGCTCTACAGAACGGAGTGGTATATTTCACCGGTATATTTTGGTAAATTTCTGCTGCTCTACATAACGGAACGGTATAATTCACCGTGATATTTGGGTAAACTACTGAAACTACCGCCACTCGTGAAAATACTACGGTTGGTGTTCACTCGATGAACAATTATTCGATCTTACACTGGAAACAACAAAAGTCCTCCATATATTTGGGTAAACTTCTACAGCTCTACAGAACGGAATGGTGTAATTCACCGTTATATTTGGATAAACTACTGCCGCTCTACAGAACGGAATGGTGTACTTCACTGTTATATTTGGGTAAACTACTGCAGCTGTACAGAACGAAGTGATGCAATTCACCGGTATATTTGGGTAAACTACTGCTGCTCTACAGAACGGAGTGGTATAATTCACCGTTATATTTGGGTAAACTACTGCTGCTCTATAGAACGGAGTGATGCAATTCACCGTTATATTTGGGTAAACTAATGCCGCTCTACAGAACGGAGTGGTGTATTTCAGTGGTGTAATTCACCGTTATATTTGTATAAACTACTGCTGCTCTACAGAACTGAGTGGCATAATTCACCGTTATATTTGGGTAAGCTACTGCCGCTCTACATAATTGAGTGGTGTAATTCACCATTATATTTGGGTAACCTACTGCCGCTCTACAGAACCGAGTGGAATAATTCACCGTTATATTTGTGTACACTACGGGTTGAAATGTAATACAAATTTACCTTAAAAGAGTTGAAACATTTACAATTACTGTCAACTATGTCAACTATGAATTTGACATAAATCTCAATGTTATTCATGTCTATACTTTGGATGTCGTGAAATTCTATTTTAAATGCGGTGATTTTACTAATGATAATGGCATCGTGAAACGATTTTTGGATAAAACGTCATCAATTTCTAAAAATAAGTGCTTTTTAAGCAATTTGAAAAACTTTAATGTAAGCTTTAAAAAAAAAGTCATTTGACCTTGGGCTCCTGGGCATCATGGGTAGGATAGACAATGCAAATATGGATGTTGATCAATATGTATATGAAGTTTCAAGTTGATATCGCAAGCGGTCACAGAGATAGCAATTTGAAAAACTTTAATGTAAAACTTTAACAAACAGTTTAGTCATTTGACCTTGCCCTTGGGCTCCTGGGCAGCATGGGTAGGGTATACAATGAACATATGGATGATGATCAATGTGTGAAGTTTCAGATTGATATCCCAAGCAGTCACAGGGATAAAACAATTTGAAACACTTTAACGTAAACTCGGACGGCGGACGCCAGACGACGGACAAAGTGGTAACTATATGCTCACCCAGAATTTTTTTTTCGGGGAGCATAACAAAATTCGAATTAATTTGATATTGAAATTGGACATGAAGGCCGCATGGGTGTTGTATGGAATGAAAATATGGAGGATGATAAGGAAGCATATCCGAGTTACCAGTACTGAGATAACATATTGGTACCCAAATACTTTAAATGGAACGAACGAACGAACGAACGAACGAACGAACGAACGAACGAACGAACGAACGAACGAACGAACGAACGAACGAACGAACGAACGAACGAACGAACGAACGAACGAACGAACGAACGAACGAACGAACGAACGAACGAAAATATTTTCAAATAGTGCAGATCCGGCTCATCTGGATCTACAATTTTTGCCAATACCACTATACAGTGTGGTGTTGAAAGAGTTAATACCATCCCAGCCATGCTGAGTGTTACGGAGCCCTGCAGGGGCGTATAATTTATTTTTTATTAATTCGTTCCCACGAAATAACAATTCGTTCCCTTAATTGAACAATTGTTAATTCGAGGAAACGAACCGTTAAATTGAGGGAACAAATTGTTATTTCGTGGGAACGAATTAATAAAAAAGCCATGTCCGCTGCGGGGCTCCGTAGAGTGTTACCCAAATTTGAAGGATCAGCTCGTTTTGACTCGTGAGACAGCTATGACTTGCATATAAACTTTAAGGCCATAATAAAAAAGTACTGTGGATCTCAGACACGGTATTTGCGGATTGTGACTGAGAGGGCAGATTATTTTATTACATATCTAGTTTATTTTGTATTAGATCTACATCTCTGAATTGTGTTTAAGTCGCTAGATGCATTTTGCATGTTAAATAAACGTGTGGTTCACATATATGCTGACTAAAGCTACTATAACCGTTTAGAAGTGTGTTTGTTTGTTTATTGATGTTTAACAGCCTATCAACAGCTAAGGTCATGTAAAGTCGGGAAAACGGGTTTAATCCCGTTTTCACCTGCTGCATTGGGGGGGGGGGGGGTCCCAAAATCGGAACGGAATATTTACATCAAGAAATAATATATTCAGCCCTGAAATTAGAATAACCTGACCTGGTGCCAGGTCCATACCACACCAGTCACTTGACCGCTTCCGTAAAATAGGATTAAGACTAATCGTAATACTCACATAAGGGGTATAGCCAGATTCAACTGTCACATACAAAATGCCAAAGAATTCCGGTAAGGATAAACCCCGATCGTTAAATTAATCATCGCATACTTTCACCTGCCACTCACAAGATTATCGTCAGACATAATTGGATTTAAGATATGTTTGCAGGGTAGTCCTTCTGATTGATCATAAGCCGAATTTACAACATGATTTTATTTGTCCCCGGCGATGAAATGCCCTGACGCACTGGGGTTTTTCTGACGCGGCGATATCTGAGAACCAAAGTACTTTTTGTATGGCCTAATATGCTAAATCAAAATATGAATAACACGTGCGTGCGAGAGACGGAAGTAGTATTTACAGATATGAATAATAAATTATTGGTACCGTAATAACCCTAAACATTCGGACACCATGTATATGTGGAAACATATAAAAATATACTGTGTATACTGTATATAACAGTGAGCGTACCAATAGTTAGGGTTAGTATGGCAGTAGTGGTCTAATCACAATAACAATGTATTTGGATATAATTTGTTTGGGGAAACCACTATTCAATAGGGGTTTCCCAAAACAAATTGTGTCCAAATATGTATGGTTAATACGGTATTTTAAATTCAATAAGCCCTTAATCACCGTCGATGTAATATGACGACTGTATATTATGATAATTAATACTACCATGTACTGGTACATGTATGTGTTGCACCATGTGAAAACAGAAGTTACTGTCCGTTCCACGTGTTGCTGCCGACAAACGTTTGGCTATTAAACACATTAAATATAAAAAATATGTAAATGTACTTTATGTACATTTTCATCAATAACAAAAAAGTCGCCCTCCCCATTTTCTAATTTCATGACATTCCATCAAATATTGATTTCTTTGTGAAAAACGATTTTCCTATGGGAATTTAACATAGGGCAAAAGAAGAAAAAGTTATATTTTGAAAATCGGTTCACGAATTCCAAAATTATTTTCAAAAAATCTAACTTTAGCCCCCTTGTTAAATTCCTATAGGAAAATATTTTTTTCGCAATAAAATCAATATTTGGTGGAATTTCATCAAATAATTTTGACATTTGTGACCAGTGCACATCCATGCTGTCTGTACACCAGATATATAACTCAACCCTTACAAGCTGAATTAAATTGTGTCTGCTTTTGCTTTTTAATTTCCCATTTTCTGATCAATGAAATGCATTGGCAGCACTTTAGAATCATTTCACGTGGAAATGATTCTAATGTGCTGTCAAACCATGTTTGTATTGAGAAACAAAACAAATTATAAATTAACAGCAGACGGCAATTTACGTTTCCCGCATTCTAAGGGTTAATACTCTGTTAGTTGGGCCAATTGTTTATTAAAGGTACATGCCCACTTAGTAGGCACAACATGTTCTTTATAGGAATAAAATAAGTTTACAATTGTGTCAATATTCCACCAGTTCTAACAATTACAAGTGCCCGCTATACAGATATAATCATTTCGTAATACATTTGTATTGATTTGACTGAAGGTGCTACATTGTCCGTGTATGTTGCTCATGTATCTGGGAAGTGGATACACTGCATACGTATAATTATTGTATGCATGTATGCGGTCTTACTGGGTTAGTGACAATGGTAATTATATACTATGCTGCGCTAGATGTATTGGCGTAAGGTACATTTTGTCAATCAGTTGAAATAGTCAGGTGCAAATAAGATGTGTTCAGTAAGAACTCAACGGGTAACACGTGTGTCACCTGGTACGTGTACATGTCCTGTTTGCCCGGCTCGTTGTCCTTGACTGACGCACGGACATTCGATGTGTTTCGGCTTTTGTCGGTATAACTCTCTATATACATGATATATGTTCATATATTATATATGGGGTTGTGCCTGTGAGGGCCGAAGCGCGCTGAATGCCTGTGACATGACAGACAGTTTATATATGGAGAGTTACCGAGCTAAATATAGAGATAATTACACACGTGTACATACATCGATAGTATACACGAGATGGACCCAATTAAAGGCATATGTATTTATGTATATATTACTTCAGCATGTGCACTTTTTCATTATCCCCTCACTGATAGCCAATGAGGGTTGTATCGTCAGTCCAGGTGCATGTGTAAGTACGTGCATGCGTACGTGCGTACGTTAGAAACACCTTTCATTTGTGTCGCACCCGCTTACGGACAGCGCGATAAATTCGGCACATTGTCGTACGTCCGTACGTATGTGCGTCAGGTTAATGTATTTATGTTATTTTTTAGGAACACTTTATCTCTGAAACCCCTTCGCTGATTCACTTGAAACTTCATATGTGTCTTTATCATCATCCATATTTTCATCTATGCCCAACCGGTACGGCCCTTACGCCCAATGTCAAGGTCAGATTACTTTACATTTACCTTTACCGAGGTGTACGTGGCCCACCGACTGGGGAAAAGGGACATTCCGACATGGTCGACCAGTGTTGTCCCAGATCGGCCTGCACTGTTCGTTGTTCAATCTCTGAAGTATAACCAGCAAAACGAATGTGAGTGTACAAGAAAAACAAACTATGCCCAACATTTGCAAGTGCTGTAATGAATTCTCACTAGCCTACGGCCCACACGTACTAGTAAAATGACCTTCCATTTGGGAATTTCCTTATGGACACGCAGCTCTGTGCCAATTATGTGTGTATGGGTTGTATTGTAAACTGGCCGATTATGTCTCACTATGCCTATAGTGTTTTCATTTTTACGTTTTTTGTTGTATCATTACCGTCATGTGACTCGTTAGGCTATGGCCAGACATTTGTTCTGATACCAGTGTTCCATGCTACTTTCCGTGTTGTTCTTCTTTAATATGTATATGGGCCGCGTCATGCGAAAACCGGGCTTAATGACAAACAATTAATTTTTCACTTTTTTTGCATATTCTGAATAGCGCATCTTTTAAAAGTCATATGCCACAAAAAATATCAATGTATCTCAATTATGTTTCATGCTACATGTATTTTTGTAGCACGTGGTAGAAGCGCAAACGACATTTTAGCTCAATGACGTCGCAATTACGACGTTAACATTAACGGGCGACTTCAACGTCAATAAGAACGTTTAAGCGTAATGGAGTAGTAAACGAATAGGCCTGCCATGTAGGTTGATTTTAAGTAGTGTATCTATAAGTTTATACTATTAGTGAATAATTGACAAATGACACGTAACCTTGGGCAATGTCAACATTATCTTGTGTGTACTTTTTGCACAACTACGAACGCCAAAAATATCTGTACAAATGCATAATCTGCTTAAATTAAGTCATCTGCTAATACAGGTATACACTCAGTTTAATTTCAAAACTATGGAGTATTAAATGGCTCTAAACTAGCTATCCGCGACCATCAGGGGTTGGGCATGTGGTGTCCTGGTAATTTGGCCGCACGAATGGCCATACAACTTTGTACAGATATTTCTGACGTTCGTAGCTTAAACCACTCGGTGTGATAATGTTTGGGGAAGCGGCTTGGTCAAACACAAAGTCTTTCTGGCGGAGGATGGTGTACGTCGTCTCCTCTGACTCTTTGTTT